>ONZH01012226.1:0-482232 GCA_900303285.1 Rhinella marina | reverse complement strand
AATAGAACTGAAAGTGCAGGATAACACATGCAGTGTGGGCGGTACTGGAGACACACTGGATACATAGGCAGGATATAATGCACGAAAATAAACTGAAGAATCGCTGAAGCACTAGACTTCAATACACCTTTACTGGTCACAAAGGAGCCTTGAAGCTTGGGCACCCACTGTCTCAAGAGGGTAGCTTAAGTAACCATGGGATTTAGCTATTTGCTGGGGGAGGAATAGCCAGCCTGTGCATTGGCCCCTTAAGAGAGCAGAGGTGAGTGTACAATCGCCCTAAAAAGACAGAGACTGGAGCACTGTGCTGCTTGCAGAGAACATTGGAAGCACAGGACGATGGAATGGCATGGTTAGTAGTGAGGCGTACACGCCCACAGAGTACAGCAGGAGTGTGATGGGCAAGGACCGTGGGCCTAACACCCAGCCATAACAGCAGAAGTCTGCTGTGACCCAGAGAAAGTATATTAGTGCACCCTGTGTGACATACCATAAAGACCAGTACACCCGCCAGAAAGGAGCTCACAGTAAGCACAAAATCCCAGCAGCATCCTGACGCTGCCATGGGAGGGCCAGTGTATGGAGGCGCAGGGACTCCTTCTTGAACTTTGGCCTGCCAATTTTAATTGTATTATATATCAATCCTGCAGAAAACAGAACCAAGATAAGGATCAATCAGGAGTCAAAGCAGAAATGAGAACCAGGAAAGGGATGAACCACAATCAGTATGCAATGCATGGCAAGATGATTCATCTTTTAATTGGTATCTTTGGGCTCTAGTTGCCTTGGCAACCTGGTGCCGATATGCTTCCATAGCAGAAGAGTCATGGCCCAAACCACAGGGACTGTGGTGAATGAGGGGAGCTGAAGCAGAATGGAGCCGGATGCCTAACAGCCAGATGAGGCTATAAACGTCAGGCAAGGTGCATAAAGACGAAATCACGTCTCTGGTTTCTATATGGAATGTTCAATTGGTGTATGGATCCAGTTTCAGCATCTGGAATTTAAACAATAGTATGGTACATACTTATTAGAAGAATTCTACTTACTTAAACTGGTCAACCTATGCAAACCTAAGTTGGTCAGTTCTCCTTTATTTTTAACTGTAACTCTGTAATCTGATTTCTTATACCCTTCTTATAATAGGTCATCCATGTGAGATCGGTGATGATCTGCTGGTTGCAGCAGACATTGGAAATAACACAGTGGACAGAAGCAGAAGGCTCCATCTGATATGATCTGGTAATGGAAAGATGAGTTAGAACTCCGATTGCATGCCAGACTTCATTGGATTCTGACCTCACAAATGCTCTGGCTGAAAGAGCAGAAATTCCCACTCTTCAAAATCTTGGAGAAAGGCCTTGTGGATGAGTGGATGCTGTTATGAACTCAAAAGGGGACACACATCCATATTAACCCCTTCTACCCCTGTCTGTTTTCACCTTCCTACCCAGGCCATTTTTTGCTAATCTGACATGTCACTTTATGTGGTACGAACTTTGGAACGCTTTTACTTATCCAGGCCATTCTGTTTTCTTGTTACATATTGTGCTTCATGACAGTAGTAAATTTGTGGCAAAATATTTAATTTTTATTTATAAAAAAATACCAAATTTAGCAAAAATTAGCAAAATTTCCAAATTTCAATTTCTCTACTTTCAAAATACATAGTAATACCTCCAAAAATAGTTATTATTTTACATTCCCCATATGTCTGCTTTATGTTGGCATCATTTTATAAATGTCAGTTTACTTTTTTAGGACGTGAGAAAGCTTAGAAGTTTATTAGAAGCCATTTTTCAAATTTTCAACAAAATTTCCAAAACCATTTTTTAAGCAACAATTCAGATATAAAGTGATTTTGAGGGGCTTATATAATGGAAACCACCCATAAATGACCCCATTTTAGAAACTACACCCCTCAAATTATTTAAAACTGACGTTACAAACTTTGTTAACCCTTTGTGTTCTACAAGAATTAAAAGAAAATGGAGGCGAAATTTCAACATTTCATTTTTATGCAGATTTTTCATGTTAATAATTTTTTTCTTGCAACAGAGCAAGGGTTAACAGCAAACCTCAATATACATTACTCTGATTCTGCAGTTTACGGAAATACCCCATATGTGGTGGTAAACTGCTCTATGGGCATGTGGCAGTGGTCAGAAGGAAAGGAGCGCCATACAGATTTTAGAGGCAGATTTTGCTAGAATGGTTTTTAGGCACCATTTTGTAATTGAGAGACCCTGACGTACCCCTAGAGTGGAAACCCTCAAAAAGTGACCCAATTTTGGAAACTACACCCTTCAAAGAATATATTAAGGGGGGTACTGACCACTTTGACCTCCTAAGCGTTTTACGGAATTTGGAAACACTTGGCTGTGAAAAGTTTTTTGGCGGTTTGATTGGTACCATTTTGGGATACATACACCTTTTTGATCGCGTGGTATTACACTCTTTGTCAGCCAAGAGGAAAAAAAGTGTCTGTTTTGCCATAATTTTTAAAAAAATTTTTTACAGCATTCACCTGGGGGGCCATCTCATGTGATATTTTTTATAGAGCAGGTTGTTACGGACATGGCAATGCCCAATATGTCTAACAATTTTTTTTTGTTAAGTTTTACACATTGGATGCATTTTTGAACAGAATAAAACATTTTTTTTGTGTTGCCATTTTCTGAGAGCCATATTTTTTGTATTTTTTGGGCGATTGTCTTAGGTAGTGTCTCATTTTTTGCGGGACGAGATGACAATTTGATTGGTACCATTTTGGGGTAAATACGCCTTTTTGATCGCCTGCTATTACACTGTTTGTGAGGGAAGGTGACCAAAAATGGCTGTTTTGGCACTGTTTTTTTTTTGTTTTTTTTTTACTGCATTCACCTGGCGGGGTGGATCATGTGATATTTTTATAGAGCCGATTGATACGGATGCGGCGATACCTAATATGACTACTTTTCTTTTTTTCCCTTTTTTTTACAATTTTTTTAAAAACTTTATTTTGGGAAAAGGGCGTTTTATTGTTTTTTTTACTTTTATTGTTTTTTAAACTTTATTTTTAAACTTTTTTTAACTTTTTTTTCACACTTTTTGTTTTACTTTTGGGGGTTTGATCCCCTTTACAATGCATTACAATACTTCTGTATTGTAATGCATTAGCTGTAAGTGTATTACACAGTGTAATACACTTACAGCTTCCTGCCTGTGAGATCCAGGGGGCTGGATCTCACAGGCTTCCGTAGAAGGCAGCCACAATGCCTAAGGGAGGCATCGGGCTGCCTTCCCTGCCATCGGGTCCCTGTCACAGCAGCGCGGGGACCCGATGGACTCCCCTTCCTGCCTGCGCCCGCATCGCATGTGCCGCGGTCAGCGCTGACCGTGGCACATCGAGGGTTGCATCGAGGTTAATGCACCGACATCAGTGTTTTCACCGATGCTGGTGCATACAGCAGGGGTCCGGCTACTAGGCACAGCCGGTCCCCCGCAGCTGATCGGGCGGGCGCAGCTCCTGCACCCGCCCGATCAGCGCGCCGTAGCTGATCGAGTGTGTCATACCAAACAGATCCACGAGTGTGTCATACCAAACGGATCCGTCCCCGCTGACTTGCAGTCAAGTGAGGAGGACGGATCCGGATGGCTGCGCCCATGCGAGCACAGGGGATCCGAGCTCTACAGTGCTCGTTACGAGCACGTTCGCTCAACTCTAGTTACAATATATCTGTTAACAGCTCTGGCCTTGTGCTACATTTTTAAACCGGCATCTGGATCTGAATAGCATAATTTTTCTGTAGTCACTGAACTCTTCAATAAAATGTATATGTATAGCGCCACCTGTCCTTTTTTTTATTTTTCTAGCCACCTCACTGAAGTGGTCACAGGCGCTCAGTTTAAATGTTCAGTTGCCACCAGGCATATCTTCTGTTAGAAGTTGTGGCAATTGTGGAGGAAAGCGCTGTAACAGAAAGGACCCCCCTGAACCGCCTGGCCTGAAATAAACAGAACAGTTTCAGCAATAAATGAGGAGATCTCTCATGTTATGTACAGGGCTGGTTCTAGCTTTGGTAGAGATTGTCATGTATCATATGATTTTCATTTTTTACACCACTCATGACACAACCACTTTGGCAAAAAGATTTGTGCTGACTGTTTCAGAGGATTACCTGGACTGATATTGTGTTAACCCCATTAGTTTTACCTAGTGAACAAGAGTAAGGTCAGGATCTATTTTCAGTCTTTGAATTTAAACAACTAATTGCAAGAAGAGTTCTTTGAAGTGTTGACAAATCGCAGCACAAAATACGTTGGCATCTGAACTGTTTTTCATGATACGCTTTATTTCAATAAGACTGTATAACCTCTTTAATTTAATGAGGTCAAAGGTAATCATAGTTGTCTTCAGCCGTCCATGACTCACATGATTTTCTAAGTGTTACGTTTCCTTTATGCCTGGTAGTAGATTATTCTGGTTCATTCTACTTTGTACACAGCAATAAGCCTTCTGTTTCATTTTAAGCCTTATTACAAAATAATGGACTGTGGTAACACTCGAGCATTCAACTCCAGTAACCTCTAATAGCCACAATGAAGTCAGTGTGTGCTCACTCATTTATTAGGAAAAAAGGGCTGTGTATTTATTTTTGTATTCTCCAGGAAATCCGCTCAAAACTGAAAATGTGACCCTTAATAAATCACATTAGAGGAGCCTGTGATCTCGAACCTCCAAAACAACAGCAGGACATTAGATTAATACAAGATTTTTCATCCTGGAAATCTTTTGATACAACATTCTAACGCTCGGCCATTCAAATCAATGGATCTTTGCTTAGAACGTTCTCTGAGACTTCTTGGCTAAGTGGAGTCATATATGTAATGTACCATTTCAGCTGCCACAAATGTATTGTTAAAGTGACGACATGGGAAATAGATGTTTGTCAAACCAACAGTTTTCTCTTTTTATTGTCAGAAGTAGTAATACAGTTGTCCCTGATTCACAAGAGTACTGTTATCCAGTGATTGGCTACTGCCCCTTTGTCGGAACATCATTACTGCAGCAGGTAGAGAATGGTGGGGGACTTGAAATCCCATAACGGAAGTAGCATGGGATCATTGAGGTGCCTATGCCTTTTTTTAACTTATTTATTTTGATCAAACTAAGCCATTTCAAATATACCTTATTTACCATTCCATAAGACGCACTTTTAAGTGCGGGAAAAATTGAAGTGCATCTTATGAAGAGCTTCCTTTATGGGGGGTCTGATCTGAGGTCTGATAAAGAATGGAGGTCAATCTGAAGTCTGATGGGGGTCTGATCTGAGGTGAGATAGGGTAGGATCTGAAGTCTGATCTGAGATCTGATGTGGAATGGGATTCAGAATGGCGGAAATACAGCATTTTTTGGTATCCCAATATTATACATAGTAACCAGAGCCTTTTTAAACTCATACAGAGACACAGAGTTATGCCAACCTCTGGGACCTGCTCCTCTATCAAGACTGGGACCCTGTTGCATGCTGCCATGATTGGAGAAAAGGCTGCACACGTGTGGTTATATCCATTCACTTCTATAGATTAGTAAAGCGGTTCAGCTATTTTCACAGCAGTGACTAGAAATAGCTGCAGGGGGATGAACAGTTGTAATAGTTATCATTCATCCCTTATTACTTTGCATCAGGTTTTGTGGAAGACACTTTAAAAAACGTATATGTTGTAAATTGGTGCTGGTTTTTGGTCCATCATCAGCACTTATAGGAGGACCACAAATCAAGCATACTGCCTTGTAGGGTTGATCATGCTGATTACAATGATTCCTGTCTTTTGGTCTGTATGTTAGATGCTGCAGCAATATCAGCGTTTTCTTCATATGCAAGTGAGCACATTGGGGGAGCAGGGCTGAATCCTTGGACCACAGCTTTTGTAACACCCTTTCTCTGCACACTCCTTCCTCACCTTGATTGACAGAACAAGACATCAGCATGTTGTGAGCAGAGCTGTGTCCTAGCATGTACATATCATATCATACTTACTATAGCCTTATCATGTTGAGAATAGAGGGTTTCAATGGTTAGAAGCTAATATTACTGGTTTATTTAAAGTCACAATATAACTGTGGTGATTATAAAGACACCAGTAATATTAGCTTTTTAAGGAAAACTATTATTCTTTATATGGTGTGGTAAGGTGTATGATAAGTGCTGGAAGGGGTGTATATTTCATCCAGAATCCTCAGATGGGTGAGGTAAATGAAATCCAGAAAGCTGCAGTGGTTTCAACAAAGTAGTTTGCTGAGACAGGTTTGGTTAGATTCTGTTCTGAACTGGATTTTTTGTGGGTTGGTGGAAGTGGGATCCACCAGTCCACACCCTTCCAGAACGGGCTAATTCCCCTAGTCTGAGGTGATCTCATGTGTGACTGCTATGATCATTACTGAGGAATAAAATCGGAGGATAGGTCATCAATATCAGATCGGTGGGGGTCCGACACCCAGCACTCCCGCTGGTCAGCTGTATTAGTAGACGGAGCACGCGCCATATCCCTTCTGTCTTCCTGTCCGCTGCTGCAGTCTTCTGCCATTTAGGTCAAGAACATCCACCAAATAATATAATCAGTAACATAAACTAATCATCAGTTGAACATTAAACTTTAACTATAAAACAGACAAAATTATGTACATTCAACAAAATCAAATTGTGAGTTTGATGTGAATAATCACTTTAAAACTGTGATCATACAAGTGCACTAAAAGCTATAGATGAGTGTAAGTAACCATGGTTTAGTCATGCTGGCTGTCACCAAGCTCCTCTTCCTTATGACCTTTTACCTACTTTCTGCAGCACAGTGAATTTCCCTAGTATCAGGTGCACATTCATCACGTTTCTATTTATCCATCTCACATTTACTAGAGCAAGGATACTCAACTGCAAGGATACTGAACTGGGGGACTGAGGTCCACATCTGGACTGCGGATGCCAGCTGTGCGGACCCCTGCATGTCTTGATTTTTAACTGTATCTGCATCCTGAGGTCACAGATACTGTTGAATACATTGGTCAAGCAGGGAACCATCAGGTCCCTGCTTCACCATTCCCCTGCCATCGGTGGTTCAGTGCAGGCAGGTGGGATGTAGCAACATCTGAACCACACACTGTCACAGCACAGACCGGAGCAGACCTGCTCCACTCCGTGGAATCCGTGGAACATGGCGTAGGTGAGTATTCAGATAAGAGACAATAAAGGCCACTTAAGGGGACACGACTGTGAGGGGGACACTTGTGGTGGCAGCACTCTGTGTGGGGCCACTTACTGGGACGTCATAATATGTGGGGGCACTTAGAGGGCATCACTCTGTGGGGGCACTTAAGTGGGCCTCAGTCTGTGTGTGGGGCACTTAAGGGGTATCATACTGTGTGTGGGGGGGGCACCAAGGGATTATCCTGCTGTGATGGTATCTCAGGGACATCATACTGTATAACGAGGAACTAAGGGGGGCATCATACTGTGTCAGAGGCACTAAAGGAGCGTCATGGGTGTGGGTGCACCAAAATGTCACCCTGTTGTGAAGGGGGGCTTTTATTGGCATCATACTATGTGAAGGGCACTAAAGTAGCATAGTACTGTATGGGGGGCACTAAGGGGGATCATGACTATCTGAGAGTCATTAAAGGGCATTATCACTGTCAGAGGGACACCAAGGGGACAAAGTGAGGTGGTTCTAAGGGGACATTCTTACTGTGTTGGGGCACTAAGGGAGCATCCTTACTGTAGGCAGAGTCACTAAAAAGGCACCATTACTGTTTGGGGAACAAAGTGGATTGGGTGAGATTAGAGTTGTGGCTTTGTAAAAAAAAGCAAATTGTAGCAGCAGACCATGCACCATTAGTGCCATCCACATATGTGGACCTTCGCAAAAAGTACAGGATAGGGGATAACTAACCGATCCTGATAATGGAAGTCCCTTTCCCAATTCTGATGGAGCAACAGGTCGAGCATGCGCTCTGCAACTCCATTCATTCTCTATAGGACTGCTAGTGATAGCCGATTACAGCACTTGGAAAAATGTAGTGGCAGGACGCATGCTCGATGTCCTGCCTCCTCAGGACGGGGAAATGGGCCCCCCATTCTCGGGATTGTGGTTGTCTCAGCAGTTGGACCCCTACCAATCAGTTACTTACTCCTATCCTCTGGATAGGGGATAACTTTAAATGGTCAGCAAGCGAATATGGCTGTTTCTGATGACATTTGTAGCTGGCCAACGTTATATAGTTGCAACAAAGTACATACAACATAATTCAGTTCAGTACAAATGAATGCGGTTTTGCAATGAGGTATGGCAGTACTGTGCTTTTATTGTTTTGTTCCACTAAAACACGTTTATTTTGCACTTTCTGCCCCTTTTTTTTTTTATTAATGAACACTTATGCTTGGTCATGTTTTGATCTACCTTTACAATCTTTAAAATTGCCATTATGCAATTTTTATGCCCAGTGCTAAATTTTACAATTACTTTTAATACTGTATGCCCTTCAATTGTGTTTACTTCTTATTGCAAACCTTAGCAAAAGCATCTAGTATTCTGACAGAAGTAACTTTGACAGCTTTCCTATGGGATAAACACACCCTTTATTTCCAGTTATTTCCATCAAGAACAAACTGTCTCAATTATCTGAGTGATATAATTTTCAGTTCTTTTGCAAGTTGCCACAACTTTCACCCAGACATTGCAGCATTTCATTTCTCTTCTGATCAACAAGATTGCTCTAATATTTGTCTAAGATACATAATAACTTTATTATCCATAAATATGTATGCATTTCCCTTTTTCTTTCTCAGGCTAGGTTCTCTATCCTGGTACAAGAGCAAAAAAAAAAAAAGCTAGCATCGGATCTAGCATATATCAGACTCCATTGACTATAATGCGGTCCATTGGGCTTCTGTTATTTTGTCCTGCTGTAAACCTAAAGGAAATCACCAGGAAATTAAGAAAAGATGGAATCTGTCACCATGAAATCCACCGTTAAACCAGGCACAATGCCTTTTAAAGGGGTTGTCCGGGTTCAGAGCAGAACCCAGACATTTCCTTATCTTCACACCTCTGCCGCCCATGACATGAGCAAATTGCAAAGGAGACGTACTGGGCTCTCCATAGGAATAGCTAGGTGGAGGCTTCAGTAAGCCCTGTAAAACGGCTAGGACAGCGTTAAAGCCCCCCCATCAGAGCTGGTGACGTCATCGGGAACACTGCTGAGCAGAAGCCTCTGCCTAGCAGTGTGCTGTTTTGAACAAAAAACCCCTTGCCCTTCACAATATCAGGGGGGCTGGAGGGGTGAAGATAGGGTTATGTCTGGGTTCACTTCTGAACCCGGACAACCCCTTTAAGGATAGTTCAACTGCATGTAATGGTACTTTTCACATACCAATCTGTAGCTTCATTTTGGAGAAAAAGTACTTTTAAGCCATCCGCAAATGAGCAGTTATGGGGTTTTCTGGCAATAATTACTTTTTATCTAATGCCCGCAGTCTGCCTCCTGAAACAGAAAATTAATTTTTACTTGCCCCTGGCCTTTCAGTCCACAAGGCTGCCTCTAGTCTGTCCATGTTCCAGTCCCTGGAGTGTTAACATCTGATGCTGCATGGACATAGCTACATGCTCCGCTGCAGCTAATGACTGGCTTCAGCTCCTGCAGCAGGTCTGGCTACCGGAGTCCCATACCTCTTCCTCCACTTCAGGCCTTGACCAGCACTTGCTGGGCAGGTCTCTCCAGCACACCCATATGCTAATATTTAAGGCACCTTCCCCTAGGAGAGAGTGTCTAAGCAATAAGTGTCTGTAGCTTGCTAGTCCTGCAAATGGTATGCTGTTTGGTTTGCCCATATATTGATCACTGCCTGATTCATGACTCTGATTCTCCATTGCCTGACCTGACCACTGCCTGCTTTTGATCTCGGACTTTACCATATTGCACGAACTCCACTTTCCCTGACCTTGGCCTTTCTCTGACTACGATTTTACCTGACCCTTCAGTGCCATGCATTGGTGTCTCTGATCCCTGTGGCTTTGAAACCAACCACACAGAGGTAGGGGCCTGGTGCATTCCCTGCAGCGAAGTCCAGATCCCTGTATAGGGATTAAATGGTGAAAACCAGAGAACTGCCAGGATAATGCCCTTAGGTTTAACCTTGTTGGTTGGCTCAGGGGTTCAACACAAACTGTCTGTAACAGGTGGCTGGAAGAGGACAGCTTTGTTAATAGAAGGCTGGTCTCTGAAACAGCTTTTAAAATTTTATTATATTAAAGTTACCAACCCCACCTTGTGAGACCTGTATGAAGACACAATTAGAAAATGGAAAATATTAGGGGAGTACAGATCCAATGTAATCGGACATTTTAGGTTATCCTATGTTAAAGCTTTTCCCTCAGTGGGCTCTTATTCAGTGGACGACTCTAGGGGCTGTGACTGAGAATGTGTAGGTATACTAGAAAATTAATGGCATGCAGGTGCATCTAAACTATGGGTACCTGACAATCTAGCAGAATTAGTGATGGCTTTTATTAGTTTATAAGGAACTACTATCAGGTAGCACTGTAAGAAAATTATACGCTACAGAAAAAGATATGAAGCAGAAATTTACAAAGAGAAAATGGGACTGGGCTTGTACCGGTACTTGGACCTGTATGCATACTGTACATGTCTTGATCACATTGCTGTTTTGAAATCACATTCTCCTATACTTATCCCCACTTAAAGGGAACCTATCAGCTCCGGAACACCCCCTGAACTAGAGTAAGCGGTGTATAGTGTAAGTGATGCTGAATCTGAATATGTAAGCTTTATCTTCATACTCACTTCCATTCAGACGCTGTGCTCCCACAAACCTGCAGTAAAATGCACTCAGTGGACTCTTCTTTGAGTCGTCTCCATTATGTGAGTGAGCACCGGAGTCCAGTGAGTGCATTTTACTGCTGGTTTGTGGGAGCACAACATCAGAATGGAAGTGAGTATGAAGATAAAACTTACATATCCGGATTCAGCATCACTTACACTATACACCGCTTACTCTAGTTCAGGGGGTGTTTCGGAGATGACAGGTTCCCTTTAAAATGTGTAAAGTAATCCCACTGAATAAATCATTATGTTGGAAAGGCTGCTGGCTCCAAGGAGACTTATTCCACATGCTGTGGATGTGTGAGAAGGTGAAGTGTTTCTAGGAAGATATATTTATGTTGATATCAAGGCAGTTATCTGACATCCATAATCCTAACTCTAATTATAAAATCATGGTTAAACAAGATTTTTTTTTAAGTAAAGGGAGGAAGAAAGACAAAAAGGAAATTAAGTATTTGGGGCAGAAAATAAGTGGTTATGTATTATCCAAAGGGGAGGAAAACTTATCTAAAAACCCCTGAAATTTGCTGCAACCATGGGTTTTAAAGGGGTTTTCCAGGACTTACTTGATGACTTTTCTTTAGGATTGGTCATCAATATCAGAGTCCAACTTCCACACGTCATACGCTTTCACAAGTTGGAACCAGGCAACTTGAATTACACAGCCCTGTGTAGTGGTTGTTCCTAGTACTGCAGCACAGCTCTAATTCACTTCATAGGATAGATCATCGATAAGAAAGTGTTTTAATGATGGTAATAATTTGCTTTAATGCTTTGATAGGTGTAAAGTTATGCATGATTTAGGTTAAAAGAAATACACTGCATTTTCATGGTGACGGTTTATTTAACAGATAGAGGGCCATTATGGATCACCAAGTGAATAATAACTTAACTGTCCACTGTGCAGATAATGATTATGGACTGAGAATTCTACAATAAAGAATCACTTCCCTTACAGAGTAATAATAAAACATATAAAGAAAATTTAAAAAAAAGCAATAAGAGGATCTTGTGGAAAGGGGTAACGAATAGTTATATTACCAAAAAAAGAAGTCCAGAACATTAAAGGGGTTGTCTCACTTCAGCAAATGACATTTATAATGCATATACAGTTAGTACAATCCATGTACTACTGATCGTATCCAGGAGTTACAGCCACCCTGTAATCCAGCAGTGGTGGCCTTAGGAAAAGGACAAGACAGCCCCCTTTGTATTAGCCCCAAATCAAATCTGTTCAGTGGCACTGCAGATCCACATGCGCTTCCATAACAGTGCTTGTTTGTTCAGCTGATACAAAATCTACCTGCGTATTACAAGTCAAGATATTCCACTGCAACAAATCTAAACCCTTTTTTGGACATCTGCATTGATTCTACCACTCAAGAATGTAATAGTTTTGCCTAGACCAGTGTTAATTTAACCATTTAGTGCAACATAGATGTTAGCGCTTATTAAGTTCCACTAACCTAAAGCAATTGTTGTAATACTTTTAGATATTTGCCTGCAATATTTAGTCAAAGTTCATAAGATGACCTAACTGTACTTACAACATGAATGAGACGGCCAAAGTCTGTGTTTGCAACAGGATGATTGAGTAAGTGCACTTTGCTACTAGAAATCTAGTTCACTGTCAAGTACAATAAATGAGATAATTTATAAACTAAGATTACCTATAAATATGTTGCAGCAATTTTCATCAGCAAATATTGTGTGCTGTAAAGATGTAACAGCCAGGGACGGTTCTTGAACAGGGCACAGTTGAAGAGGTTAAATGTGGGGTACCAATAACTTTAATGTACAGGGTCACCTAGAAAAGATGGAAAATTAGGATTAAATGGGTTGGCATTATCAGCATTATTTAACCATCAAAGGTGATATTTGATTTAATAAAACAAATTCATTATATAACTGTGTGATTCGCTCACCCTCCTATTATGATGCCTGGGTGCTCTATTCTCGGATATACCCACTATATCCAACAGGGTTTTCTACTTTATAAAACTTTTGGTTTTGAATGAGCACACCTATCACGAATTCATATGTAAATTATAATTACAATTTATTCACACAAAATTTAAAAATGTATATAAAAACTTCTTTACAAATGTTTATATTCCCAGGGTATAACACTTTTATACATCCCAAAGACATACATCCAATGTCAGTGCCAGCTTATGTTGATCCTAATGTACTTCAAATATATGTGTTCGGGATGTGCATTTTATAACTTAAAAATAAACAATAAAATAATATTATATTGCTAAAAATTGCTAGTTGCATTCATTATACATCATTGTTTGGTTTTTATGTTGAATTGCAGCAAATTGAGTAGCAATCTTCCACGTGTTTCTATTATAAAAACACAGTAGTGTATCTCTTATTGATGAGGATAAAATGTCTCTATTTGAACGGACACAGTTTCATATATCCGGTTAATGTGGGCTGTATCCCATGCATGCAATGTCTCTCCTTAATCTCTTCCTACAGTTTACAATTTATTGTAGTTGTACTCACTGTCCGGAGATTACTCAATGGGATTTCTATTATTCCGTAGCCGTTCAGCGTCTCTTAACCGCCCGATACTGTCTCTGCCCAGGGCTGTTTAGGCTTTCGGCGTCGGCGTCCCACGTGGTGCGATTTTTGTCCCGCGAGACTTCGTCCGCATTCAGCGGGCTATTCAATCTTACAGAGATTGGGAAAATGGATCCAATATATTAGATATTAGATATTCTCATCCAGCTAATTGTTACAGGGTTTTTGGTGGATATTCCGAGGATATAGATTAGCTTGCCATACGCGTTTCTGGGTTATTCCAACCCCTTCCTCAGTGGCCATCATTTGTAATCCACATTATCCACCATTTATACCCCTCCTCTCCACCACCAAAACCCGTTCTGGATTGTTTCTGTTTCAGGATCCTCACTGAATATTCAATCTCTTTCATTTTGCCCATTTTACAAATTTAATTCTTTATAGTTATTCATAGTTTCTATAACATTCTAATCAACGTCTTTCATTTTTTTCTTTTTTTCTTTTTTATTGTATTGCGATTTTACTGCGTTTTTCTTGCGTTTTTTTCCCAAATTGCGTTTAATATATATTACTCTCCATTTTCATCTGTAGAATTGCTCCAATATTTCTTTTTTTTCATATCCAACTCCCACAAGATAATATATCATAAAACATATAAATTACAAAAAGTATATAAAATTATACTTCCAAGGTTGTATGTATTCTTACTCCAGACGAGGGGGACGGCCATGGGTACCAGGTTCGCCCCCAGCTATGCCAACTTATTTATGGCGCAGTGGGAGGCCGAATACATCACCCCACAGCTGGGGGGGAGCCTGGTGCTATGGAAAAGATATATAGATGACGTCCTTTTCGTCTGGAGGGGGACCCAACAACATCTGGAGTCATTCCTCAATAATATAAATAACAATAAAATGAATTTGACATTTACGTCAAGCGTGAGCCAAAAACAAGTGGAGTTTTTAGATCTAATGATCCTGGTAGACAATAATAAACTAGTTTGCAAATCACATCATAAATCTGTAAGTAAAAATAGCTTTATATTACATACAAGTAGTCATCTGCCAAAATGGCTGTTGAATGTCCCGGTGGGTCAGTTTAGACGGTTAAAACGTAACTGTACACAGGAAGAACATTTTATAGTGGAAGCTAATAAGATGAGGGACCAATTTTTGGAAAAAAAGTATCCAGCAAAAATAGTAGATGCAGCCTTAATAAAAGTTCAAGAAATGGATAGAGGAAAGTTTTTCGAGGAACGACAGAAACCTAGAGAAGAACCAGCAGAAACTATACGGATTATTCTGCCATTCAATGTAGAATATAAGAAAATAGAGTTCATAATCAATAAACATTGGCATTTTTTACAACAAGACAAAATACTGGCGCCATATCTACCTGTAACACCAAAAATTACATATACAAAGGCAGCCAATTTAGCTATTCAAGTTGCCCCTACAATAAAAAATATAAAGAAACCAAAAGGGTCAATACAGGAATTATGCAAACTAAAAGGTTTTTACAGATGTGGTTTATGCTCATGCTGTGAAGGCACTAAATTCCCTAGAAAAACCATAAATGTAAAATCGACACAAAATACCTTCAATGTAGAAATAAAAGAGTTTCTCACTTGCAGTACAAGTAATGTAATATATGTGATTGAATGTACATGTGGGAAGCAATATATTGGACGCACTAAAAGGATGCTAAAAAAAAGGATGGCTGAACATATGGCAAACATCAAGAAAGGGTATATGAATCATTCACTGTCAAAACACTTCGCAGAATGTCATAACAAAGACATAAGCCAATTAAGATTTTCAGCCATAGAAAAGATAGAACCCCATTGGCGTGGGGGAAATCATATAATGAGGATGTCGAGACAGGAGTCTAGAAGAATTTATGAATTTGCATCCCTAATACCAAAAGGACTAAATGCAGAATTTGAGCTATTTGGTTTCCTATAGAAAGGGTGGGAGTCCCAGCCCGACGAGATACTGGAGTATAGTGTATATGGTACCCCAGTTCTCCTTGGGGTGGGAACCCCACCCAAATCCCATGCATACAACCTTGGAAGTATAATTTTATATACTTTTTGTAATTTATATGTTTTATGATATATTATCTTGTGGGAGTTGGATATGAAAAAAAAGAAATATTGGAGCAATTCTACAGATGAAAATGGAGAGTAATATATATTAAACGCAATTTGGGAAAAAAACGCAAGAAAAACGCAGTAAAATCGCAATACAATAAAAAAGAAAAAAAGAAAAAAATGAAAGACGTTGATTAGAATGTTATAGAAACTATGAATAACTATAAAGAATTAAATTTGTAAAATGGGCAAAATGAAAGAGATTGAATATTCAGTGAGGATCCTGAAACAGAAACAATCCAGAACGGGTTTTGGTGGTGGAGAGGAGGGGTATAAATGGTGGATAATGTGGATTACAAATGATGGCCACTGAGGAAGGGGTTGGAATAACCCAGAAACGCGTATGGCAAGCTAATCTATATCCTCGGAATATCCACCAAAAACCCTGTAACAATTAGCTGGATGAGAATATCTAATATCTAATATATTGGATCCATTTTCCCAATCTCTGTAAGATTGAATAGCCCGCTGAATGCGGACGAAGTCTCGCGGGACAAAAATCGCACCACGTGGGACGCCGACGCCGAAAGCCTAAACAGCCCTGGGCAGAGACAGTATCGGGCGGTTAAGAGACGCTGAACGGCTACGGAATAATAGAAATCCCATTGAGTAATCTCCGGACAGTGAGTACAACTACAATAAATTGTAAACTGTAGGAAGAGATTAAGGAGAGACATTGCATGCATGGGATACAGCCCACATTAACCGGATATATGAAACTGTGTCCGTTCAAATAGAGACATTTTATCCTCATCAATAAGAGATACACTACTGTGTTTTTATAATAGAAACACGTGGAAGATTGCTACTCAATTTGCTGCAATTCAACATAAAAACCAAACAATGATGTATAATGAATGCAACTAGCAATTTTTAGCAATATAATATTTTATTGTTTATTTTTAAGTTATAAAATGCACATCCCGAACACATATATTTGAAGTACATTAGGATCAACATAAGCTGGCACTGACATTGGATGTATGTCTTTGGGATGTATAAAAGTGTTATACCCTGGGAATATAAACATTTGTAAAGAAGTTTTTATATACATTTTTAAATTTTGTGTGAATAAATTGTAATTATAATTTACATATGAATTCGTGATAGGTGTGCTCATTCAAAACCAAAAGTTTTATAAAGTAGAAAACAAATTCATACATACTTGCAGGTCCACTCACCTGATTCTCGGTACTTCTCTCCAAACATGGCTGCTGATAGCAGGTCCTGTCAATTAGTGGCCTCCATACATGTACACTGGGGACAGACAGTAGGATTAGTGCATGCGTAGTCTGTCTCCAGTGTCAGTGAATGGAGATCGCTGATAGACGGAACCCTCCATCAGCTGCCATATTTGGAGCGTGTCTTAATTCAATGTGACAGGCTAATCATGACCACTTTCCCACTCACTTTTGAAAATTGAGTGGTGTAAAAATGACAAAATGTTGCAAATAAGCCCAAAAAAGTTGCAATACTTTGTGCCCAAGCCCAAAATTAAGTGATAGTTTATAACTCCTTTACTTGATCCATTCACACAAAGAGTAGAGCTGTTAGGCCATCATAAATCATCTATGGTATTTCAGATCCTCTGCCCTTCACTTGCATTAAACTGCAGTCCCCAAGGATACATTTAGAAGAATTATAGAATAATATGATAACGATGAACACTGTACATTTTATTAGCTTTCAGAAAGGCTAGAATTACACATACAGTTTATGTGGCAATGTTTGGTGCAGTTTTAGCCAAAGCCAGGGGCAAATAAAAAGGAATGGCAAATATAAATGATTTATACTGCTTCCTACTAGATCCACTCCTGGGTTTAGCTCAAAAGAGTGCACCAAAATGGCACAAAAACTAAAATAAAAATGCATTTTTTGTAAAGCCATGAAATCCCTTTGATAATGTTGACTGACAGGAATTATTGAAACAAAAATATCATTTATGTAAATATGAGGTTCTTCACCTGTAATGTGCCCATAGTTAGCCAATAGCCATCCTAATAAGACACTAATAATAATGCAACACTAACACCAGAGTAAGCTCTATTATTGTGTTTAGCCTACACAATGACCATAGGAGCCTGACAAGACACAGTGTGCAGTCACTGAACTGTTAGGCCTTGTTCACATATCCCTTTTTTTACTGACTTGTTCTGTCTGCATTTTCCATGGAAAGCACATGTACCCATTAATTTTAATGACTCTGTTCACACATCAGTATTTTTTACTGACGAGGGTCAGTGAATAAATCATGGAGACATGCACTACTTTGGTCCGTGATCCAGCCCTAGCAGCATACATCGTCCCTGATACACTAAAACAGTACCATATTAATAAGTAATACAGTCAGAATTGATCTTGGACTTGTGAAAATGGGAAAACAGAGTAGCTATTGCTATAACTATTAAAGCATAATGGTATATCAGCTGTACACCTTGCGCCAGTTGGCACATATGCTGCTGTCTTGTCTTCACTGTGGCATTCTAGTTTCGAATCACGGATCAATAATATTAGAAATGTGTAGACGTCACTGATTATTAAATGCTTTCGCTGCAAGACGTATTATTCCAGTCCTCTAACTGCCCCTGGTAGCTGTTTGGTGATTTATATGAAATTGATTAAGTGGTTTCACCTCCCCATGTGAGTTCCCCAGAATTGGCACGCGCAGGATATGATAAGACTTGTTCAGACAATGCCCGCACTGACTGGTGCTTGCGCCATTATGTGACCACCAATGGTAACGGGATGGTAGGGATTTATTGCAGTGAAGCTTTGGAAAGTGCTCTTGTACAAATAATAATGAACAGTGTCCTGGATCACTATATATAATGTCCAAATATTTGTAGAAACAGGGGGTTCAGGAATGCTGAAAGGCTCTGAGTTTAGGGTGTCTGTCCCCTTCCTTAGTAGCAAGCACTACAAACTAGATTTGGAAAATGTGTGATCCACAGTCATTGGCTCATATTGACCGGTAGGGATCTATCTGTGAACAGGGCCAGTGATGACAGGCGTCACTGGGTTCAGCAGTCTTAAAAGTCCAAACCCAGTTTATTTTGTATCAGTACAAAAAAGGCATATAACTTATACAAGCACTTTGGGTGAAGGCACGGCACCAAAATAACACATAAAATTATAGTCCTGGTCCATCTGGGCACTAACTAAACAGTGGTTTCTACCTTACATTCCATCCAGATCAGACTGTTCATAGGAGACAGGTCTACCAGCTTCAAGGCTCTGCCCCAGACTGAAGCTCTGAGGCCTCTATTTCATCCCCAGTAAAGATTCCAGTGACTACACCTGAGAACAGCTCAGGCTAAGGGGAATATATGTACTGGAGTGGGGTGAAATAGTAGGTCCCTCTACCAATCCTACTTACCATTCTAAAAAATCCATCCCATAAACAAAGTCTGAATAAACAGCTCCAATAAACTATACTTTGCTGAAATCATAAAGCCTTCTGGATCCCTTTTATCTCACCCATCTGAGCAATGTGGGCAAGATATAAACCCCTCCAATATTTTACGAAAGACATTGTTACAGACCCGACACATTTCTTCAAAGATCAGACTGTTTTTTTTCATCAAAACTGGATTTGGCATATTTGGCATCATCTTAATAATTCAGTCCTAAAATGTACATACAATATGCAGTAAAATTGAGAAATTATAAAATAACATAAAATAGAAATAATAATAAAAGTGGGGAAATTGAGAAAGAGACAGGTCAGTCCATGTCCTGGTAAAACAGCTAGACAAGGAACAAGACATGGGACGTTTTCAGTTCATGCTGACCTGAGCAAAAAAACTCATAAGAAACCATGCAGTTCAAATTTTGCATTTAACCCTTTAATTATAGGTTAATCTGGACTCTATCCTAGACATCTTGACTATATAATCGTTACTACGCCAATCTTTAGAGATAGATTAGACAGCTGCATATTTCAAACCTTGATTAATATTTTTTAAATCACAAAGAATGCTTATCATAGCCAATACATATATTATAAATGTGCTTAGATATCCTTTTTTTGAGACATCTTAACCTGTACATATCCCCTTGTTCACCCTGCCCATGCTAGGGCAGCGCTAAAGCAACCAGCTACGTTTGCCCAATTACCTCGTGCAGGTACAATATTCTGGCGCAAAATATATATCTTAATATATTTGCCCCAGCATTCTTCTGTCTGGGTATGGAAGCACACAGTGCAGATAAATGTCATAAGTCTGTGTCTGGCTCAGGCATAGAAAAAAAAAATTGGCCAGACACAACTATGTGAATCCAAGCTTAGACTTGCTAGATATCAGATATCAGAATAGTGTGTGTACAATGCATTTGGAAAGTCTGCAGACCCTTTAACCTTTTTTCAAATTTTATGTTGTGACCTTGAGCTATACTAAAAAAGAAATGTAACTTTCCCCACATCAATCTGCATTCAGTACATCATAATAACGCGAATTTTAAACAGGTTTGCAAATTTATTAAAAAGGGAAAACTTTTCCTGAGAATTACGCCCCTTTGTCTTTCATTTTTATTCTTATCCTTTTACAAATGTTTACTCTTGAAGATCACTATTTTTCTTTCTTTTATTACTTACTAAGTGTGCTCATACATTCGCTCGCTGCCCGGGGATCCTCTAGTGGTGCCGATTGTCTAGTTCGGTTAATATGTCGTAAGCATGCCACGCTGACATGTCATGAGGGACCACTCCTTCTACCGCAATAGTGGCAGTTTTTCTCTGAATGTCCGTATTATCACCAAGAATTATCGCTGTCAATGGACAAGGTGTCATACAAAAAGAGGACCTTTTCCAACTGTTGGGATTAGATGTGACTACATCTGTTTTTCGTATTTCCTTCTGTATTTAATGTGAATTTTCAATAAAAAGAGATTTATTTAAAAAAAAAGTAAAATGAAAACTAAAATTTCCCAAGGATATAAGCATTCAGACCCTTTACCTAGTACTTAGTTGGAGCACCTTTGGCAGCGATAATCTTGGGTATTATAGCGATCTTGGGTATGATGCCTCTAGGTTGTATGGACAGGTCTTTTCTTCTCATGGCTTGCTCTGGTATGCTCTGATTTGCTCTGATATGCATTGTCAGCTGTGAGACCTTATATAGACAAGATGTATCGTTCAAAATCATGTCCAGTCACCTGAGTTCACCACAAGTGCAATCCAAACAAGGTGTAGAAACATCTCAAAGATGGTAAAGAGAAATAGAAGGCCCCCCGAGTTAAAACTCAAGTGTCATAGCAAAAGGTTTAAATATTTATATCCATGCGAAATTTTGATGGGTAAATAAGTTTATTTATTAAATGGAAGAAATTTTAATGAACAAAAGTTGTAATTAAAAAGGTCACAACTGGCTTCACCCACTTTATCCGACTTCTAGGTCAGAAAAAGTGGAACATAAATTCTGGACAACATATTTCTCAATGTGTTCGTACCAGACAAATGGCATATATACATTGAAATATCTGATACTTTACATTTATTGCAAAGCTGGCTGCCACCACTAGGGGGAGCTCAGTGCATGGGAATTTATGCAGCTACAATTGGCTGAATTAGAACCTGTAATAATCTGTTTGCACTGAGCTCCGTCTAGTGGTGACTGCATGAAAATGCAGTGTTTTTACACAGGAATTTGGGCGATGCAAAGAAGAGTAAATTTTTTTCCTTTAAAAGTTTTTATCCTTTAAAAGTATTACAATACAAAAAAAGCGTAAAACTTATATAAATATTGTGAAATAGCATTTTTTATCCAATACTGATTTTTTTTTTCCAGCTCCCCAACATATTGTATGCAATGTGAAATGGTGCCATTAGAAAGTACATCTTGTCCAAAAAACAAGTCCTCATACACCTATGTTAACAGAAAAATTAAAATGTTATGGCTTTGGGAAGGCAGGGAGGAAACAAACAAACAAAAAAAAAAAACGAAAATCTCTTCCAGTCTGGTAGTATATCAGCCACAGGAGGTACAACCTTGAGGGCAAGACTAATTTTCTTTGTATATTTTCACTTGTCTCAACTAGAAAGTACTTATCTAAATAATCCTGGCTCCATGCACGTTAGTGGTTTTCCCTTTCCATAAGGGGTTCTGGTGTTTTTTACACCAAAATAGTGTAGTTTGCAGTGCCATTCTTATGATCAAAAATGCTGGAAATTTGTCAGACTCCATTAGGTTACATTTCTTTAGGATACATTTGGATCTGTTTGTAAATGGATCTGTCATAGGTATATAATAAATGAAAGTCATGACACTGGTCTGAACAGAGCCTAATTCTCTAAATATGTTACTTTGCTTTTATGTCTGTCTTGATAACCTTTATTCCTTTTTACTCTGTTTTGTTTCTATCACAATGTACTAGTTTATCTTTTATTCTATCAGTATTTTGATGTACTGTGTTGTGTTGTTTAACAGGGTTTAAAGGGTCACTAAATTTTCAAAAAACTTTTGATATGTCATAGAGACATATCAAAAGTTTAGATCATGGATGTCTGAGACCCCTACTGATCCCTAGAAAGAGGGTATAGAAGCACCGCATAATGCTCTCTCCTTGCTGTCCAAGACGAACTCCATAGAAGTCTATGGGCTTATCTTGATCCTGTCCTCAGCATCGAGAAGAGAGTGTGATATGCGCATGCTTCTTTCCCCTCTTTATAGGGTTCACGGGGGTCTCTCTATGACATGTCAAAAGTTTTTAGAAATGTTAGTAACCCTTTAATGCAAAACAGCATATCTTATGTTAAAGGGGTTGTCTCACTTCAGCAAGTAATAGTTATCATGTAGATAAAGTTAATACGAGGCACTTACTAATGTACTGTTATTATCGCTTCCTTCGCTGGCAGGATTAGTTTCTACATCACATTTTACACTGCTCATTTCCATGGTTACGACCAACCTGCAATCCAGCAGCAGTGGCCGTGCTTGCACACTATAGGAGAAAGCACCAGCCTATGTGTGCTCCCAAGGACCTGGCCACCAAAGATGCTGATGCATTTTCCTATAGTGTGCAAGCATGGCCACTGCTGCTCGATTGCAGCTTGGTTGTAACCATGGAAATGAGTAGTGTATAATGTGATGTAGAAAGCCAGCGAAGGAAGCGATAATAACAGTACATTAGTAAAGGTCCTTTTACACGGGCCGATTATCGGCCGAAAAATCGTTCCTAGGAACGCTAGTGCCGATAATCGGCCCGTGTAAAAGAGGCCCTAATCAGTCGACGAACGAGCAAAACGCTCGTTCGTCGGCTGATTGGATCTTTTGGTTTCTACAAAAGATCCAATCTGTCGGGCGCACATCGGCCTGTGTAAACCGGCGATGTGCGCCTGACAGTATGGAGCTTCCCGGCCGCACGAGCGATACAGCGATCACTCGTGCGGCCCGGCGCTCGATTCATCGGGCCGTGTAAAGGCTCCCTGCCCGAGCGCCGATATCGCTGATCGGCGCTCGGGCAGGGAGACACATCGGCCCGTCTAAAAGGGCCTTAAGTGCCTCGTATTAACTTTATCTACATGATAACTATTACTTGCTGAAGTGAGACAACCCCTTTAACATAAGATATGCTGTTTTGCATTAAAGGTTCACTAATGTTTCTAAAAACTTTTGCTATGTCATAGAGAGACCCCCGTGAACCCTATAAAGAGGGGAAAGAAGCATGCGCATATCACACTCTCTTCTCGATGCTGAGGACAGGATGAAGATAAGACCATAGACTTCTATGGACCTCGTCTTGGACAGCAAGAAGAGAGCATTATGCGGTGCTTGTATACCCTCTTTCTAGGGATCAGTAGGGGTCTCAGTGCTCAGACATCCATGATCTAAACTTTCGATGTCTCTATGACATATCAAAAGTTTTTTAAATTTTAGTGACCCTTTAAACCCTGTTAAACAACACAAAGTACAGTACAGTACAACCCCTTTAATGCATATATTTAAAAATACTGTGAATATTTGTGTGAAGTTGGAGTACAACATCTGGGATATACACCAAAGCTAAGTACAGTAATTAGTCTCCATTATGGAACATTTATGGTATATCCAACTGAAACATACATGAATAGTCGTAATGGAAAATCCACATAATGGTGTCACTAGTTTGGAACAAAATATTAAAAGCTTTCCACTTGTGCACAGCAGCCTCTGCTGGACACTTTATAAATCAGCATAAACTGAAATGAGAATATATTGTAGAGTCCTAAATTGTATTCACTCAACTTTTTGTAATATATTAAAAATTATATTACATTATTCTAAACCACTATGACCTGATTGCAAAATGAATGCTGACAGAATACAATGTGCACTGTCCAAGTGGATCTGTTGCTGGTTTCCAAGTCAACTCCAAGAAGGTTGGGCAGTACAATAGCAATGTGTGGAAGCCAGTCAGTGCCCTCTGCATTTTATATGCACAAACAATAATGTGCTGGAAAAGGCAGATATTCCAATACATTATACTACTCAGGTCTCATTCAGATGTGATAAGTTTGTTGTATAAAGGTACTGTAGAATGCTGATTTCACAAGTACAACAGACAGGCTTTCACAGTGGATGCACTAATTGATCCAATATGTATCCATAGTAAAGGCACAAGGCATCAGCATCCATTTCCAATTTTTCTTTACTCAATGGCTATGGACACCTTTGAGGGTGTTTTATATTATTGCATTCTACTTATGTGGGGCTAAAAATCTTTTTTTTTTTCCGGTGTGTCTTTATAAAAATTTTTTAACAGTTTGTCAATCATTTTAGCCTAAGTACCACCACCAATCAACAGAAATGAACGGAGCAGCAGGTCTGGCATGCAAAATGTCACTCCATTCATCTTTATGGGAGTTCCAGAGAGAGCCAAGTACAGCACTTGGCTATTTCCGGAACTCCTGTAGAGATGAATGGCATGGCTGTGCACATGCTCAACCTGCTGTTCTATTCATTTCGGGATGCTCTAAGGACCCCCTGATCTCCTCCTCTCCCCTTCATGGTGAATGTGTACTGGTCACACAGAAAGCTCACATAACTCTTCCATGGAAGCAAAGGACTCATCTCCAGTTTACAGGTTCCTATGGTCCACATGCATACTGTAAAGCATATATTTTAATGCTGATAATTTGTAGATTTATTCCAGGGCTAAATGTTAGGACACCAGTCATTCATGAAGATCATGTCATGCTTTCGATTCTGTGATATCTTCTTTCTTGTATATCTGAATGAGCAAATAGAAAAGTCCCAGTAGGCTGGGAGCCCTAACAGCACCAGTGCCTTCACCATGAGTGCCAAGTATTGTGTTTAATCAGATTTTATTAACATTTTTAAAATTAAAAGATGCATTTTTACAAAATGATGATTAATTATACAAAGATCCAATAAATTCCAATGCAAGGCAGAAATGGAAATTATAACGAGGCATGTCGTCTATTTTCAGGCTTCATGCCTTTAACCTCCTAATCAGGATCAGTGCAATAGTATTGATAATCATAGAACAAGATAATTCAAATAATTCTGTTGTCATTTAGATATACAAAAGCTAAAGAAAAGAAAAAAGGGGTGGGGAAGAAAAGGGAGGAGAAGGGGGTAAGGGAAGAGGGAATCGGAGGTTTCACTTTATAAGAGAATGGAAGGTCGGGGAAAGCTGAAAGTCTGACCAACTCTGCCACAAAGAGGAAAATTTTAGTGAATTCCCATGCATATCTACTGATAATTCTTCCATTCTATATATATGTAACATCTCTTGAAACCATTCCAAAGACGTTGGGACATGTGTCGAGCGCCAGTCCCGTGGTATCACAGACCTCGCCGCTGAGAGGCAAAACCTCAATATGCTTTTCTTCTGAGACGCAATAGATCCAGGCAAGATAGACAGAAGCGCCACTTTTGGAGAATTTGCCACCACTCTGCCAGAAATTGCGTGAAAGATCTTAAAAATCTGGTCCCAGAAGGGCCTGATAAGATTACAACCCCACCATACATGGAGCATAGTGCCTCTTTCTTTATTACATCTCCAGCAAGTCTCAGGTACTGCTGGGAAGATCCTGTGAAGCCTAACTGGATACCTGTACCTGCAGTGTCCCACTTAAAAGTGTACACTACAAAATGTTAACATGTTAACGCTGTAAGACTTTTGCAATGAGCTGGTGAATTATGTTCATCCTCCTCACCAGTAGGTGGTGCTAGCTATCTGCTGCCACCCCTCTGTACCTTAGAGGGTAGAGGTTGGTAGTCAGAGTTTTTAGTTTCAGTTTTAGCACAGAGTGTGTTAGGGAAAGGAAGCTCCAGCAGCTCCTCTGCGGATCCCCAGCACCAACCAAACTGAGAGATTCTGATGCAATCAGGTGGAGGTAAATCTATTTATTGCTGTGTCTGGACTCCACTACTTATACCCAGGAGAAGCTTCATAGCACCTGGAAAACTACGGTATGACAAGTGCGCAATTGTCCTGCTGTTATCCTCACCTTACCCCTCAGGCGTGTGGACCCAAAGTAAATCCAGTACCCAAACCTGGCTGTCTTATCAGAGACTATATTAGCTGACCTTACATACCCAGCCTATTTGGGAAGTCTGCAGCTTCTGCCCCTTGTGAACTGCCTCCTGTATGAATAACCTGTACCTCAAGCTGGATTTAGAATAAGTAAAAGTTTCCATTGTTTAACAACGCTGCCTCCTCTTAATTACAAACTTTGCGTCCCATGGACGCTGGCGTCACGACAAATCACCAGGACTCTGCCGACAGACACCTTAAAATACCCAAACCATCAAGGGCCCCTCGCCTCACCATCCGGCAGTGTTCCTGTGGACCAGAGGTGCCCTGGAGGAAACGGTGTCCTTCCTCCACGCAACTGCACGCCGGCCCCATGGAGTCACCAAACCGTGAGTAGTATTACCACCGGCACCATTAGACACTGTGACATATCCCAACACTCAAACGCACGCCCCTGCGGTCCGGCTTGCTGCCATACCACGAGACAGTATTTGAATTCTTCTCCTGAGCGGAGCAAGCTATTTACATTTTATGTGAGAAAATAAAGGCCTTCTGCTATTCTTTTTTTGTCAGTCAAAGAACTTATGTCTTTCCTATTCAGAATCATAACCTGGAAGTGCTGCTGCAAGAGACTCCGACATGATGCCATTATACAGAAGTGAGATGGTATAAGCTGGAGGACTTATAAACAGAAAGGGTCTCTCCATCTCAGTTGGCGCTGCATCAAAAAAAACACTGATCCCTTCGGCTAAAATATAGGATTCAACTGCTGGTATTCAAGCCAGGACAGACGAGTTGGGGGCGTATTGCACTGACAACTCTTCAAATGTCTTTAACGAGAACCCTGGAGCAATGGTAAAATCGGGGGATCGTCTTTTACATTCATTCCCAGAAAGAGTCCCTGTTTATTGCAGGAGAAAATGTAGGGTTGGTGAAAAATCGGAGTAAGGGGACTATTGTACCGTACTCCAACTACTTTAGTCTTTAAAGAATCAGATGTTTGTAATACTTGTTTAGTTAAAACATTGTTACTATAAGGGGGCCTAGAGTCAGATGAGAGCCATGGCAGAACATCTAGAGGGAGGGAGCAAAAGGATTTTTCTAGAGTGACCACTGCTTAGTTTTCCCATTATACTGCCAATCCAGTAATCTCGTCAGAATAGTTGCTACATAAATATGTTCTAAAGTCTGGAAGCCAGCTCCCCCCAATACCTTCGGTCTAGTCAGGGTGGCGATGCCTACTCTTGGTCGCAGGTGGCCCCAAACGAAGCGAATAGCTGCTGTTTTCAGTTTCTGAAAGAAAAGCGCAGGAACATAAATGGGGAGTGCCTGATATATATATATAGTAGTTTAGGCAAGATATCCATTTTAAGGACATTGATCCTTCCAAACCATGAGAGCCTCTCTTATCAATAGGTGCGTTAGTCTCAGTCATCACCCTGTTCAGGACCACCATATGGTTTCATTGTCATACAAATGCGCACAATCTGAAGGGATCGCCACCCCTAAAGTATTTTAAAGCAGTGCGTTGGCATTTAAAGGGGAAGAATGCCATGCAATTGGAAAACTCGGCAGGGGGGATAGAGATGTTCAAGACTTCTGTTAAGATTACCGTAACGCTCAAATTCCTGAAGTATGAAAGGTGTAGAAGGAAGTGCTGGTATGTATATGTGTATATGCATGCATGAATAATTAGGTATGTCTGAATATGTACAATACAGACCAAAAGTTTGGACACACCTTCTCATTCAAAGAGTTTTCTGTATTTTCATGACTATGAAAATTGTAGATTCACACTGAAGGCATCAAAACTATGAATTAACACGTGGAATTATATACTTAACTAAAGAGTGTGAAACAACTGAAAATATGTCTTATATTCTAGGTCTTCAAAGTAGCCACCTTTTGCTTTGATTACTGCTTTGCACACTCTTGGCATTCTCTTGATGAAGCTTCAAGAGGTAGTCACCTGAAATGGTTTTCACTTCACAGGTGTGCCCTGTCAGGTTTAATAAGTGGATTTCTTGCCTTATAAATGGGGTTGGGACTATGAGTTGTGTTGGGCAGAAGTCAGGTGGATACACAGCTGATAGTTCCTACTGAATAGACTGTTAGAATTTGTATTATGGCAAGAAAAAAGCAGCTAAGTAAAGAAAAACGAATGGCCATCATTACTTTAAGAAATGAAGGTCAGTCAGTCCGAAAAATTGAAAAAACTTTGAAAGTTTCCCCAAGTGCAGTCGCAAAAACCATCAAGCTCTACAAAGAAACTGGCTCACATGAGGACCGTCCCAGGAAAGGAAGACCAAGAGTCACCACTGCTGCGGAGGATAAGTTCATCCGAGTCACCAGCCTCAGAAATAGCAGGGTTTAACAGCAGCTCAGATTAGAGACCAGGTCAATGCCACACTGAGTTCTAGCAGCAGACACATCTCTACAACAACTGTTAAGAGGAGACTGTGTGCAGCAGGCCTTCATGGTAAAATAGCTGCTAGGAAACCACTGCGAAGGACAGGCAACAAGCAGAAGAAACTGTTTGGGCTAAAGAACACAAGGAATGGACATTAGACCAGTGGAAATCTGTGCTTTGGTCTGATGAGTCCAAATTTGAGACCTTTGGTTCCAACCACCGTGTCTTTGTGCGACGCAGAAAAGTGTGAACGGATGGACTCTACATGCTTGGTTCCCACCGTGAAGCATGGAGGAGGAGGTGTGATGGTGTGGGGGTGCTTTGCTGGTGACACTGTTGGGGATTTATTCAAAATTGAAGGCATACTGAACCAGCATGGCTACCACAGCATCTTGCAGCGGCATGCTATTCCATACGGTTTGCGTTTAGTTGGACCATCATTTATTTATCAACAGGACAATGACCCCAAAACACACCTCCAGGCTGTGTAAGGGCTATTTGACCAAGAAGGAGAGTGATGGGGTGGCTACGCCAGATGACCTGGCCTCCACAGTCACCAGACCGCAGAGTGAAGGCAAAGGGCCAACAAGTGGCTAAGCATCTCTGGGAACTTCTTCAAGACTGTTGGAATAACCATTTTCAGGTGACTACCTCTTGAAGCTCATCAAGAGAATGGCAAGAGTGTGCAAAGCAGTAATCAAAGCAAAAGGTGGCTACTTTGAAGAACCTAGAATATAAGACATATTTTCAGTTGTTTCACACTTTTTTGTTAAGTATATAATTCCACATGTGTTAATTCATAGTTTTGATGCCTTCAGTGTGAATCTACAATTTTCATAGTCATGGAAATACAGAAAACTCTTTGAATGAGAAGGTGTGTCCAAACTTTTGGTCTGTACTGTATGTGCCACTAAGGATTGGGGTGTAACAGGAGATTCCAGGGCCTACACAATTGATTGTTTTGGTTAAGAATGGTGAGATATCATCTATAAAAAATTTGTAAAAATCAGGGATATACCCGTCTGGCCCCGGGCTCTTTCCTGATGGGGAAGCTAGAATAGCAGCCTTAATGTTCGATTCTTGATAGGTCTTCTTCTAGGTCATCACATGTCTGTTTAGGGAGTATAGGCAGGGCAGTCCTCAGATATGTACTCGTCTATACGAGTTCGCCTAGAAGAGGGTGAACTGTCAGCAAACTGATTGCGGATATTATAAAGCTAAGTAATAATAGAAAAAGTAATAATAAGAGTGAAAAGACTCTGGCATCTCTTTTGGGTTATGGGTATGAGACCCGTTGGATTTTGTGATTTTAGGTATGAATGTTTGGCTAGATCTGGGGTGGATAAAGCGGGACAACATTCTACCACATTTGTTAGAATACTCATACATATAGCGGCTTCCCTGATCTCGAAACCTCTTGTACTTTTGGTCTAGAAGGGATTTGGGCGATCCCTTAGCCTTTAGGAATTGGCGTGGGTGGCTGAAGATAAGGTGCGTTTATGGATAATGCTATGATTGAATTTCTGCTAACAAGGCTACCAGCCGAGCGGATTTTTCTTTTTTTAGTCTAGTTGCCATGTTTAATAAAGACTCCCCTCAACACACATTTGAGGGCTTTCCTAAGTTGTACCAACGCCTTCTTCATCTCTGGCTTTTTTGAGGAGCCCTGCCGACTGAAGCAATATTCCTCTCATATACGCCTTGTGTGGTGAGCCATAGTGTATTAAGTGAAACATCAGAGGTATCATTAATATGGCAAAAACTCCAACAATGTATTGGTGTAATCCTCCACTCGCTTTGCGCATTTAAGGAGTATGAGTTCAACCTCCATAGAGATGGAGGTGGAATGGGTATGTCATCATCTACTACAAAACTTATTGGGGCATGATCTGACCATTCCGCGCACCCAATGTCCGACCCGGTCACCCTGTGAAGTAAATTATCGGCAGAATATAATCTATTCTTGACTGCAACAAATGTGCCAACGAGATGAACGTAAAATCCCTCTCAGTGCCATGCTGGTATCTCCAGATGTCATGGTAAGGCGATTCGTATATGGTTTGGCGCAGAATCTGGTCTATGTGTACGATGAGCTGATTTATAATCCAGCTCCGTGTCACTGGGATATTAAAGTCTCCCCCTATAATAACTTCTCCTATAGCCTCCTTTTGGACTTTAGTAAATTGGCGTTTACAGAATGCTACCTGACGGACATTAGGAGCGTACAGCGTGACCAGAGTGTACTGATGCCCATTAATGCAACACACCAGTATGATATACCTGCCAGCAGCATCCGTGACACATTTAGTAAGCAAGAAATCAACTGAGCCCTTCACACATATAAACACCCCTCCCTTTCTTTTCCTAATAGCAGGAGAGTGGTAAATGATAGGATATTTGCAGTTCACACATCTCTGCACATCCGCCTCTAAGATATGTGACTCTTGAATGAAAGCAATATCACACTTAGACTTTTGCAATTCTTTCCATAGTTGGGACCTCCTGTACGGGGAATTTAACCCCTTCACATTTAAAGAGAGGACCTTCAAACCCATGTAGGCGACCAAAATATATGCTATTTAGATCTCCACTCCCATGCTATTTTTTGCGCCCTCAGCACGTGCCCCACATCCCCAGCATGCATGCATTTGGACAATGATGTATAGATCACTGAATTAACATTGCTCAAAAGGAGAAAGAAAAAGAAAAGAAGTAAACAAAAAGGAAGAAAAGTTAAACTGGTAAACAACAGCACAGCAAGTTTGGACTCACTGAAAAACATATTGCCCAAGACAGGGCCATCGACCAAGGAGGTCTAAGTAGGAATTGGTGTAAGGCTTGAAAAGGAAAGTCCTCTCCCGGACCAACACTCCTAAGAACATCATCAAATGCTCCCTCTGATTGAGGCAGTTCCATCCAATTCAAGCGGTGGTCCAGTCAGTTGGAATCCTTTCTGGTCTTGATGCCACATCCTCAGTGATTAAGGCTTTCTTGGTGAGTAGGCCCCACTCCAGTAGCTTGCAGGCGGCCTCTTGTGGCGATTGAAGCACATGTAGCACAACTACATTGTGGGATACTAGAAGTTTCACAGGAAAACCCCAACGGTACTTAATTTGGTTATCTCTCAGGGTTCTGGTTACGACAGCGAACTCTTTTCTTTTGGCCATCGTTGCCGTGATAGATCAGGATAGACCGAGATATTTTCAAAGATGGCGGCTGGTGTAGGATTGAGGCGCCAAAGTACGCAGGAAGGCCTCTTTAACTGTATAAAAGTGGATTCTTGCTATAACGTCCCGAGGGAGGGTTGCATCCAACCCCCGAGGCTTCGGCAGACGGTGAATCCGATCAATTATCAAGTCTCTTTCAGAGAGAGAAGGTAGCGCTGCTTTAATCAGATCTTTAAGCAATGGTTCAAGGTCACCAGATTCAACTGACTCTGGAACCCCTCTAATTCTAACATTGTTGCGGCGATGTCTGTCCTCTAGATCATTCACCTTAGCTGACAATTTAAGAAAGTCCTCTTCCAGTGCCTCGTGGGCATCAATGAGGGAGTTATGTGAAGAGGCGAAGTCGGCCATTTTGTTCTCTATGTGCGCAGTGCGTTTGCCAATACATTGAATATCCCGTTTTAAGTCCCGCATGAGACTCACCATATCCTCCTTCATGGAAGTGCGGAGGGAATCCAGCAGTGCCCTCATGCCATCTGCAGTCAGCGGTGACTCTGGGTGCATAGAGGCTTCAATACGCTCTGCGCCTGAGGTAAGTGGTGAGGCAGTCGGTGTGGCGGGAACGGAGGAGGGAGATCGCTCAGGCGGCGTGATGCTTCTGAGGCCAGAATCAGCGGCGCTCGATTTGCCAAAGAACTCGGTGAGTTTTGCCGGTGGCTGCCTCTTCTTTAGTTTCCCCATCTTCTCCAGGTTGTTGGATCCCAATTGGAATGTTTTTAAGCCTCAGAGGGTCTCGCTGTGTGCCGCTTTAGGAGTCTTTGCCCGGAGCTGTTCTAACAAGCGACCGGCGCCATCAGCGTTCAGGCCACGCCCCCCCCCACATTTGAGGGCTTTCCATTGCACTGGCAAAGGGGTAGTATCAGTATGTACTTGAAGAAAAGTTCGTATAGACGACCGGACCTCCGCCACGCACACCAAATCCCTGAGAAGGTCATTTAATCGCCACTGCCACGGTCTCCGGGTAGCCTCCAGGTAGCCTCCGGGATTTCCAAGGATACAAAGATAGGGGCATGATCTGACAGTATGATATCTCCAATGGAAACTCCGGGAGGCCAATCCAAGGCGTGATGACTAAGGAGAAAAAAGTCAATTCTACTATATGTATTATGGGGAACAGAAAAAAATGAATAATCCTTATCTCTAGAGAATATCTGCCTGTGCAACACCCTCAACTGACATCTAGGAGCACTAACATGACCAGAAGAGGTGTCCACTTCAGGGTCCAGAACAAAGTTAAAGTCCCCACCCGCCAGCAACACTCCCTCTGCAAAATCATGGAATTGGGACAAGAACTGTTTACACATAGACATCTGTCCTTAATTAGGCAGGTACCAGTTCGCTATTGTAAATAATGTTGAGTGAATGCGAATCTTCAGAAACAGGTAGCGCCCCTACTCATCCACCCTTATGTCCACTACCGACCCAGGCAAAGATTTATGTAGAGCTATCGAGACGCCTTTGGATCTAGAGTCAAGACTCGGGCTGTGATACCACTGAGTATAATACCTATCTCTAAGTATCGGCACATGTCCCTTTTTAAAACGTGACTCTTGTAAGAGTAAAACTTGCACTTTTTGTTTATGCATTGAATATAGTATCTGAGACCGTTTTTGTGGGATACTAAACCCCCTAACGTTCAGAGAGCCAAATTTAAGGATAGACATGTTTAATCTTGCTCAACAGATACGAGAGGTTCACCAAGGAAATAGGGTGTAAGGGTTATAAGGAAGGAGAGTAGGGACAATAATGAGAACAATCAGTTAGATATCAACCTACTAACTCTTGTGACTATGAGATTCTTAGGAACAATCACAACTGAAGGCAATCAATGAAATAATAGCCTACTATATCTTAATATTATAAAAATGAGTTTCTGTCTGTCCGTCTGTCTGTCTCTATGCGCGACCAAACTACTGGACCGATTTTCACCAAATTCGGCACACAGGTACATCAGGTGCCCGGGAAGGTTTTAGACCAGGTCTCATCTCTGTAGGACATAACGTTCCCGAGATATTGCCAAAATATGACCTGCATTAGCCCAATATTAGCCTAACAGCATTGGTTTTAAACCCCAACTGCCATTCTCTGCACGGACACACACAGGGAGGGCAGGTTTCCATAACAACAGAGCCAGGTAATTAGCAGCCAGCTGAGGATCTCAGGTAACAATCCAGTCATTTCTATTCAATGCTTTAAAGGGGCAGAGCGCTGTGGATGATACTGTTAAAGGGGTATTCCGGTTACCATAAATATAACTTATGTTTTAGAGTAATTTTAGACTATAACCGTTCAGTAGTAAATCTTCCACTGCTACCCATTGCGTGTCCTCATAAATTACCATGGCACCGACCTGTGATTCACACCACTCTCAAAAGAAGGACTTACAACACCTGCTCCAGGTTTCACTAAGCCACACCCTGACTCTGTCAGGCCACGCCCCCTTCCCCCTCCACAGCCAATTGGGATTGAAAAAATGAAGGTAAAAATAAACTTCTGTCAGCTGCAGGGGTGGGAGGGTGAGTTTCTCTCTGCAACAACACACAGAAACATTAGATTAAATAGACTAATATTAGACTACTACCGTTCAGTAGTAATAAAAGATGTTTTCTTCCACTAAAAGGACTTAAAAGCAACCCCCCCCCCAAGGTCCTGCTAAACCACGCCCCGGTCAGGCCACGCCCTCTCCCACTCCGCAGCCAATGGGGATTGAAAAAATGAAGGTAAAAATCAACTTCTGTCAGCTACAGGAATGGGTGGGAAGGAGACTTTCTCTCTGCAATGACACACACACAAACATTAAATGAAATAGATTAAATATACCCGTGCGAAGCAATGTTTTCCACTGCTACCCACTGTGTTTCCTCAAATTACCATGGCATTGACCTATAATTCAGGCCACCCTGAAAAGAAGGACCTAAAAGCACCCCCCCCCAAGGTCCCGGTAAACCACACCCCGACCCGGTCAGGTCATGCCACCTCCCACTCCGCAGCCAATGGGGATTGAAAAAATGAAGGTAAAAATCAACTTCTGTCAGCTGCATTGACTTTCTCTCTGCAACGACACACAGAAACATTAAATGAAATAGATGAAATATACCCAGGCGAAGCCGGGTCTTCTGCTTTTCTGCTAGTATCTTATACAATCAACTCTATGTTATTGTAGAGGGGAATATAAATAATCTTACGTCTAGGAGTGAAAGTAAGTCCCTTACTAGGAGTGAACTTTCCATGGAGAAGCGCTCGCGACCCCCTGGCCAAACAAGGACCTATGAAAAATAAGCCATCTGAACTAAAACATAATTATCAGAAACATATTATGCATACATGTGTGACATAAAGCTAGTGGCAGTCAGATATAACACTGGCTACTAGGGCCCAACTACCAATATACCTATATTGAACCATTGTCATATGTATAACCATCTAACTGTAGCTCTAACTGCAAACTACTTAAGTGCCTAACTTCTCTGAAACCAGAATGTGTCCCGACCCCATGCGAGCCGGGTAACTATTATATCACGAGGGGAGTAACACCCCAGTAGCACATGTAAATGCACATAAGATGAAAACTACTCAGGTGTCCCCCGTCTACGTTTCTGTTTGGGTCGCTCCTCCGTGGCCTATACGATCACCACGCCTTGGTTGTCTGAGCTCACGTTGAGGCAGAGGAGGGGGGTCCACCGGAGGGCCCTTCGGGAGAACAGGCCATTTTGTAAGTTCAACCTGTGGTAGTTCCAGGGCAGTCAAAAACGCTTGCAGATCATCCAGATGCCGTAAAATAATCATGCGTCCTCCATCCCTTACTTGGAGACGGAATAGGAAGCCCCATGTATAAGCAATGTTCTGTTTTTGCTACACCTGCAATAGGGGGCTTTAGAGTGCTTTACGTTTCATGAGAGTGAGGCGGGAAAGATCTGCCATCAGTTGTACAGGACAGTCAATAAATTGATTTCCTTCAATTCCCTAGCTTTTGCGCATTATGGCCTCTTTTTTTTCTATAATGGTGCACTCTGCATATTACGTCTCTAGGACGACTATTATCAGATGGTTTAGAGCCTAGTGAGCGATGGGCCCTATCAAGTTCCAATGGGGTATCTTCTGGGACTCCCAGGATGTCGTTAAAGAACGCAGGGTACCCTCTAGATCTTTTGGAGGGATGGATTACGGGAGACCCCTCACTCTTATGTTATTACGCCGCCCTCTATTCTCGGCGTCATCTATTATGTCAGCCAAAAAACATAATTAAAATGAATGGGAGGCTAGGGTAGAATTAATGGAGGACTGCTGGGTCGAAATAGTAGATACAGATTGCTCAACAGTAGAAACCCTATCACCCAGTGAAGCAACTTCATTCTGGATAGCTCCAAGTTCTTTTTTGTAAGCTGATTCCAATCTGGATATATAAGCTTCCATGTCATCTCGTGTGGGAATGGCTTTAACTTGATTGTGCAAGTCCTTTACCTCTAGCCAGGCTTGCTGAGAAGAAGGTGACGCTGCCCCAGATGAGGGGAAGAGGAGTGGGGTCGGGGGGTCTGGACTACCCGGTAAGTGCAAAGGAGATTGTCCCCAAGAGCCTGATCCCCACTCACTGTCTCCTGGCCGTCCCGCTCCACTCTCCACCGCTTCGGTCTCTGCGCCACATGGTGATGGCGGCACGTGTGGCCTTGTTTCTACTGCACTTCTACTTTGAATAGCACTGTGAGCCTCTTGTCCAGGTAAATCCGAAGGGGGTCCCTCATTGCACATCTCATCAGTCGTAGCTGTAATTCTAGAGGTAGTGGTGGTCCCTGTGAGGGCTTAGTCAGACATGCCTCCGGTACATCCGCCATGATGGCATTCCCACCAGGAGAGCGCTGGGCGCCGGGAGTAAGAAAGCGCTCAATACCGTGAGACTGGACGGGTTCTGGCTGACTAATCGGGTTCTGTGACATTTTCTTCTTTCTGCCACCCATGATTCGTGTAGGTGAAGTTCACTGGACGTGTAGGAAAGGGTCTAGAGCCAGGGTCGGGAGCCGAGCTGAAGCACGTCTTTACTCCTTCATGGCCAGGCCACACCCCAGAGTGCCAAGTATTTTATTGTTAAAGAGGACCTTTCATGGTTTTATCTTTAAGTAACTAAATACCTTTACTGGCAGGGCACCCCCCGCTGATGCTGGCACCCGGTCCGGTTTTTTAAAATAGCGCTCCTGCGCCCCGCTGTGCCCCCCTATTATAGTTCTCCCGCTCAGTATGCTAATACTGAGCATCGGAACAGGGAGGAGGAGACGCCCGGGTATCTCAATGGGTGTCTCCTACTCCCTGACTGTGCCGCGATCCAATCACATCGGAGAGCGTCACAGCCAAGGAGTTTTTTCTCCCTGGCTGTGACGCTCTCCGATGTGATTGGATCGCGGCACAGCCAGGAAGAAGGAGACGCCCATTGAGAAACCTGGGCGTCTCCTCCTCCCTGTTCCGATGCCCAGTATTAGCATACTGAGCGGGAGAACTACAGGGGGGCAGAGCGGGGTGCAGGAGCGCTATTTAAAAAAAACGGACCGGGTGCCAGCATCAGCGGGGGATGCCCTGCCAGTAAAGGTATTTAGTTACTTAAAGATAAAACCATGAAAGGTCCTCTTTAATCTGAATGAGCAGTGACTTGTAGTTTTCCAGCATATTTAAAAGGAATTTTGTTTTTATTTTTTTATAGATTTAGTTTATTCAATTATTGTACATGATTATGGGGGCATCCATCTTGCCTCTGCAGATTTCACAGGTATGCTTTACAGAAAAATAGCACTTGTGCCAAAAATTGTGACTTCTGTATATCAGAAAACTGGCAGAGAAGGTTCATGCATTCTCCATATTGACTTATATGGCATAGTGTTCTAGACATGGTCTGTGTATATGTAGATCATTGACAAGGAGAAGGAGGTAAACTGTAGCCATCAACTATTGTAAATGGGGTAACATTGGGTTATCTATAAACAAAAACGTGATCTCTACAAAACAGTAAGGCCCCTTTCACATGGGCGTCACGGATTCAGTGCGGATGCGTTCCGGAAAATCCGCACGCATCCGCACCAATCCGCACACAATCGCAATCAGTTTTGACTGCGATTGCGTACGTTCGTTCAGTTCAGTTTGAATGTTTACAAACAACATCTCTTAGCAACCATCAGTGAATCACGCATTGCATCCGCACTTGTGTGCAGATGCATTGCGTTATTCACACAGACCCATTCACTTCAATGGGGCCAGGGCTGCGTGAAAAACGCAGAATATAGAACATGCTGCTATTTTCACGCAACGGCGAACTGATGCGTGAAAAACATCGCTCATGTGAAAAGCCCCATTGAAATGAATGGGTCAGGATTCAGTGCGGGTGCAATGCGTTCGCCTCACGCATTGCACCCGCGCGGAAATCTCGCCCGTGTGAAAGGGGCCTAAGTGTCAGCTTATTATGATTTGGTTGAAAATGGCAAGATTTCACAATTTTTGTTATATACATAATTACACAGGGGGGGGGGGGAATTAAACATTTTGAAAAAAAAAATATGTTTAACATGAAATGTTAATTTAATAGGTCATTTATTACAAATATCCTTTAAATGATTTTGGATAATATAAGGGCTGGGCTTAGGGCTTACATTCCTATCAGTTCCACCAGTGTGAAGGCAGCCAACAAAAAATAGTGGGTATTTGAGATAAAGACGAAAATGAGCTATGGGTGTGGCACTTACTTAACCAGACTGACTGGTTTCACACAAGCACTTTATAAGAATAAAAAGACTGTGAACAAATGTGCATCACCCAGCAAGTTAGCTTAACCAATGAAGCTTTTAATGTTAGTCAGAGGGATGGTGAGGACTGGAATCATAGTAAAAATGGATTACCTTAAGGCTCCATTCACACGTCCGTATTTTTGCACATCCTGGAAAACGGTCAGTTTTTTGCGGATCCGTTGTTCCGCAAAAAACTCAGTTTTTCCAGGACATCCATTCCATCTTTCCGTAAAAAACGGAAAGGATGTATCCATATGTCATCCGTTTTTTGCGGATCCGCAAAAAACGGAAGGATGAATAACATCTTTTTTTTCACCCCTCCTGGAACGGAATCCGCAAATACGGATGACATGCGGATGGCTTTCCGCATGTCTTCCGCATTTACGGACGTCCCATAGACTTGTATTGGGCTACGGACCGCAAAACAGGAGGAAAAGTAGGACAGGAGGATTTCTGATTGCGGATCCGCAAAACGGAACGGAACAGAGAAACGGATGCTTACAACATACGGTGCAATGTCCGCATTTTTTCGGGACCCATTGAAATGAATGGATCCGCATACTATCCGCATAATTGTCCGCAAATGCGGAAACGGATGCGGAGAGGATGCGGATGCAAAATACGGACGTGTGAATGGAGCCTAAGGCTGCTTTCACATGTCAGTTTTTTGGTCAGTGTTTGATCAGTGATTATCTTCAGTAATTATGAGGCAAAACCAGGAATGGAGCTTACAGTCATATAGTATAGTAGACAGATTTTCACCTTTTCTGTGGTTTTGACCCGCACCTGACTATATGAAAGCGGCCTAACAGAACTACAATTGATGATAACTAAATGATAATCAATATTTTAGCATAAACGTAACATAAAAAAATATTTGCACATTTTTAATGTGTAGACTTACTTCAAAATAAAGATTAAGGGCAAAAGCTACAGTTCCATACTATTGTTTATTCACATGTTGCAGTCATATCACAATGCTAGCTGAATTCTTTTCAAAATTGCACAAAGCGCCAGAGTTTGGCAGCACTTTAACAGAAAATCACTGACAATAATTAAAAAAAAAGTCCAAAACTCTCAGCACTTAAAGGAGTTGACTAGTGCCACTCACTCCACAAATTATTTGGATGCAACTGGAAGGGGTTATTCTGCTTTCCACACTTTACAAAATCATCCCGTAAAAGGCTACAAATGAATTAAAGAGGACTTGTAACCTCTCCTGTCACGTCTGTTTTAGTAATTACTTGCACCCCCTTGTGTAAGAAATACAGGTTTGGGAAATAATATATTCATTATATTGTATAGATTATGAGGGATTTATTTGTGTGAATCAGAGACAGGTACGTGACTGTATGTGTGTATACTTCATTAGAATGTATCTAGCTCCTTTTGTCTTACTCTGATTCTTACAGATAAAGGTCTTACTTGCAATAACAATTCTGGAGCATTTATTCTTTTGGCTCTATGTTGTACCATTACTAGCAGTTTGCATTGAAGGTCCAGCTGTACCCAGTTGGAGGTGTTTCCCTGCACAGCAGGACACTATCCATTCAGCAGTGGTGTAGCGTGTGGGGGTGTGGAGGGGCGGTTGTCCAGGGCGCCAAACTGCAATGGGGCACCCGGCCGCCTGACCAGCAACAGTGCCATTTGCTGTATATAGAAAGACCAGTGTTCACTTCATGCAGTTCAACGCTTTACTGTGGCATCAATATCAATATGAATGTGACGCGTTTCAGCTCAGACACGAGCCTTCTTCAAACATACATACACCCTTAATGAAGTGAAAACACACATATATATATACAGTGCCTTGCGAAAGTATTCGGCCCCCTCGAACTTTTCAACCTTTTGCCACATTTCAGGCTTCAAACAAAAAGATATAACATTTTAAATTTCTGGTGAAGAATCAACAACAAGTGGGTCACAATTGTGAAGTGGAACGAAATTTATTGGATCATTTAAAGGGAACCTGTCATCTCCGAAACACCCCCTGAACTAGAGTAAGCGTTGTATAGTGTAAGTGATGCTGAATCTGAATATGTAAGTTTTATCTTCATACTCACTTCCATTCCGACGCTGTGCTCCCACAAACCTGCAGTAAAATGCACTCAGTGGACTCCGGTGCTCACTCACATAATGGAGTGGACTCAAAGAAGAGTCCACTGAGTGCATTTTACTGCAGGTTTGTGGGAGCACAGCGTCGGAATGGAAGTGAGTATGAAGATAAAACTTACATATCCGGATTCAGCATCACTTACACCAGTGATTTTCAACCAGTGTGCCTCCAGCTGTAGCAAAACTACAACTCCCATCATGCCCAGGCAGCCTACAGCTATCAGCCTACAGAAGGGCATGGTGGGAGTTGTAGTTTTGCAACAGCTGGAGGCACACTGGTTGAAAATCACTGACTTACACTATACAACGCTTACTCTAGTTCAGGGGGTGTTTCCGAGATGACAGGTTCCCTTTAAACTTTTTTTGTAATAATAAAACTGAAAAGTTGGGTGTGCAAAATTATTCGGCCCATTTACTTTCAGTTCAGAAAACTCACTCCAGAAGTTCATTGAGGATCTCTGAATGATCCAATGTTGTCCTAAATGACTGATGAGGATAAATAGAATCCACCTGTGTGTAATCAAGTCTCGGTATAAATGCACCTGCTCTGTGATAGTCTCAGGGTTCTGCATCATGAAGACCAAGGAACACACCAGGCAGGTCCGTGATACTGTTGTGGAGAAGTTTAAAGCCGGATTTGGATACCAAAAGATTTCCCAAGCTTTAAACATCCCAAGGAGCACTGTGCAAGCGATCATATTGAAATGGAAGGAGTATCAGACCACTGCAAATCTACCAAGACCCGGCCGTCCCTCTAAACTTTCATCTCAAACAAGGAGAACACTGATCAGAGATGCAGCCAAGAGGCCCATGATCACTGAGCCCATGGATGAACTGCAGAGATCTACAGCTGAGGTGGGAGAGTCTGTCCATAGGACAACAATCAGTCCAACACTTCACAAATCTGGCCTTTATGGAAGAGTGGCAAGAAGAAAGCCATTTCTCAAAGATATCCATAAAAAGTCTCGTTTACAGTTTGCCACAAACCACCTGGGAGACACACCAAACATGTGGAAGAAGGTGCTCTGGTCAGATGAAACCAAAATCAAACTTTTTGGAAACAATGCAAAACTATATGTTTGGCGTAAAAGCAACACAGCTCATCACCCTGAACACACCATCCCCACTGTCAAACATGGTGGTGGCAGCATCATGGTTTGGGCCTGCTTTTCATCAGCAGGGACAGGGAAGATGGTTAAAATTGATGGGAAGATGGATGGAGCCAAATACAGGAAACCTCTTGGAGTCTGCAAAAGACCTGAGACTAGGACGGAGATTTATCTTCCAACAAGACAATGATCCCAAACATAAAGCAAAATCTACAATGGAATGGTTAAAAAATAAACGTATCCAGGTCTTAGAATGGCCAAGTCAAAGTCCAGACCTGAATCCAATTGAGAATATGTGGAAAGAGCTGAAAACTGCTGTTCACAAACACTCTCCATCCAACCTCAAAGAGCTCAAGCTGTTTTGCAAGGACGAATGGGCAAGAATTTCAGTCTCTAGATGTGCAAAACTGATAGAGACATACCCCAAGCGACTTGCAGCTGTAATCACAGCAAAAGGTGGCGCAACAAAGTATTAATGCAAGGGGGCCGAATAATTTTGCACGCCCCACTTTTCAGTTTTATTATTACAAAAAAAGTTTAAATGATCCAATAAATTTCGTTCCACTTCACAATTGTGACCCACTTGTTATTGATTCTTCACCAAAAATGTAAAATGTTATATCTTTTTGTTTGAAGCCTGAAATGTGGCAAAAGGTTGAAAAGTTCCAGGGGGCCGAATACTTTCGCAAGGCACTGTATATATATATATATATCATTTCATTATGAGTGTATGTATGTTTGAAGAAGACTTGTGCCTGAGCCGAAAAGCATCACATGTATTCATATTGATGCAACAATACCGGTACCGGTCGTTCTATATACAAGTGGAATTAGAATAGCCTTCCCTAGATGTGAGCATGGCATAAAGTGGTAACGTACTGCCGACTGGAACATAGACTGAATGTCATTCACTGTGTCCAGGCTTGGTGGCCCGTTCTGTCAGGGGGCTGCCTGACAAGATTAAAGATGACCTTTCACCTCCTCTGACATGCCTATTTTAATAGCTTAATGCATTCCCCATGTAATAACAATTCTGGAGCATCTATTCTTATGGCTCTATGTTGTGCCATTCCTTTATTATTTCTACTAGAAGTTATGAATGAATTGCTAGCAGTCTGCAGTAAGAGTACAGAGGGGTGATAACAAGCTGGCAGTGTGTACCTGCACCGTCTCACTCTATCCAATCAGTGCTGCCATTGTCAGACTGTGCAGTGACACACCCCCAATTGGTTACCTCCCCTCTGTTCCCTTACTGCAGATTGTTAGCAATTCATTCATAACTTCTAGTAGAAATAATAAAGGAATGGCACAACATAGAGCCATAAGAATAGATGTTCCAGAATTGTTAGTACATGGGGAATACATGAAGCTATTAAAACAGACATGTCAGGAGTGCTAAAAGGTCCTCTTTAAAAATTAACTGCACCGATGATGTAAACCCTGCATCATCAGTGCAGTGTGGATGCTTAGAAAGCTAAAGGACCTGTGATGATATCATCATAGGTCCTCAATCGTCTAAGAGTAAAGGAACTGCACTGAGAATAGGTCTGAGGTTAGGACTGTGATGACATCATCAAAGGTCCATCACCCCCTGATGTATATAGAATAACTGCCGGAAAAACTCTCTCCCTCTAATTTCAGCCTCCCTGCTCCTGTCCTGCAAGTACCCAAGAAAGGTGAGACATTTAAATACATACAATGCTGATACCAGTTTGTGGGGGCTGTTTTGTAATCCCAGTCTGGCCCTGACTGTGATGCAGGCAGTGCATGGTGAATGAGTCACTGAATGGCGATTGAAGGATGCATGCAGTGCACTGCCTACAACAGAGTGCATGGGACTCACCTAGTCGCAGACTGGCTCAGGTCTGCGGCCTGCTAGAGTGTTCAAAAAATAATAAATGGTCACATGACCAGACAAATCACACTAAGGGCCCACTCCTTATATTTTATATGTTAAAACTTAGCTTTTATTTAGACTCATTTAAATGACAAAAATAAGAAGTGCGCAAAATAAAAAGAAAATTATTAAAATTATTAGCTGGTCGCTGGGAGAACTGCTAATCAGTATCCAAGTCTGTGTATCTCAAAGAGAGATCAGTGTTTATAATGGGGGCCTGTGTGTGTGATAAAAGGAGCTATATTTCTCCTATAACATCTGATTTTGATTTATAGGATTTTGTTAATATTTCTATCTCTGTAGCCAGGGACGATTCTATAGCCGGTCGAGGGGTGCGACCGCACGGGGCTCCTGTCTCAAGCAAGAAGAGGGGGGCACCATCGGCATCTACCTAAAGCAGAAGCAATGAGCGCTTCCATCAATACAGATGAAAGCGCTCATTGCTGGAGCGCAGGGAGCTGATGTCACTCACCGCTCAGCTCCCCATGCTCCTCCCCTCCTTCAGGCCAGCGGCAGAGCTGTGAATGGTGAAGCAGAAGACGTCTCCTGCTCCACCATTCAGCCTGCACAGATCGCGCTGCCGGCGGATGTGGGTGGAGCTTGCAAATGGGACATGCTGCAGCGCCGTCTGTAGCTGCAGTGAAGAGGACTGTGAGCTTCAGGAACGGGACAAGGTGAGTAGCTGTGTGTTTTGTTTTTTGTTTTAAATACAGAGGGGCACAGAGGACTTTAAAACTATGGAGGGGGCACAGAGGACTTTATAACTATGGAGGGGGCACAGAGGACTTTACAACTATGGAGGGGGCCAGAGGCTTTAAATATGGAGGGATAATGGAGGGGGCACAGAGGACTTTAAAAACTATGGAGGGGGCACAGAGGACTTTAAAACTATGGAGGGGGCACAGAGGACTTTATAACTATGGAGGGGGCACAGAGGACTTTATAACTATGGAGGGGGCACAGAGGACTTTACAACTATGGAGGGGGCACAGAGGACTTTAAAACTATGGAGGGGGCACAGAGGACTTTACAACTATGGAGGGGGCACAGAGGACTTTATAACTATGGAGGGGGCACAGAGGACTTTACAACTATGGAGGGGGCACAGAGGACTTTACAACTATGGAGGGGGCACAGAGGACTTTACACTATGGAGGGGGCACAGAGGACTTTACAATTATGGAGGGGGCACAGAGGACTTTACAACTATGGAGGGGGCACAGAGGTCTTTATAACTATGGAGGGGGCACAGAGGGCTTTAAAACTATGGAGGGGGCACAGAGGACTTTACAACTATGGAGGGGGCACAGAGGACTTTACAACTATGGAGGGGGCACAGAGGTCCTTTACAACTATGGAGGGGGCACAGAGGGATTTATAACTATGGAGGGGGCACAGAGGACTTTATAACTATGGAGGGGGCACAGAGGACTTTACAACTATGGAGGGGGCACAGAGGGATTTATAACTATGGAGGGGGCACAGAGGGATTTATAACTATGGAGGGGCACAGAGGTCTTTATAACTATGGAGGGGCACAGAGGGATTTATAACTAATGGAGGGGGCACAGAGGGATTTATAACTATGGAGGGGCACAGAGGACTTTACAACTATGGAGGGGGCACAGAGGGATTTATAACTATGGAGGGGCACAGAGGACTTTACAACTATGGAGGGGGCACAGAGGACTTTATAACTATGGAGGGAGCACAGAGGACTTTACAACTATGGAGGGGGCACAGAGGACTTTACAACTATGGAGGGGGCACAGAGGACTTTATAACTATAGAGGGGGCACAGAGGGCTTTATCACTGTGGAGGGGGCACAGGGGGCTTTATAACCATGGAGGGGGCACAGAGGGCTTTATAACCATGGAGAGGGCACAGAGGGCTTTATTACTATGGAGGGGGCACAGAGGACATTATTATTATGGAGGGGGCACACAAGGCATTTTTACTCTGGAGGGGACACAAGACATTACTACTATGGAGGGGACACAAAGGGCATTACTAATGTGAAGGAGGCACAATGGACATTTTTACTCTGGAGGGGGCACAGAGGGCATTACCAATGTGAAGGAGGCACAATGGACATTTTTACTTTGGAGGGGGCACAATGGGCATTTTTATTCTCGAGGGGCACAATGGGTATTGCAAATGTGAAGGGGGCACAATGGGCATTTCTACTCTGGAGGGAGCACAAGTGGAATGGAGCGGGGAGTGCTGGGCCTAGAGGCTCCCTACTGTTCCCATAGAAATGAATAGGAGAGTACCGTGCATGCCCGGCCACAGCTCCTATTCATTTTTATGGCGCTATTTCCGGTGACCCCATAGAAATTAATTGAGGATTGCTGCGCATGCGCAGTGCGCCCTCCGTTCTTTATAGAGGTGCACCCATTGTCACAAAATGGGAATAACCCTTTAAGTCAGTTTTATTTGATGTTGGGAAGGGGGGGCGCTTTTTTAATGTTCGTCCTGTTGGTAAAATTCCCTAGAAACTGCCCTGTCTGTAGCTATGAATGCAATGCCACTGGGAGAGTAGATCATTTGAATAAATCCCTTAAATATTAGCAGTTTCTGTGTTTGGTGTTTCTTTACCATCGTTGCTGCGTTGTGCACTTTTGCACTATAGAACACTTATATACACCAGTTACCACTGCTTATCTTACTCAAGTATCTAGGCTTATCTGCTTTATCTAGCAGCCGTTGGCACATGTGCAGTGATGAGTCATCATGCATGTGCACCTGGCTCTCTGGTAGGCTGTGCACCACTAGACTTTTTTTTCAGGGGGAATTTTAGTAAGTGGAGTGGGGGAACTAAATGGGGATTGGGACTAGCCTCATAATGGAGGATTATTACTGTGGAGACCTAAATAGAGTCTGCTTAGCAGGCCCATGGGAATTTTACTAGTACTACTCAGAGTCCATTTACATCCCCACAGTAATAACCCTACTTATTAACATATAATGACCAACTGCCATGCATGTTTAACCCTTGGTGTTGGGCTTTAATCCAGAGACGAGTTCCTCACAGGACTCTAATAGCTAGGACTCCTCCTGCCCTCTTGAAGCCAGCAATGTGGAAGACTTGAAGGTTCACTCTTACAGGTGACAAGCAGTTGTGGTGGGGTACCTGGGGTTCAAGCCCTGGTTGCGGCTGAGAACTTCATGCAATATGATTCTCAGCTTGGAAATACATTATGTTTTACAAAGTGTTCCGAGTGAACTTACCACCTGCTGCGAGAAGCTGACCTTATTACAGAGGCTACACCATTGGATAAAAGCAAAGATGGTTGGATTAAAGGGGTTGTCCGAGTTATGAAAAAAAATATATAGCACTGTAAATCTGATGGGCAGCAATATATAACTAAGTTAAGCAAGTTTTAGGCAAAAAAAATCCATATTTCCTAATTTCCCTGGTTCTCTTCTGGTCTTTGTTTACATGCAATAACAACAATCTCAGCCCCTCCCCCTTCTCCCACCCTCTCTGCAAAGGGAATGAATACAAGTGCTGAGTGACATGTCTGCCTGCTGGAATACTCAGCAGCATGTTGTATGTGTAGGACTACAAGTCCCAGCTGTACAATGACACTGCTGATACACACAGGAAATTCTCCCTACCTGTTCTTGTACAATTCCTCTATAGCTCCTTGCCCAGCATTTGTCTCCTCTCACTGCTGCAGCTACTGTTTGTTCTAAAGCCTTGAGCCCTCAGTGTGTTCTGGCTGAAGGGGTTAATGTTTTATCTGAAGGAAACCAGGGAGAGCAGATAGCAGGAGCCGGCAAAGAAAGGGGCGTGGCCAGTGACGTCTCGTGTACAGACTCTTATCTGAACTCTGAGGCTTGTACACGAAACATCATAGACCAGGGAGATAAGGTGACATCACAGGTCATGTGACCCTCAGTCAACTCTGAGAAACCAGCAGCTTTAGAAACACAAAGTATATGGGAAAGTTGTTATACCTGACAAGTTAGAAACATATAAAGAACAAAAAAATAACTCGGACAACCCCTTTAAGTGACAGTGTTGTGCAGAATAATGATTGGGTGATATGGCCTAGAATTAAAATCTCATTTTTTCCAACTTTAGGATGAATCGCAATATTATTCTCAACGTTCTTTTTTTTTTCTTGCTCTCCAGCCATCCCATATATAATGAATGGAGTGGCACAGCACATGCTTGACCTGCCACTTCATTAGGACAGTGCAATGGGACCATTGTTCTCTGGACTTGTGGGGGACTCCGTTTGACTAAGTCAGCAGTTGGACCCTCAGCAATCCGTTAGTTATTCTGTATCCTGTGGATAGGGGTTACCTTTAACCCCTAAAGTACGAATCCTATTTTGGCATTAAAGGGGTTTTCCAAGCTCCTGATATTTATGACCTGTCCTCAGGATAGGTCATTAATATCCAATCGATAAGGGTCTGACACCACTTATCCTCACCAATCAGCTGTTCTCTGTAGCCTCTGATGCTGGAACTAGCGCTTTGAATGTGACAGGAAGCACAGCTCCATTCAAAGTTTAGTGGCCATGCTGGGGTACTGCAGCTCACCTCCAATTGAAGTGAATGAGACATGTCATCAAGAATTTAAGGCCAGGAATTTTTTTATTTTTTTTTTGCATTGTTATGTTCTGTCCGTTTTTTTCATTGCCAGTATGAGGGATAGTTTTGCAAAATGTGTTGTATTTTCAACTGCACCGTTTTGGAGTACATATAACTTATTGATTAACATTTATTAACTCTTTCTCAGCAATTTCATGTTTTAAATTTTGTGGCATTGGTTTTGTAGCAACATTTCTAGAGCCATAACTTTTTTCTGTTGATGTGGCTGTATGAGGGCTTGTTTCTGTGGGAAGAAATGTATGTTTTAGTGACATCATGTTGTAGGACATATAACTTATTGATTAGTTTTTAATAACTCTTTTGGATAGATTTCATTGGTTGTTTTGTTTGGTGTGAGTGTGAGTGATCCCCCGTCCCTATCCATCACTTGAAAAGATAGAACACTCACACCATCTGAGAAAAGACAGAAAATTTATATTCACCAAGTCCAACTTAGATCCCCCCTCACAATTCCATAGAAACATCTATAAGTAGAAAATAGAAAACAATGATTAGGCTACATATCAATCACCCATAAAAAGAGACATACATTGCAGAGGTGACATATGATATGAAACATATGAGATGGCTGAAAATGGTATCAGGAATAAAAGAAAAAAACAGGACCCCATTAAAAAGAAGAATCCATAATGGCATTATCCCCATATGTGTTTAAGTTCCTTATATTTTAAACACACGATCTATTCTATATATGTTTTACTGTACATTTATTACTATATATAAACAAATGTCTATATCTTTGCAATACTGTATTTTATTATTTTTATTTTTACAAATATTTTTTAACATTATTTTTTATTGTTTATACTTTTATGCACAAGGAACAAGACATATGCTATATGTCCAATATTGAACACTCAATATAAACCATTATTGGAGGACAATCAGTTTTAATCAACAACTCACTCTATACCTGACTAATTACCTATCCCACACCAGATTTTCAATGAAACCCAGCAATTACAACCCCTCCTACTAATGGCCAGAAAGAATATAAATCTCAGCAAAAGAGAGGGTCTAGTTATTACTGAGGAAGGGGCAGACTATAGACCCCGAAACGCGTCTGAGCTGAGTTCTAGACCCCGCTCTTTTCCTACTTTAACCCCTTAAGGACCCAGCCATTTTTCACCTTAAGGACCAGGCCATTTTTAGCAAATCTGACATGTGTCACTTTATGTGGTGATAACTTTAGAACGCTTTTACTTATCCAGGCCATTCTGAGATTGTTTTCTCGTCACATATTGTACTTCATGACAGTGGTAAATTTGAGTCAAAATATTTCATTCTTATTTATAAAAAAAATACCAAATTTACCAAAAATTTAGAAAAATTTCCAAATTTCCAAATGTCAATTTCTCTACTTTTAAAATACATAGTAATGCCTCCAAAAATAGTTATGACTTTACATTCCCCATGTGTCTACTTCAGGTTTGGATCACTTTGAAAATTACATTTTATTTTTTTGGGCGTTAGAAGGCTTAGAAATTTAGAAGCAAATCTTGAAATTTTTCACAAAATTTCCAAAACCCACTTTTTAAGGACCAGTTCAGGTTTGAAGTCACTTTGTGAGGCTTCCATCATAGAAACCACCCAAAAATGACCCCATTTTAGAAACTACACCCCTCAAGGTATTCAAAACTGATTTTACAAACGTTTTTAACCCTTTAGGTGTTCCACAAGAATTAAAGGAAAATGTAGCCAAAATTTCCGAATTTCACTTTTTTGACAGATTTTCCATATGAATCATTTTATTCTGAGAATAAAGCAAGGGTTAACTGCCAAACAAAACTCAGTAATTATTACCCTGATTCTGTAGTTTACAGAAATGCCCCATTTGTCATCGTAAACTGCTGTACAGGCACACGGCAGGGTGCAGAAGGAAAGGAACGCCAGGGCAGATTTCACTGGAAAAAGTTTAAGTTGCCATGTCACATTTGATGTACCCCTAGAGTAGGAAACTCCAAAAAACTGACCTCATTTTGGAAACTATGAGATAAGTTGGCAGTTTTGTTAGTGCTATTTTAGGGTACATATGATTTTTGGTAGCTCTATATTACACTTTTTGTGAGGCAAGGTAACAAAAACTAGCAGTTTTGGCATTGTTTTTATTTTTTGTTATTTACAACATTCATCTGACAGGTTAGATCGTGTGATATTTTTATAGAGCAGGTCGTTACGGACGCGGCAATATCTAATATGTATACTTTTTTTTATTTATTTAAGTTTTACACAATATTTTTGAAGCACAAAAAAAAAATCACATTTTAGTGTCTCCATAGTCATAGAGCTGTAGTTTTTTTATTTTTTGGGCGATTGTCTCAGGTAGGGGCTAATTTTTTGTGGGATGAGATGACGATTAGATTGGTACTATTTTTGGGGGGCATACGCTTTTTTGATCGCTTGGTATTACATTTTTTATGATGAAATGTGACAAAAAATGGCTTTTTTTAGACAGTTTTTATTTTTTATTTTTTACAGTGTTCACCTGAGGGGAGAGATCGTGCTATATTTTTGTAGAGCAGGTTTTTACGGACGTGGCGATACCTAACATGTATACTTATTTTTATTTATTTAAGTTTTACACAATAATATCCTTTTTGAAACAAAAAAAATCATGTTTCAGTGTCTCCATAGTCAGAGAGCTGTAGTTTTTTTATTTTTTGGGCGATTGTCTCAGGTAGGGGCTCATTTTTTGCGGGATGAGATGACGATTAGATTGGCACTATTTTTGGGGGCATACGCTTTTTTGATCGCTTGGTATTACAATTTTTGTGATGAAATGTGACACAAAATGGCTTTTTTTAGACAGTTTTTATTTTTTATTTTTTACAGTGTTCACTTGAGGGGAGAGATCATGCTATATTTTTGTAGAGCAGGTTTTTACGGACGTGGCGATACCTAACATGTATACTTATTTTTATTTTTTAAGTTTTATACAATAATACCATTTTTGAAACAAAGAAAAATCATGTTTTAGGGTCACCATAGTCAGAGAGCTGTAGTTTTTTTATTTTTTGGGCGATTGTCTCGGGTAGGGGCTCATTTTTTGCGGGATGAGATGACGGTTAGATTGGTACTATTTTTGGGGGCATACACTTTTTGATCGCATGGTATTACATTTTTTGTGATGAAATGTGACCAAAAATGACTTTTTTTAGACAGTTTTTATTTTTTATTTTTACGGTGTTGACCGGGCGGGCTGGATCATGTGATATTTTAATAAAGCAGGTTTTTACGGACGTGGCGATACCTAATATGTATATTTTTTATTTTTTTTTCTATTTTTATGTGTTTCTTTATGGGGAATGGGCTTTTTTTTTTTTTAAACTTTATTATTATTATTTTTTTTTTTTGTTAAAACACTTTTATTTAACTTTTTTTTTTACATTCCACTTATGTCCCAGTAAGGGACTTTAACATTTCAGGGTCTGATCCCTGATTGAATGCAGCACAATACATCTGTATTGTGCTGCATTCAACTGTCAGCGTCTCACACTGTGAGACGCTGACCGTTGCCTAGGAGACCCAGCGCTGTGGCTGGGTCTCCTGGGCTTCCGTAGATGGGAGTCCCGATGCCTCTGGGCAAGGCATCGGGGCTTCCATCTCAGCCATCGGGCCCCCCCCCACCGCCTCACGGGGACCCGATGGCTTTAAAAACTGCCGCAATTACCTTGTATGCCGCGGTCAGCGTGACCGCGGCATACAAGGGGTTAATCCGCCGGCATCGGTGTAATCACCGGTGCTGGCGGATACAGCAGAGGCCCGGCTGTTAGTATCAGCCGGGCCCCTGCTGTAGATTGCGGCAGCGGGCAGCCAGCGGCACGTTAACCCTAGGACGAGAATGCTCGTCCTAGGGCGTTAAGTAACGCCATATTAGGACGAGCATTCTCGTCCTAGGTCGGCAACGTGTTAATAAGAGACGTCTCTAAAGAGCAAGTTAAAGATATCCACTACGTTACAAGATATCTATATGATATACCCATCCAGGTGAACAAGATATTATGATTGGCTCCTGAAACCCAATACAGCTAACAGCGGGGCACTCGCAACACCGTATCACTGCACGCACAACAGGCACCCACGTGGGACGCTGTTTGAGCGAAAAAAGGCGCGATTACCAGGACGCGCGGGGGAGATTCGTCCGATCCAAGCGCAGAGCCGCAGGCGCTGACAGCTGAGCGAGAGTGCCGACGGTGAAGACACATCCAAGGAGGGTAACGTACTCTGAAAAATCTGCTACTAACAGCAACATAATTGACTATAAGGGATATCAAAACGATACATATACTGCATTCTTCATATATGACAATTATATATGCAACATCCTATTGTTTGACATAACATTTGGATACGGCACATAGAGGATCTAACTATTCGTCATCTAGAGCATCAATGAGGATTCTCTAATATATTTGAAGCATCCATATATGAAATACCACATTTGAGTGGACCTATATTTATCGATTCATCTGGATGAATGTTGACTTTTACCTAAATGAATTCATCATCACAATGAACTGACCTCTATTATTATTTTAAATTATTTCTTATTTGTTCTTTACATTCTACTGTTTTAGCTTTTGTAGTGTCTATATTTTAATACTATTAATAAATACCTTATTTTTAAATATACACATATCTGTGAAGCATAACAATCCTACAACCAGATATAGCCAGATAAGAGAGTGCTCGTCCCCTATCTACTTTGTACACTAAATTATTTTCATTATCGGTCTGGGGGTAAAGATAGTAGGGATTAGCAGCATCTCGAATCCATCTGCTTCCCAGAGTAGTTGAGCCACTAAGTTTAGCTTTTTTTTTTTTGTTTACATATATTATATATAAACTTTTCATTCATTAATTTTGTGTGCAACAAGGAATGTCTTGGCTCCTGCTCCTCAGGATGTGAAGGAAACATCAAGACCAAAGTATAACATGACATTGAATCATATTGTTTAGGTTTGTAAATATCTCCTGATAACAGAGGATGCAGCGTTTTTTGTTCTAAACATCACATCAGGACCCAGAACCAAGACAGGCAAGCCTAGAGATACCTAAGAACCGAGGAAGACTGAAACAAGAAAAACTGCCTCAACTTAACATCACACCCATCATCCATCATTGTTCCATCCCATTGACAGATGTGAGTGACACAGCTTCATGTCATTCCACCTATGACCACAGCATGGCCAGACCTTCTGTTGTGATTACTGTGCTTAATAAAATATCATAAAGCTGTAAAGTATTGAGTCATTTATTATAAAGCTGTAGAAAGTACGATACAGTATGTAGTTATGGGGCACATAAGACAACTATTAACAACTAATACATTACATAGACATCTATACATACTAAACATAGATGTTTTCAGGGGGATTGTTGTTACACTCGCTAAATACATCCTAGCTACCATTCCAGTACTAGGCCAAGAGTGATATTAAAGGGATTTTCCAAGTGGATCGCTCATCAGTATCTGTTCAGTGGGCTTTTCCTAGGCCGTGTGGCATCACGTTCATTGGTCATAAGGCCTAAGCGCAGCTCAACCCCAATGTACAATGCTGTGCTTGGTAAGAAGAGAGAATGCCAGTGCACTATTGCGAGCGCCGGTGTCTTCTCAAACAGCTGATTGGCAGTTGTCCCGGGTGTCGGACCTCCACCGATCAGATACCGATGACCTATCCACAGGATAGGTCATCAGTAAAAACCACTTGGAAAAGCACTTTAACATAAACTATGCACTCCCTAATGATGCCCCTCTGATAATGGGAGAATTACTGGTTGCATAGCCAAATTAAAATCTTGTGGAGTTTGGAGAAGGGATGAGTGGGCTCCCCAATTCCACCTCACATGGTAGAGCTGCTGCTGCAATTAACCCCATCACGACCAAGTGATTTTCTGTTTTTTCTTATGGTCCTGCTACAGCTGGAAAATATTTCTAAATGGGGTGGGAAAAAAACAAAAAAAAACAATTCTCCCAATTCTGCAATAGTGTTATGAGTTTCACAGGGTTCCCTATGTGGTAAAAATAAGCTGTTAAAGGGAACCTGTCATCAACTTTATGCTGACCTCATTGAGGGCAGCATAAAATAGGGACAGAAATGCTGATTTCAGCGGTGTGTCACTCATGAGCTAAAAGTAAGTGGTTGCCGAGAACCAGCATCATAATCATTGCAGTGCAGGCCTTGAAAAGAGTCAAATCTCCCTGAGAAGAGTCATGGTTATTCCTAATCTCCTGCTCTCCTGCCCATCTGCTGATGATTGGCAGTTCTCTCCTAGAGAGAATGGGAGAAAACTAGGTAAAAGACTGCCAGTCATCAGCAGGTGGGCAGGGAGAGCAGGAATTCATGAATAACCAGGACTCTTCTCAGGTGGCCAGGACTCTTTTCCAGGCCCAGTCTGCAATAACTGTGATGTTGGTTCTCAGCAACCACTTACTTTTAACTTTTAAATGACAGACCGCTGAAATCCACTCACCTGTCTCTACTTTATACTGCCGTTAGTGTGGGCAGCATAAAGTTGATGACAGGTTCCCTTTAACTTCATTCTCTGTATCAGTGCGATTATAGTGATAACATATTTGGAGTGTATGACTTTGTGATCACTTTACGTCATTCACCATACTTTTATATTTTGATATAAAGAAAAAAGTGTACATCGCACATCCACATGTGTGTCGGCACACCTCCCATTGGCCGCACAGGCACGTTTCTGCATGCAGCTTTGGAAGCCTAAGCCATGAGTGGCTCATAACTGGAGAGAATGCATTGTTACCCTTAAGTGTAGCAGCGCATGTACAGTTGTTGCTCTAGCAGCAACAGCAGAGCCACTACTAAGAGCAGCTGCACAGGTATAGCGTATATACAGCACCAGAACCAACCTAATAACATACCTACAGCACCAGAACCATTCTAATAGCATACCTACAGCACCAGAACCATTCTAATAACATACCTACAGCACCAGAACCAATCTAATAACATACATACAGCACCAGAACCATTCTAATAACATACATACAGCACCAGAACCATTCTAATAACATACATACAGCACCAGAACCATTCTAATAACATACATACAGCACCAGAACCAATCTAATAACATCTACAGCACCAGAACCATTTCTAATAACATACCTACAGCACCAGAACCATTCTAATAACATTACATACAGCACCAGAACCATTCTAATAACATACATACAGCACCAAGAACAACCTAATAACATACATACAAAACACCAGAACCATTCTAATAACATACATACAGCACCAGAACCATATCTAATAACATACATACAGCACCAGAACCATTCTAATAACATACATACAGCACCAGAACCATTCTAATAACATACATACAGCACCAGAACCAATCTAATAACATACATACAGCACCAGAACCATTCTAATAACATACATACAGCACCAGAACCATTCTAATAACATACATACAGCACCAGAACCAATCTAATAACATACATACAGCACCAGAACCATTCTAATAACATACATACAGCAGCAGAACCAATCTAATAACGTACATACAGCACCAGAACCATTCTAATAACATACATACAGCACCAGAACCAATCTAATAACATACAGCACCAGAACCACAACATACAGCACCAGAACCATTCTAATAACATACATACAGCACCAGAACCATTCTAATAACATACATACATACATACAGCACCAGAACCATAATTCTAATAACATACATACAGCACCAGAACCATTCTAATAACATACATACAGCACCAGAACCAATCTAATAACGTACATACAGCACCAGAACCATTCAAAACATAATACATACACACATACAGCACCAGAACCATTCTAATAACATACATACAGCACCAGAACCAATCTAATAACTAATATACATACAGCACCAGAACCATTCATAATAACATACATACAGCACCAGAACCATTCTAATAACATACATACAGCAGACACCAGAACCAATTCTAATAACATACATACAGCACCAGAACCATTCTAATAACATACATACAGCACCAGAACCATTCTAATAACATACACATACAGCACCAGAAACCAATCTTCTAATAACATACATACATACAGCACCAGAAACCATTCTAATAACATACATACAGCACCAGAAACCAATCTACATACTAATACATACATACAGCACCAGAACCAATCTAATAACATAACTAATACATACAGCACCAGAACCATTCTAACATACATAACATACATACATACAGCACCAGAACCATTCTAATAACATACATAATACATACAGCACCAGAACCATTCTAATAATAACATAACATCATACAGCACCAGAACCAATCTAATAACATACATTACAGCACCAGAACCATTCTAATAACATACATACAGCACCAGAACCATTCTAATAACATACATACATAGCACCAGAACCAATCTAATAACATACATACAGCACCAGAACCATTATAATAACATACATACAACACCAGAACCATTCTAATAACATACATACAGCACCAGAACCAACCTAATAACATACATAGAGCACCAGAACCATTCTAATAACATACATACAGCACCAGAACCATTCTAATAACATACATACAGCACCAGAACCATTCTAATAACATACATACAGCACCAGAACCATTCTAATAACATACATACAGCAGCAGAACCATTCTAATAACATACATACAAAACCAGAACCATTACATAATACCATACATACAGCACCAGAACCATTCTAAATAACATACATACACAGCAGAACCATTCTAATAACATACATACAGCAGCAGAACCAATCTAATAACGTACATACAGCACCAGAACCAGAACAATCTAATAACATACATACAGCAGCAGAACCATTCTAATAACATACATACAGCACAGCAGCACCAGAACCAATCTAATAACCATACATACAGAGCAGCAGAACCATTCTAATAACATACATACAGCACCAGAACCAATCTAATAACATACCTACAGCACCAGAACCAATCTAATAACATACATACAGCACCAGAACCATTATAATAACATACATACAGCACCAGAACCAATCTAATAACGTACATACAGCACCAGAACCATTCTAAAAATGTACATACAGCACCAGAACCATTCTAATAACATACATACAGCACCAGAACCATTCTAATAACATACATACAGCACCAGAACCATTCTAATAACATACATACAGCACCAGAACCATTCTAATAACATACATACAGCACCAGAACCAATCTAATAACATACATACAGCACCAGAACCATTCTAATAACATACATACAGCACCAGAACCAATCTAATAACATAAAAACTGTGCCATAACCAAGATCTGTACATATATAAAACACTAGAAGCAAGCATGGTTCATAAATATAGCACCAGATCTAAACTGATCCATACAAGTACAATTTGTTTGGAAAGTGGAAAACTACAGATCCCAGTATGACCTGGACAGTTGTTTCACAAAGAGAATGCTGCCACCTATAATCGTGCTATAGACCATATAAGTGACCGCACCACTTATTAGACCTAGCCAGTGGCAGAATAGTGACTTGAAATTGATGTATCATCCACAGTCTTTCCATCCAGTCAGACCACCATGATTACATCTCTCAGCCACTACTCATCTTTGACGGTTTTCACTTTTCCTTTTTACTAACGCAAACTCCTCTTAGGGCCACATACTGTGACCTGACTATAATAGCAGCATACAATGTGCCCGTGAATACAATCATGTGAAATATTATGCCCACACTCTGTGCCCCCTGCCAAGCTCCTGGCACATGTTCTGTGTCTTCTGTTTATAGTGTCACATGCTCGATGTCCATTGTATATAGTGCCATACGTTCTATGCCCCATGTATATGGTGCCAAATATTCTGTGCCCCCTGTATATAGTGCCAGATCTTATGCCCCCCTGTAGGTAGTGCTAGGTTCTATGCCGTAGTGTATATATTGTCAGTTCTGTGCCCCCTGTATGTAACGCCAGGTTCTGTGCCTCTTGTATATAGCGCCAGGTTCTATGCCTTGGTACAGTGTCAGTTCTGTGCTCCCTGTATATAGTGCACACCAGGGGCGTTGCTAGGGTTTCAAAAGATCCGGGGCCCAAGCCCCAATACATATGTGCCATATTCTCAAAGTATCCGCCCTAAACACACACACAAGCTCGCCCTAGGACTAAAGACACATTTTACTTGCTGCATGGACAGCCTGCCTGCTGACGTTTTATAGCTGCAGCCCTGCGGTCCCCAGCCTGTGCTTAAGAGTGAGCCCGACACAGAAATGCGGCCACAGTAATTTAACTGTATAACTACCAGCAGGGCCAATTCTAGCTTTTCTGCCTGAGGCGAAAAATGAAATGACCCCCCCCCCCTTCCCCCAGGGCAGGGAAGCACCTAGCCTTTCTGCTGCATGAGGTAAAAATTAAAAACGTTACCCACATGCCAAATTCTCAACCTAACCCATTACCTCCAGTTCAACACCCAGCACCCCGCCGATCAGCTGTTTGAAGAGAAGGCAGTGCTCATATGAGAACTGTTTTCTCTTTTCTGTTCACCTGCTCACCGCAGCATTTGAAGTGGTGATCAGGTAAACAGAGCAGAGAAGGCAGCGCTCATACAGGGACATACAGCTCCACATATGTACCTCTTACATCCAGTGACATCTTCTCTCTGATGTAGATGTTCTCTTCTCTCTGCAGAGTTTGACAAACAGACATTTTAGTTTCCTACTTTTCCATCATCCTCCTCACTTTCTGAACATTCCATTTTGCCACCTCTAATACTGTACCCGTTGTGCTCCCCAAAACTATACTGTAGAAACAGTCCCCCTGAAAATAGTGGTACCACACAGATAGTGTGCCAGTACAAAAAATACCCCCTTACCTTTCAGATCAGACCCATATCAAACCTCAGATGAGACCCCCATCTCAGACCAGACCATCTTTAGACATCTGTCAGACCCCATATCAGACCTCAGATCAGACACCTATTAGACTTTCATGTCAGAACCACCACCATCTCAGACCAACCCCCCATGTATAAGACCTCAGACCAGACCCCCATATCAGACCTCCAGACCCTCATTAGATCTCCAGACCTCAATATCATACCCCCATTAGACCTCCAGGCCCCATTAGACTTACTGACCCCCATATCATACCTCCAGACCCCCCACTAGACCTCAGACCCCCATATCAGACCTTTATACCCCCAATCAGACCTCAAACCCCCAATCAAAGCTCAGACCCGCAATCAGACCTCCATACCCCCCATATCAGACCTTCAGACCCCCCTTATCAGACCTCAGACCCCCAATAAGCCCTTCAGACCCCCCTTATCAGACTTCAGACCCCCCTTATCAGCCCTTCAGACCCCCCCTTATCAGCCTTTCAGACCCCCCTATATCAGACCTCAGACCCCCTTATCAGCCCTTCTGACCCCCCTTATCAGACCTCAGACCCCCTTATCAGCCCTTCAGACCCCCCTATATCAGACCTCAGACCCCATTATCAGCCTTCTGACCCCCTTATCAGACTCAGACCCCCTTATCAGCCCTTCAGACCACCCTTATCAGACCTCAGACCCCCCTTATCATCCCTTCAGACCCCCCTTATCAGACCTCACACCCCCAATCAGCCCTTCATACCCCCTTATCAGCCCTTCAGACCCCCCTTATTAGACCTCAGACCCCCAATCAGCCCTTCAGACCCCCTTATCAGACCTCAGACCCCCAATCAGCCTTTCAGACCCCCCTTATCAGACCTCAGACCCCCTTATCAGCCCTTAGACCCCCCTTATCAGACCTCAAACCCCCTTATCAGACCTTCAGACCCCCCCTTATCAGACCTCAGACCCCCCTTAACAGCCCTCAGACCCCCAATCAGCCCTTCATACCCCCCTTATCAGACCTCAGTCCCCCTTATCAGCCCTTCTGACCCCCTTATCAGACCTCAGATCAGACTTTAAAAAAAAGAAATTAAAGGGGTTGTCTCACCTCTTTATTTAAGTCCTCACTGTACGGCTCCTGGGGCACTTCCAGAGCTGTGGTGGGGGGCGGTACCTCTACTGTGACTGATGGTGCAGGCATGAGGCGCTGAGATAATATAATCCCACCCCTTGCCTATACGTGCAGGCTCCTGAGGCTGCTAGACTATCTGAAACACTAACAGTCTCAGCGCTGCACACCCTGTACAGATCGTGACAACCTCTGGTAAGTGGTTCCCGCGATTTGTATCTTACAGGAAAGAATGACAGTGAGGTGGACGAGAACGGGAGCTACTGCGCATGTGCGCGGCCCCGTGCACGCTCACTCCATCAATTCCTGGCCACCAGTAAGCCAGCTTTTTTTCTAGCTGTGCGCAATCGCGGCCACCGCTGTTGCACTGCAGTGGTGGCCGTAACCCCTAGAGACGAGCAGTCTATAAAGAGGACGAAGAATAAAGATAGTGGGGACCAGAGACATTTCTGCTAATTCATCTACATTAGTAAGTTGCTTATATCAGTGTCATGCACATAATAAATATAACTTGATGAGTTGAGACAACCCCTTTAACTTACCTCTCCTGCTCCGCCGCTCCTCTCCTCTTCCGGCGGTCTCCCGTTCTCTTCTCAAAGCCCACGTTGCAGTCACCTGACCTCCTGCAGCGTCAGGTCAGAGTGCGCTCTGTACGTCCTGACGCTGCAGGCAGCCAGGACACAGCAGCGCGGGACCTGTGAGCCGGAGGAGGGGTAAGTACAGCGCTCCCCCCGCCTCCTGCATACTACAGCGCTACTGGCTTTGAAGGGGCGGCATCGGCGCTGCCTGTGACCGATGCCGCCCCTTCAAAGCCAATAGCTTGACTACCAGCCATAACATTCGGGGCCCTGCTCAAAACATCCAGGGCTCAAGCCCCGAATGTTTTGATCTGGCGACGCCCCAGGTGCACACACACTCGCTGGAGACCTCATGATGTCACCCCACCCAGTGATGTAGGCCTGGCCTCTTCTGGACAGCAAAGAAAATAAAACTGGGGGTCAGTCAGCACATCCCAGCGCGCAGGTGAACGTCGCCATGGCAACAGCACTCTGCAAACACAAATAACAAGGTAAATACAATTGTGCCATACTTACAATAGAAAATGTGAAATGCTAATGCTGTGTCACTTAATGTGAGATTCTTGGCAAATACATTTTGTACAAAATTATTTGTGCCCGTCTGCCAGTGTCATACATATTATAGTGTCTGTATATAGCGCCAGGGTCTATGCCTTGGTATAGTGTCAGTTCTGTGCCCCCTGTATATAGTGCACACACACTCCACTCTGTACTCCGGTCTCATGATGGCACCCAGCCATGCAGGCCTGGCCTCTTCTGGACAGTACTGCTCTTGCGAAACATTGCAGGTGGCATGATGATGTAATTGTACCTATTTACATAACAAAAAAGCTCTGAATGGTGGAAAAGAGAGCTGGGTTCCCTGGTCCTGCCAGTACTGAGGCAGTTCTATCTGCGTCAAATAAAACTGAGTGCATGGGGTCCAAAACTAGGTGCCCCTGAAGACTGGGAATGCCTGGGAGAGGGTGCTCAAAACCTGGGCGAGTCCTTGGAAAACCAGGATAGTTGACATGTCTGAGGTGTTCATATGCACTACTACTACTACTGCAATGTGTCACGTGACTTTTTTTTATAATTATAGTTTATGGTGTCGCACAGCGACATGCTACGGCTGCTACACAATTGTAGCCTTACAATGTGGTGCATGTCGCAGTGCAACACCCTAGGTTTTCATTACAAAAAATGTTTTGCGCCATTACTGTGACAAATGTCATCCTTTAGCCCTAGCCTAAATGGGAATGACATAAAGAAAAACTTTGAAGGGTGTGCTATGCACTCCACCTTGTTTCCATCTTCCCAAAATCTCTTTTCAAAATGTTTTAGGTTAGTTACAGCCCACCATGAGCAACTTCCATAAAATGTTTTATTACTTCTGAGGAACCCTCTAGGTCCCATTAACTAGCCCCCTCCAGTCACAGTAAAGTACAGCAGTAATAACTATTCGCACAGGCAGCAATAACCCGCTCGGAATCTTGCGTCACGTGACTTTCCCAAGCCAGAAAGTCGAAGGAGAACTACATTGCAGTACCAGAACTGGCCGCTAGGCGTCAATAGGGAGGCGGTCACCGGAGCCAAGCCCGGAAGTATTCTCCGGTCTGAAGCGAAGATCATGGCGCCAGTCGTACGGATGACGGCCGTGGTGTCAGGGACAACTGGCTGGGAGATGTTGTAATATAAACTGCTACCATTAAGACTTTTCCTACTTGTGTCTTGCCCGCTGGCCCAGGTAAGTGAAGAGAAGGGGCGGACTGGGCTTGAACCTGGGGCTGTGGGAGTGGGCTGTGGTAGTCTTTCCATTACATAGGAGCTGTCTCCAGCCCTTCAGAGCAGTTACTTCTTATCTGAGTGCAACAAGTGGCACCTGCCCACTGCATGCCATGGTGGCACTGCCCTACTGCATGTAGCAGAGCTGACTGTGCATGTGAACTTTTGTTTGTGCACTGATACCTTTCTGCAGTTTACCTGCAGTCCTATGTAAAATGACTAAAAGGACTTGTGGAGTTGTGCCAGCAGTTGTAATGTTGTGAAGGTCCATTTTACCTTGTGCTCTTTGTCAGCAGGTAATGCAGTGTGTCTGCGCTGTTTGTTTGTGGGATCAGGTTACCTGACATTGCACTCAGCAACGGGTGTCCGCTTACACCCAGGATGGAGCTGGCACATGACGTTTACTCACAGCCGGCCATGTACAGTATGTACACAGGGTGACACTTACCAGCCTGAGCTGTGCAGGGGCACATAGAGATTATCATGTTGTAGCCTTGGCTCATCTGTACAGAGGGCTCTTCTTATACTGAAACGCTGCTGTTATTTACACATAGAAGACTGCAGATGACACAAGTGACGTCAGGCGTAGCCTCCAGCTACTGGTGTGTTCCAGTCTTTCCCATATACTTTAAAGGGGTATTCTGGTTGTAAGAAGTGATCAGGCATCCACAGGATAGGGGATAACTATGAGCGAACTTGTGGCGTACAATAACCCGAACCTTGTACGCCAATCTTGAAACCTCAAGTTCGCTCAACAGTAGGTATAACTATTTGAACTTTGGGGGGGTCCTACCACTGGGATGCCCATGAGAATGGGGACCCCTTACCCCTCAGGGCCCCCTGAAATGAATGGAGTGGTAGGTCTGGCATTCAACTGGATGCTCCATTTATTTCTATGAGAGTTCTGGAAATAGCCGAGCACTGTACTGAACCCTGGAACTCCTCTACAAAAAAGGGCACATGACCGCGCTGTGTTTTGCGGTCTGCAAACTTCGGATGCCACCCGTGTGCATACTGCAATTTACGGAACTGGCGGGCCATTATAGAAATGCTGATTCTTGTATAGAACATGCTCTATATTTTTTGTGGGGCTGCGGAACGGAACTATGGATGCAGACAGCACACAGTGTGCTGTGCGCATCTTTTGTGGCCCCATCGAATGAATTGCAGAATGGATGCGGATCTATAAATACAGTCGTCTGAATGAGACCTAAATGGAGGAGCAGGGCCCCAAAGCATGTGGGGTCCCACTTTTCTTGATCACTTTTTTTTCCATTACCGTGTTCACTATAAGCAACTTTGTTTTCATACTGTTTTCGGATGTAGAGACATTGACTGTATTTTTTGTTTATTTTTATATGTAAAGTTGGGAATTTTTATATTTTTAGAAACTTTATTTTTTATTTTACTGTTATTTATTTTATTTTTTTTTAGTACACTTAGGGTACCTACACACGAGTGCAGATGCAAACGCATGGGATCCACACAAGTTTCCGGGAAGATTTATGTGTATTTCTGCACCATATCTGCACCAAAATCTGCAATTTCTAACAGTGGTTTTTGGTGGGGATTTAATGCGGTTTTGCCGCAGATCTCCCCCTTCATTGGAAAAGGGTGAAATCTTCAGCTAAAACCGCAAACATAATTCACAGTCTGCGGATTTGGAAGTCCACACAGAAGGTCAGTTTCCACACACAGATTTCCTTGGGGCTTTCTGTACATCTCTGGTTTACTTGAGTTTTTTTATGCAGATTTGATGTGGAGTTTTCACAGATCTCACTATTCCATTGAAAAGAGTGAAACCTGCACAAACAATTGACATGCTGTGGATTTCAAAATCCGCACAGAAGAAATAAAGTCTACATGAGACTTGTGTAATCTCATAAACTGTACTATGCTGCGGTTTTTATGCACGTGAATCTGTGAGGAAAAACCACAACTATTCCGCAAAGTGCGCAGGTGGCAATTGGGGATTTGAGCATCTTTTGTTCTGATTACTTGTACCATAGACTATGGCAGGCCTGGGAGCCTTCACAAGACCAAAGATGCCATAGTAACTGATCGGTACCTGCAGTTTTGCAGCATGGACTCCAGTCGAAGGGCAGGTGGAGCCCTCTCTGATCTCGGTCATTACGGTCGGGTGTCAGCTATATTACACAGCCGACACCTGCTGCGCGTGGAGCGGGCTCGTGGGACCACACGATACTCATCCCATGCTCCTATGACAGATGATGGGAGCAGCACGGATCTGACATTTATAGTATATCAAATTGTTATGCTGTAGTTCAGGCTGGAGAAAAGTTCATGTTTATAGCGAGTTTAATATCATCTCGGATGATGTGACTTTTGATCTCTGTATTGGGATGCCGTCAGCCAGTGCACTCAGTATCCACCTCTAACTCTTCCTCCACATAGTGACTGTAGTATAATGGACGGGACTTCTGAGAGGTAGGATGGGGTCTTTGGTGGGAAGTAGAAGGGAGCTTCTGTGATTTCCTGGGGAGTAAAGATCGGCTCTGACATTAGGGACGTGAAGGAGAAAGTAGGGTGCACACTTTACTACAAAAGGGGAAATATAAGGGGGCACACAAGTGTAGCAGTTCTGATTACTGCAGCCAGGAGTGACGGGTAAGGCCAGACGTTTGCGTCCTAGGTTGCTGGATGTTCTCTTCTCAGCTGGATTATGCAGAACTAGTCCTGAAACTTTTGGTTGCTGGCTCCTATATCTGGATAAGATTTGTCCAGGCCTGCTGTACCCACTTGTCATGGGAAAATCAATTTAAACAGTACTTTTTGTTTTGCCTGCAACGCCAAAAGGATATTTGTTTTGATGACAGTCCAAAAGGAATATCTTCACAAGCATTCTCACCTTAAAGAGGGCATTTCTGATAATTTATTAAAGAAGCACTCTAGTAAAACCCACTCTTTTGCCTTTGCAGTGCAGCGTATATTTCCCATCTTGTCTTACTGAGACAGAGGAGGATGCGATTCTTCACACAAAGTGCAGCAAGTGATCCGTGACATATAACTGCTGTCCCGTAATTCACACTGCCACGGTGTACTCCTATGTGATGTAGCTCCTGCTTATGATTGATACTGTCGGTTCCTCTCTGTCAGCTCTTACAAGCAGGAGGCAGAGAAGAGCAATGTGAAGCTTTATCTCATAGCCGTACACTGGAGATTCTGCACACACAGTATAGACAGATAGGATTTACCCGCTATATAACTGCCTCACTCTGTGTATGGAGGGACCTACAGTGGAACAAGTGGGTGAAGCTGGGTGAGGAGAGGAGATGACTTAGTGTGGCCCGGCAATGGGGCCGCACAGCATGTGTTCCGAGCATTGCGGAACACACGCCGGGCGGCCCCCGTATATTTGCGGGTCCGCAGTAATGCGGACCCGCAAAAATACGGCTGTCTGAACGGGGCCTAATACTGAAAGGGTTTGTCTCAGGATGACAGCTCATCACCTATCCAAGTGTGTGATCAGTAGGGGGTCTCGCCAATAGGGCCTCCACTGATCACAAATTGGCACACTGCCACTCCATACAAAATCTTTAGGATACTTCAGCTAAGTACAGCACTCAGCTACGTCAGCAGTCCTATAGCATTTAAATGGCGCAGCATTCTGCGTACTGTAAGGATGCTTTATTATGATCATAAAATGATCACATATCCTGTGGAGACACATATAAACTGTGATATATTAGGGCTCATGCACATGACTGTATGTCCTTTGTGGTCCGCAAAACAGATCTGCAAAAAAAAAATGGATGACATCCGTATTGCATAGTTTTTTTTTTTTTTTTGCGGATCCATTGTAACAATGCCATAGGACATGTTGTTCTATTTTTTGCGAAACAACATGCAGAAACGGAATGTACACTGAGTCATTTCTGTTTTTTTTTTTTGCAGACCTATTGAAGTGAATGGTTCCGCATAATGACCTGTAAAAAAAACGGAACGTGTTCTTGAGCCCTTTATAGAGACATATTTTGGTGGCCGATGAGAAGTGGTTCAGCCACAAGAATGAACTAGGTTGATTAGTTTTAATAGTTGCTATATGTCACAGATTATATATTCTTCTATTATGTGTTTTTATTTAATCAATTGCTCTATTTAGAGGGAATCTGTCACCACTTGCCTGGTAATTGAACCTTTTGACTATCAGGTGAAAGAAACGCACTTGGTACCATGTTGATATGTGGCCCCAGTTTAGAGAAATAAGTCTTTGTAGTTTATGCAAATATGCCCCTAGGTGCAACAAGGGTGTAGCTGTTGCATCTGAGGCTTAGCTCAGACAACACCCAGCACCCCTGCCAATCTGTTTGAGAAGGCACAGATGCTCACAGTAGTGCCACAGCCTTCTTTCAGCTTATCAAGCACAGCACCGTACATTGTATAGCGGCTGTTCTTGGTATTGCGCTCAGCACAATTCACTCCTATGGGGCTGAGCTGCTCCTAGGCCATGTGACTGATGAACGTGACGTCACATAGCCTAAGAGAGGCTGCGAGAAGACCGCAGTGCCTTCTCAAGCAGCTGATCAGCAGGGGTACAAGGTTTTGGACCCCCCACTGGGGGTTGGTTATCAGTATAAAAGTCTTGGGGAACCCCTTTAAAGAGGACCTTTCACCACTCCTGACATGCCTGTTTTAATAGCTTCATGCATTTCCCACATACTAACAATTCTGGAACATCTATTCTTATGTCTATATATTGTGCCATTCCTTTATTATTTGCACTAGAAGTTATATGTGAATTGCTATTTGCCTGCATTAAGGGAACAGAGGGGAGGTGACCAGTTGGGGGGGGGGGGGGTGTATCTGCACAGACTGAACATGGCAGCACTGATTGGATAGAGTCAGTCTGTGCAGGGACACGCCCCCAACTGGTCACCTCCCCTCTGTTCCCTTACTGAAGGCAAATAGCAATTCATTCATAACTTCTAGCAGAAATAATAAAGGAACAGCAGAACATACAGCCATAAGAATAGATGCTCCAGAATTGTTAGTAGATGGGGGATACATGGAGCTATTAATACAGACATGTCAGGAGAGGTGAAAGGTCCTCTTTAAGATTCACAGAGAACACTGAAGCAGACTGAAGGAAAACATTAGTCTTTCACTGACAGAACTCGCACAAGTTTAATGTGCATGAGCCCTTAGACTGTGTCGGCTTCACCCCCAACCAACATCACCTAATTGTCGATATAGTCACACATTTTTTTTGAGGAATAAGAGAAGACAGCACTTCCAGAGTGGTGCTAGGGTGCTCCAGAACTAGTTCATGAAGAATACAAGTATTTACTGAAACAGACATTTTTCAGAAGTAATTGGACCTTTCATTTTTTTTCCCCGTCAGGTAGCTTTCACGTATGGATGTTTTCTGAACCAATGAAAAGACAGACTTGTGTGTCTGATCTCCTGTGTTTGACTAAAAAAATTGCGTCAAAATGTTCAGTCAATACCATAGAAGTGCATTAGTTGCTGTATGTGGTGAATGAATATTTACACTACACAGTTATGAGAACTATGGGAGTCCACAAATAGCTGCTCTGTATGTTACACAAATGAAAGCACACAGAGGAGCAGATTTACTAATACTCTCCAACTGTGCACTGTCTAAGGATCAATGCCGCTCACGGACGGGCATGACAGAAGCAAGGACAGGCTCTAAAGAAGGGCACATAATAGAAGAAAACAAATTACTGCATGTCTGTATGCCAACAATGAATGGGGAGAGCGATCGCTAATGTCATTGTTCATACCCGTACGGTATCATTGTTTGTGGGCAGTAGTGGGCTGTTTAGACAGAGAGATCTACTGCCCACAAACGGGGCCCCGAAAGTGAAGGAGGGCGCACCATGCATGCGCGGCCCGGCTCCCATTGATTTCTATACAGCCGACGGAAATAGCCGAGCCAGCGCTCGACTATTTTCGGCAGCCCCATACAAATGAATGGAGGGCGGCCGCGCATGCGCAGTGCGCCCTCCTTCACTTTCGGGGCCCCGTTCTCGATATAGGTGCGGGTCCCAGCGGTGGGACCCGCACCTATAGGACAATAAGGGCATATCCTAGCGATATGCCCCCATTGTCCAAGATGGTAAAACCCCTTTAAAGGGGTTCTCCAGGATTTTTATATTGATGGCCTATGGTCAGGATAGGTCGTCAGTATGAGATCAATGGGGGTTTGACTCCCAGCACCCCTGCTGACCAGCTGTTTGAGCACTTCGACCTCCTCACAGCTTACCAAGCACAGCGCTGTCTATTGGATAGCGGCTGTGCTTGGTATTACAGCTCAGTCCCATTCTCTTGAATGCGTCTTAGCTGCTCCTAGGCCATGTGATGTCATGTTCATCGGTCACTAAGCGCACACTGAGCACCATGACCTCTTTAAACAGCTGATCAGCGGGGAATAGGCCATCACTATCAAAATCCTGGAGAACCCCTCTAATAATAGTCATGTGTAAATGCCGCTTTAAGAGCTACACATGACACGTGCTTAGATCCTTATCTGGGTCTCTGCAGTTAATAGAGATATGGGAAGTGATTCTAATCACTCATAAATTCCATTCTGCAGAGTTGAGGCTGGTCATTGACCTAAGTTTTTTCATTATTTTACTGTACTGTAGAAAGCATTCAAGTTGATCTGGGTGTGTCCTAGCTAGATAAATGCATAGTAACATAACATGAATACTTTGAGATAGAGAATAAGATAATATTGTGTTAAAAAGGGTTGCCCATTGGTATTCATTTTCATATATGGCTCACAGTGGGTTAAAAATAAAAATGAAGCCATAATCGCCCTCACTGATCTCCCACCACAGGCTTTCCAATGCTGCTATAGTCCCAACTGCTCTCCACTTCATGGTTCTAAGCTAGGCATACCAGAAATGCCCGGAACGGCCTGCCCAGCCTATTACAGGTTGGCACGATGGCGCACGGTATATTAAAAGGGAAAAGGTTTATTAAAGATATAGCATTTTCCCTAGTTTTAACAGCCATTGATATGGATTTGACCCTGGTACCAAGTCCTAGTAATGCTATTGACCTGGTGCCATCAGTGCCCTAGCGTATAACAGCTGGTATGCAGCTGGGTAGGGGCTCACCTCTTCTTCTTAAAGGGGTTTTGTCACTTCAGCAAATAGCATTTATTATGTAGAAGAAGTTAATACAAGTCACTTACTAATGTATTGTTATTACCCATATTGCTTCCTTTTCTGTCTGGATTAATTTTTCTGTCATATTATACTCTGCTTTTTTTCCATGGTTACGACCACCCTGCAATCCATCAGTGGTGGTCGTTCTTGCACAAAGTGTCGGCCTTACTGGTGGCCAGGGCAGTGGGAGCACACATAGGCTAGTACTTTTTTTCTATAGTGTGCAAGCGCAACCACTGCTGCTGAATTACCTGGTGGTCGTAACCATGGAAACGATCAGTGTGTAATGTGGTGGAAAAATAAACCCAGCCAGCAAAGGAGGCAATATGGATAATCAAAATACATTAGCGCCTTGTATTCACTTCCTCTACATAATAAATGCCATTTGCTGAAGTGACACAACCTCTTTACCTGTTCTTTTACCCCGGTTGATTTCAGCTTGGAATGAACATTGATCAACAAAATAACAAATTGGTCAGTCCTTGTTTAAAGGGCCTATGCAAACTGTGGGGAATGAATGATCGCCAGTGCAAAACAGCTGGAGCAAGTAAAAAAAAAAGTGACCCAGCGTTTTGCTAAGGGCATCTGTCACTAGTTTATGTTGCTTTTAATTAGGACACCGTAAAACTGCTGACAGGTTCCCTTTAGTAGAATATGGTGCCCTTATTGATTGTTTGCACTTGTATTATAGGCAGCCATCCGAAGATATGATGGAAGATAAAGGTCCCCGAGTTGCAGATTACTTTGTGGTGGCTGGATTGACAGAAACCTCTAAACTTCTGGACCATGATGTGGCTCGCTTGGAGACAAAAGCAGGTCGCCCCAAAGCTCCAATTACAGATATTGCCATCATCAATCGGACAGCTGGTGAGGCAGTACCAGAGGGTTACACAAGTATCGAACTCACACCAAGTGGCCTTCAGGCGAATCTCAATCATGGGAGTCTAAAGAGTCCAGAGCTGTTCATTTGTTACAAACGAGAGAAAGGGAAGGCACCACTGATAGATATTGGGTGAGTCTTGTTGTTTGTGTTGTTTTCTCTATTACATGGGGCTGTGTCCTGTAGAAACACAGAAGAACATTCTTATACCATTGAGGAGTTTAAATGGGATGTCCGCTTTATTTATATTGATGACCTACCTCAGAATAGGTCATCAATATCAGATTGGCGGGGTCCGACACACAGCACACGCGTGCTGCCTTCTCTTCGTAGTTTACCAGCTCGTTGTTTACATCTCAGCCATCCCATTCACTTCAGAGAGAAGGCTCCTTCCTACTCACTTGAACAGGAAGAAGCCGTCCCATAGAAGTGAATGGGACGGCTTAGATGTAATTACACCTACTCTCCGCTGCGGTTGTGACGGTGAGCAGGTACGAGCACTGCCTTCTCTTCAAACATCTGATCATTGGGTGCCGGGAGTCTGCCCCTGCCAATCTGAAGTTAAAGACCTATCAATATAAGTAACAATCCCTTTTCAGGATATTGAGATACTGAAATGCGTGGTGGTATACCTTATTGTTCACTTTTGGAAAAAGTGATGGTGTACTATGAAGCACTTGCTTTACGTTATCTTCCTGGAAACCTTTAGTACTACATTTCTAATGTATTTGCTTGAAAAATGAAGAGGGAAATGTGTGCTGATATAAAGCTACATAGCCGTGCGCAGACGGCTCACAGTGCCTGAGAATGCCTGAGTGTGCAGACGCAACTCGCGAACATTGTGGGTTGAAATCAGGCTAGGTGCATGTGCCAGTGTATGTCATGTGATCTCAGAAGTGCCCACAACATAATTAGACCGGAGAGCGCAGCGCTCGCCCGGTGAGGTAAAACAAATTAATAGTAATGTTATTCTTGTAAGACTTGCCAGAGATGTGATTAACAAAAAAACAAAACCTAATAAACCTTTAATCACATGCGACAGTCAGGTGCCAGAATCTCAGGATGCATTTCAGTCAGCTCTTGTTAACACCTTCCTCACCTGTATAGAATATAGTGCCTCGCACACAGTCCCTGTGATTCCACCAATAAATGGCACTATAGTATAAAATGACCCCCACCCCCCGCTACAGTTTCCTTCTCCACTGTCTAAAGAGATATATAGCTATATATTTCTATTAATTTAGAATTAGAGAAGAATAAATGAAATGTGTCTGGGATGCTTCACTATGAGATCACTATGCCTCCTATCTTATAAGCGCCATCCCAATCAAGCATGTTGGGGGAAAAAAAGTGTAGAAACCCTGGATGCTACAAACTGCGCCAGTTTGTTCCCCTTTTTAGACAGATTTTTGGCACAGACACATTAGTAAATTTGCGCCATTGTCTTATTGTTAGGCTGTGTATACAGAAAACTAAATTCAAATGGGATACAGCTTTTCAACCCCCCACACCACTAAGACATAAATAATAGACTGGGTTCACACACATGTTTTTGTAGCAGTTTTTTTTAACAAAAGAAAGAAGTGGGTTGGAAAGGAATGAAAAATATTAAAGGGAGTCTTTCACATGTTTTCCCCCTAAGAGCACTGCCCCATAGAAGATTGCAGACACATCCCAGACATATCTGTGTGCACTGTGTGTCTGTATTAGATGTCCAGAAAAAGCACTTTTATTCTGCTGGAAAACAGCTCCCAAGTAACATAGTAACTTAGTAACATAGTTTATAAGGCCGAAAAAAGACATCTGTCCATCCAGTTCGGCCTGTTTTCCTACAAGTGCCCGGCTGAAAGTGAAACTAAAAACAGCTTTCTCTCCCGACTCGATTTCTAATAGCTATATCTTCTGATTTACTGGATATAATGCTGTGATTTTCATTTGAAAGCTCGTAATGCCAGCTTTCAAAGAAGGTAAGAACCATTTTCTATCTGCAACCAATCCCAAGATATGAGCAGCTAAAGCAGCGCTCCCCTCTCCAGTCTGGTTTGCAGCAGAGCTGGGCACTTGGGAGCTGTTTTCCAGCAGAATAAAAGTGCTTTTCCTGGACATGGAATAAAGACACAAAGGCACACAGGTATGTGTGGGATGTGTGTGCAATCTTCTGTGGGGCACTGCTGTAAGTTATAGTGGTGAAAATGAGGTGACAGACTCAGTTTAAGGAAAGGACTTACACTTCTCCTTCCTGCTGGATCCATTTCTGGCTGTGGCTCAAAAAACTGCCACAAAATCCTAGGTGTGAACGTTATCCTCCAAAAATTAAACGATAGATTGTGTCCTGTGAAGTAAGACGGCCTCCCTGTGCTGTGAGTGCCTTGAGGACTGTGCAGGGAGTTGCTTGCTATGTACCATAGCCTATTTTCTGTTTTGGTAGCTGTCTGATAAGACTAGCACCATGCCTCCGTATTGCATTCCTCCAGGCAGATGTAATCTAGTAAGATTTGTCATTAGCTCTTCACAGCATGCACTTCCAAGTCGGCGGAAGAGTTCAGTTTATCCTGCTCCTAATAGACCAGGAGGAAATCGCGCCAAATTCCTTTAAAAGCACAGCCAAGTATTTATACCAGCAAAGCCCTACATTTACATAATAAAATTGCTGAGTTATAGCCTGTGCATATTTCAGAACAAAGGCCTGTAAACTCACAGTTCATCTGACACTATTTTATAAGACATGGGGGGAATTTATCATAGACCGGTGTTTTACACCAATATATGATATCCCTGTGCACTGCTGCAGGCGGTGTCATCAGTGAGGGGCAGCTCAGCAGTCCATGTGCCTAAACTGAAATCTACGGCAGGGCCCAGCTGCCCCACAAAACTGCCAGAAAAGAAGATATATATACCAGGGACACTGCACTTTTTTCTGCTATTAACACCAATCATTGTAATAACTTGTTATAACTCTATAATGGTCAGGTTTCTGGAAGCCAAAATGCATGCAGAAACCTGACTGTGTGGGCGTACCCTTACTGCTGAGTAGTTGCTTTGGACTAAACTGATTTATAAAGAAAATGGGTGATAATACAAGTAAGTTTTTTACTGACAAGCTAGCTTTAAAAGGTTTTTCCGTGATTTTATTACTGATGACCTGTCCTCATGATATGTCAACAGTATTTGATTGGTGGGGGGTCCGACACCCAGGACCCCCGCTGATCAGCTGTTTGAGAAGGTATCAGTGCTCCTGTGAGCTCCACTGTCTTCTCACAGCTTACCAAGCACAGCGCCGTACATAGTATAGCTCCTGTGCTTGGTATCGCGCTGAGCTCCATTCACTATAGTGGTGGGGAGCTGCATCTAGGCCACGTGACAGATGAACGTGTTGTCACATGGCCTAGGAAAAAATTTCTGAAAACCCCTTTAATAATATTTACTGAATGTAAATGATTTTTTTATTAATGCTCCGCCATGTTTTAATCAGGGACTTTTTTGTGTACTGCAATGCACAGCACCTCAGACAGGTTCATCCACACTTCTACTTCTTACTCATGCTGTATTTGTATTACATGTATTGAAAACAAAAAAAAAAGAAAAAAATCTTAAAGGGGTTGTCTCGTCACAGACGATCAGGACATATCACTTGGATGTGCCTCTATTGTCTGATCGGTGCGGGTCCCAGCGACCCGGAGCTCCGAAAGTGGCGGAAAGTGCACTGCGCATGTGCAGCCATCCTCAATTGATGAATTAATCCATAGAAATGAATGGGAGCAGTGGCCGGTCAAGTGCGGTGTGCTTCCATTCACTTCTATGGGGAGAGTGCATGGTGGTGGCCAGACCGGAGTCCTTTAGCCACCACCTTGCGGGGCTCTGTTCTCAATATAGGTGCGGGTCCCCATTATCTTAGATGAGAAAACCCCCTTTAAGGCTACTCATACTTGCAGTAAAGGTCACACAACCTTACAGAGTAATATAAAAACAGACTTATAGAGTGCAAATATTTACAGCACATCACTGCCTTTGATAAATACTGTGTTACCGGACAGCTTATGCCAAGGAGAAATGAAAGCCCTTCATGAGAAAAAGAGAGTCTTACCACGTTTTTAGTGTCTAGCCTCTAATAGCTGTATTTTCCCTTTAGAAAGCGCTGTAGCAGATTACTGCTTTGTTACACTAGTAGTTGTATTTTCTGATGTCAGTGTACAAAAGAAAGTGATCTAAAAAGTCGGAGAAATAACACTAAGTTGAAGAGAGAGAGAGCAGGCATCAGCCTTTCACCCAGTGGTATCTGATTCACTTCCATTCCTCAGGGTTAAAGGGGTTGGCCACTTCCTGGCTACTTAATACCCATGTGCATGTAAGATGACTATATGGCTCATACTAATATAGCCTTTGTTGATATTCTGTGCCATTCGCCTTATTTCATAAGACATGACACCTTGTTCGGCATATCTTCTGTCCTGTCCGCATAGCGGTCCTATACATAAGATGTCCACTGATGGAGGGTCATGTGACCAGACACATCGTTCAGCCTCCTCCATTCAGACACTGCACTAACTCCCAACTGTGCAAGTGCAGATGGCAGGTGCGGTGTATGTGAATGAAGGGGTCTTAGTGATGTGTCTGGTCACATGACCCTCCATCAGCGGCCATCTTATGGACAGGACCTCTGTGTGGACAGCACAGAAGATTTGCCCAACAAGGGGCCATGGCTTATGAAATATAGAAAATGGTGCAGAATTTCAAGCAAAGGCTATAATGGTAAGGGCCGTATAATCATCTTGCAAATCCATTGTTCACCGGTGACCAGAAAGTGGCCAACCCCTTTACCATCTTTAGGCTTCATTCACACGACCGTATTTTGTTTCCGTGTCCGTTCCGTTTTTTTTGCGGACCGTATGTGGAACCATTCATTTCAATGGGTCCGCAAAAAAAACGGAAGGTACTCCGTTTGCATTCCGTTTCCGTATGTCCGCATTTCCGTTCCGCAAAAAAGATAGAACATGTCCTATTCTTGTCCGTTGTGCTGACAAGGATAGGCATTGTTACAATGGATCCGCAAAAAAAACGGACACGGATGCCATACGGAACGTCATCCGTTTTTTTTGCGGATCCGCAATTTGCGGACCGCAAAACACATACGGTCGTGTGAATGAAGCCTTATCAAGCCCTGCACTCCAGAATTCTGTCTCCAAAAAGTTGCAATATATGGCTTTGTGACTTTTTGGGCTTAATTGTGCAAACATTTTCACCACTCCGGTTTTGAAAGGAAGTGGGACAGTGGACTGGTTAGGCTACTTTCACATCTGCGGCAGCGATTCTCTGGATCTGGCACTGCTGGATGCAACCGCAATTCCCGACGGCCCCGTTAAGTATTATGGGGCCCGGGCAGAGAGCCCACCGCGTTCTGGCAAATATGCCGAGATTTTTGCCAGATCAGGCATCTGGATCTCCATGCTGCAGGTGTGAAAGTAGCCTTAGCCTGTCAAGCTGATTAGATCCAGATTTATCAACTGCGACTGTAAGGATTGTTGCATTCTTATTCCCCTAAGGGCCCGTTCACACACAATTTTGTGGAATAGATGCGGGCCCATTCATTTCAATTGCCGGTGTGTGATCTTGCCGAGCCGTGGCTCTGCAAGAAAAAATAGAACATGTCCTATTCTTGTCTGCAATAGCGGACAAGAATAGGCATTTTGAATGGGATGCTGGGCCGTGTGTTCCTAAGGCCTCTTTCACACGAGCGTGATGGATTAGGTCAGGATGCGTTCAGGGAAACTTGCACCATTTTGCAAACAAGTTCAGTCAGTTTTGTCTGCGATTGCGTTCAGTTTTTTCCGCACGGGTGCAGTGCGTTTTGATGAGTTTTTCACGCGCATGATAAAAAACTGAAGGTTTACAAACAAAATCTCTTAGCAACCATCAGTGAAAACGCATTGCACCTGAAGCAAGTTTTTCACTGAAGCCCCATTCACTTCTATGTGACCAGGGCTGCGTGAAAAACGCAGAATATAGAACATGCGTTTTTCACACAACGCAGAACTGATGGGTGAAAAAACGCTCATGTACACAGACCCATTGAAATGAATGGGTCAGGATTCAGTGCGGGTGCTATGCGTTCACGTCACGCATTGCACCTGCGCGGAAAACTCGCTTGTGTGAAAGGGGCCTAAAATAACATTTAAAGTTATGGCTGAAAAATAGAATTTTTTACTTTCCAGTTTTTTTTTCTTTTATGGTACAATTTTCTGCAATGTTATTGTTACAAAAATTTCAATGATTTTTGCTTAGTTCTGTTTTTTTTAGTAACAGTCTTAGTATGTAATATCACAAAACAGTATTTGGTGACCCTGTAATCATTATAAGCTGTGCAATATAGTGAACAGATTATTGAACAGATTATTTATGGTGATAGCAAAAGCACAGAAAATGCAGCCCTTTCAACAGAGCAGGTCTGTAGTCTAATGGTAACTCTTCTGTCTAACATACAGAAGGTGGTCTGTAGTTCAAATCCTGATGAACTATTGAATAATTTCTTTAGTAAAAGTCTTGTGTGCTGGAAGGGGGCCTCTCCCCCAACCCATATCAGCACAGCGTTATTAGTATTCACTGCATTGAAGTGAATACTAATGTGGCTGCCCACCCTGCTTGGATCTGTGATGTTCCAGATGGGAGGGGAAGGAGACGCAGAGACCTGATGCTTCAGACCAGGGATGGTCAACCTGAGGCTCTCCAGCAGTTGCCTACAGCAGGGCATGGTTGGAGTTGGAGTTTTACAGCAGCTGGAGAGCCGCAGTTTGCCCATCCCTGCTTCAGACACTCATTGTGAGTCTTGCACCGGGATGTAAACACAAGGGCCCTGATTTATCACACCTTCACTCCAGAATTCTGTCTTCAAAAAGTCGCACGATAGGGCTTTTGCGACTTTTTTGCGCATTTTTTTGCGACTTTTTGCATGTGTACACAACTCACTCCAGTTTGTAATATGGGTGGAAAAGTGGGTGTGGTTAGCCATGTTAATGAGTTTCACTCCAGATTTATCATTGCGACTTTTTAAAAAAAGTCGCAAAATAGTCGCAATCTCACTCCAGGAGGAGGGTGGAGTAGGAAAAGTGGAGTAGCTTCTCTAGACAGAAGTGTTAGGTTTAAGGACAAGCCACATTTATCAAACAACCTGTGACGTTTGATAAATGTGGCAGAAAGTACTCCAACACAGACTGAAGCAAAACTGACTTCAAATATTCTCCTAATGATAAATTCCCCCCAAGGTGTGGATCACAGATCTCAATTATGCTGGAGGAGTCAAATTGCATTCAGAATGTCATCATCTGACTTATATAATGTATCCAGGTTGACCGCTGGTGTTATATATTTTTTGTGTTAACTGGAAAACCCCTTTAACAAAAAAAAGGTTGAAACCCCCTTAAAAAGAGTCATAGAGTCACCATAAAATTCACTGTTAAACCATATGGATGACATATGCATTATGCTTGGTTTAAGGGCAATTTCAGACAAGTGTATTCAGTGCTGGGAAATACGCTCACTCCGGGTAATAGCAATATTGTCTGGACTGAACACTTATCCTGTGACGCAAACTCATAGCATTATAATGATTTATAATGCTGTGTGTTCCTCCCTGACTCCCTGTACTGTACTCACATAATGCTGTCAGTACAATTCAATACAGGCAAGGTCGGGCATGAACACACAGCATTATATATCATTATTATTTTGCTGCTGTAGAGTCTGTACAACTCCTGTATATATCTGCTTGCTTCTGCACATAGCTCCTGACTGTGTGGGCATTCTCTTTTCTCCCCCTTCTCTCCCTCTCATTGGCCATACAAATAAGGGCTCATGCACACAAATGCGTGTGGCGCGTGGCAGTACTGCGGCCTGCAAACAGCGGATCCGCAATATACAGTCACCGGCCGTGTGCACTCCATTTCATGGATGCGGACTCATTCACTTCAATGGGTCCGCAAGATGTAGAGCGGAAGCACTACGGAGCACTTCCGTTGGATTTCGATCCATGCTTCTGTACCGCAAAGAAATACTTCAAAAATAGAATATGCTTCTTTGGGTATGTACACTTTTTGTTATCTGTTTTAAAACAAAAAACAATAACACTCTTCTGATTTAAAAAACAAAACATTAGATCTAATGACATCCTGAACACACAAACCTCACATTCTGCTTGTATTACTTAGAGGGACCCCTCCACCTGAGAAAAGTGTGAAACTAGCATAAGGTTGAAAACTGCATATCGGAGCCTCTGAAGGAGTAAAGATTGCAGACTGAAATATAACGTGTAAATCTCATTTTTCCACATGTCAGAGGTATCTATATCCTTGAATTTCCACAGGGATACTGTATAGTGGGGCCAAAGCATTTTATATTAAAGGGGTTGTCCGAGTTATGAAAAAAAAAATAGCACTGTAAATCTGATCGGCAACAATATATAACTAAATTAAGCAAGATTTAAGCAAAAAAAAATCTAGATTTCCTCCTTTCCCTGGTTCTCTTCTGGCCTTTGTTTACCTGTAGTAATAATAATCCCTGCCCCTCCCCCCTATCTGCTCTGCAATGGGAGTGAATACAAGAGCTGCCCTGAGTGACATGTCTGCTGGAATACTCAGCAGCATGTTGTATGTGTAGGACTACAAGTCCCAGCTGTACAATGACAATGCTGATACACACAGGAACTTCCCCCTACCTGTTCTTGTTCAATACAATTCCTCTGTCAGCTCCTGTGCCCAGCATTTGTCTCCTCACTGTCTGCAGTGTAAAGCCTTGAGCCCTGGCTGAAGGGGTTAATGTTTTAACTGAAGGAATCCAGGGAGAGAGCAGATAGCAGCAGCGGCAGAGCAGGGGGGCGTGGCCAGTGACCTCTCGTGTACAGACTGTTATCTGATCTCTGAGGCTTGTGCGCGAAACATCACAGAGCAGGGAGATAAGCTGACATCACAGGTCATGTGACTCTCAGTGAAATCTGACAAACAAGCAGCTTTAGAAGCACAAAGTGTATGGGAAAGTTGTTATACCTGACAAGTTAGAAACATATAAAGAACAAAAAAATAACTCGGACAACCCCTTTAAATAGCATTATACGCTTCATGAAAATCATTTCGATGTGTATTCCATTGTGCACAATCTGATCGTTATAAAGCTGAAAACTAAACAGAGTTTCCTGTGGAACAAACACCAGGCCTTTTCTGCATGCTGTAATGTTTAGAGAGGAAGCTTTCGCTTTGTTCCATCGTAAGACTTCCTCTGTCAGACTAGAGCTGTTTTTGGCATATCTTATCCAGTGTAACTGTCAGAGCCCTATCAGCTGTATCATCTTTCTTTGATACATTTTTGTAAATATATTTTTTTTTTTTTTAGCCATAACTTGTGTATACTGCGCTATGATAATAAATGTTACATTAAAGGGGTTCTCCGGGAATTAAAAAGATGAAAATACTTAAATATTACTTTATTATAAATGTATTCCCAAATACCTTTCATTATTTATAACTAGCTGAAGGACCCGGCTTCGCCCGGGTATACTTAATTTATTTCTTTTACTGTTTGTGTGTGTGTGTCGTTAAAAGATATTGAGAGTGACCTCTACAGCGGCCCGCCCCTTTAACAGTGACCTCTACAGCGGCCAGCCCCTTTAACAGAGACCTCTACAGCGGCCCGCCCCTTTAACAGAGACCTCTACAGCGGCCCGCCCCTTTAACAGAGACCTCTACAGCGGCCCGCCCCTTTAACAGAGACCTCTACAGCGGCCCGCCCCTTTAACAGAGACCTCTACAGCGGCCCGCCCCTTTAACAGAGACCTCTACAGCGGCCCGCCCCTTTAACAGAGACCTCTACAGCGGCCCGCCCCTTTAACAGAGACCTCTACAGCGGCCCGCCCCTTTAACAGAGACCTCTACAGCGGCCCGCCCCTTTAACAGAGACCTCTACAGCGGCCCCGCCCCTTTAACAGAGACCTCTACAGCGGCCCGCCCTTTAACAGAGACCTCTACAGCGGCCCGCCCCTTTAACAGAGACCTCTACAGCGGCCCGCCCCTTTAACAGAGACCTCTACAGCGGCCCCGCCCCTTTAACAGAGACCTCTACAGCGGCCCGCCCCTTTAACAGAGACCTCTACAGCAGCTAGAGTGGCCACTGTCTTCACCCCAGAAAGCCAGACCTCACCAGCCATTCCCCAAACGTGAAACAGCGCCCCCAGGTCCCATGAAGACACATCACTAAACATGAGGCCACGCCCCCCCTGGCTCCGTAAAGACATGGAGGAGAAGCTGTCTGAGTGTGAGCTACTGAAAGGGTGGACATCCCTGTATCCGTCCAGGCACTGCGTTGGACGGAGAACAGGTAGCCAGAAAACTGGACTGTCCAGCCTAAAGCTGGACATCTGGCCACCCTAACATCAGCCTGCCCCTAGGGTGGCCAGAGGTCTTGTTTTAGGCTGGACGGTCTGGCTTTCAGACTCCCTGTCCTCTGTCATGCGCAGGGCCTGGATGGACACAGCAGCAGCACTCTCAGCAGCAGCACTGTGCAGTCTGAGCAATGAGCTGCAGGGAGAAAATCACCCTCCCCCCACCCCTGCAGCTGACAGAAGGTGATTTTTACCAATAATTTTAATCCCGGTCAAATGCAGCATGGAAGGGGCGGCCTGACTGAGTCAGGGGCGTGACTTAGTGGGATGTGGGGGTGAGGCTTTTAAGTCCTTCTTTTGACGGTGGCCGGAATTACAGGTCGATGCCATAGTAATTTAGGAGGAAGGTGGGTAGCAGTGGAAGAAAACATCTTTTATTACTACTGAACAGTAAATATGTGAAATTTACATTATATGAGGTAATGATTGATGAAGAGTTAGTCTAAAACATAAGTTATACCATTGTCATCCACAGTGCTCTGCCTTTTTAAAGAGGACCTTTCATCACTTTTTGAAATACAAACTAAAGGATCTACCTTATAGGGCGGCCCCCACTGATGCCCTCTCTTGTTTTTTTTTTCCAAAAGAGCCCCCCGTTCGTCCACAGGACCCCCGTTGTATGTGGCGCGGATTATGCTAATTATTAGTATCGGAACAGGGAGGAGGAGACTCCCTGTTCCTCAGTGGGCGTTTCCTTCTCCCTGGCTTTGAGCGCGATCCAATCAGAGCGGACCTCTCACAGCCGGGGAGAAGGAGCTCAAGTTCTCGCGAGATTCCCGCTCCAGAAGCACGCGAGAACTTGAGCTCCTTCTCCCCGGCTGTGAGCGGTCCGCTCTGATTGGATCGCGCTCAAAGCCAGGGAGAAGGAAACGCCCACTGAGGAACAGGGAGTCTCCTCCTCCCTGTTCCGATACTAATAATTAGCATAATCCGCGCCACATACAACGGGGGTCCTGTGGACGAACGGGGGGCTCCTTTGGAAAAAAAAAAACAAGAGAGGGCATCAGTGGGGGCCGCCCTATAAGGTAGATCCTTTAGTTTGTATTTCAAAAAGTGATGAAAGGTCCTCTTTAATGCAGACCTAAAGCAGTGAACTGGCTAGGTTGTCATAGAAACCTGATTTGTGCCTGTGAGCTTCTATTGGCTGATAAGGGTCATGTGACCAGGCTACTATTGGCTAATGCCTTTTTTGGGAATATCTCAGGAACGGTACGTCCTGGAGAGTTGAAAACTGTTCTAAAACCTTCCCGGACACCTGATGTACATGTGTGCCAAATTTTGTGATTGTAGCTGCAGCGGTGCGGATTCCTTTAGCGGACATACACACACACACACACACACACACACACACACTCAGCTTTATATATTAGATGGCTTGTTTTGTCTATGGAGCAATCATCAGGAGGAATAAAATGGCCGCCATCCTATTACAGACAAAACCTGTCCTAATCACACAGCAGGACAAGTTACTTCACAACACTGAGGTAAAGAGCTGCCTCATCCTCCTCTCTGCTCTGTTTGTCAGGGATTATGATCCTGCATACAGCTGATAAGATCTTTAGCTGAATCTGTAGGAATGAAGTTCAGACAGGACAGACTGTGGTAATGGAGACTGCATACAAGGGCTGCTGCTCATTAGCCATACCCCACTCTCCTCTCTGTACTTCGTGTTTTCTTGTGAACTCCATCATCATGATCACAATCCCTGACAAGTAGGACAGGAGGACGAGGCAGCTCTTTACTTCAGTGTTGTGAAGTAACTTGTCCTGTGATTAGAACAGGTTCTGTATGCACTAATAGGATGGCGGCCATTTTGTTTCTCCTGATTGCTCCTCAGACAAAAACGTATTTGGGAATATATTTATAACAAAGTAATATTTGAGTAATTTCATTTTCTTAATTCACAGAGAACCCCTTTAACTTTGGTCTGAAGTCTCTGTTTTTCACTCGTTACCTGACTACCAGGCCACACTTATTTTACAAAAACTGGAGCAAATCGTTTTAATTTTTTTTTTTTTTAAATGTTATTTTATTTTGCCTTTATTTTTTATTTTGCCTTTTCAGAGCGCTTAAATAAATGTCAACTATTTGGTGTGGTTATTCCTTGTTATAACTGCAGTTTTGGAATTTTTATCTAGAAACCACGATTGCTGCTTACATAGGAACAGTTCTAGGAACTTTTCTCCTGAAAGTGACTACTTGCACTCCCCATGTAATATCAATTGTGGAACATCTGTTCCTATGATTCCTGTTGTGCCTTCCTCTGTTATTCCATCTAGAAGTTTATAAATGGTAAGCAGTTGGGGGTGTGTCCCTGCACAGTCTGACACTATCTAGTCAGTGCTGCCAAGGTGCCAAAATGCTCAGGAATTATTACATGGAATTAGTTGCTAAAACGGATGTAGCAGGAGCGGTGACAGGTCCTCAGAAACAAAATTCTAGTTATGAAAATATTGTTTGGATTAACATGCAGTTTTCCAGCTCTTTTGGAATTTTTTGTATATTGAGACTTAGGCTGTGTTCACACAATGCAGATTTGTATGGAAATCTGCAGATGATGTCAGAGGGGTTAGTTCACCTCTGATGCTGACCGCGGTGACTGGACAGGATCAGAAGGATGAAAATTGCTCCTTGAGTGAAGACTTCTGGTAGCCTACCCCTTTAGCAATAGAACTGTCTGGGCCATATTTTGAAAATTAGGGGGGAGGGGGTATATATGTAGAAAAAAAAAAGGTGGTAAAGTCAGCAGGGCAGCGGCAGTTCATAAAAGTAGTCTGGTGAGGTCCCCTTTAAATCAAGTTTTTTTGTTAAAAAAATGTACTAAAAGTATATGTCATTTTCTATGTTTTTAAGTAATCCTAAAATCCTTCAGTTCTCACACTGGCAACTAAGCCTCACAACAGGTTGAAACTTGTTCTGTACAGATCACTTTTCAGCAGTCATCTCATTATCATCACAGACGCGATAAAACCGTTGTGTAGATAAGGCTTTATTCACATTTCAGTTATTTGGTCAGTGATTGGGAGTAAAAACCAGGATTGGAGCCTCCACAGACATAAAGTATAAGGGAAAGATCTGCTCCTGATCTGTGTTTAGAGCCGCACCTGGTTTTGGCTCACAATCACTGAAGGAAATCACTGACTAAACACGGACTGTGTAAATAAGGCCTAACACAGGGTCCACCAATCACAATAGGTGATGGTCACATAGGTGCCTTTGTCCATGTGGCTGCTGTAAGGCTTATGTCTCAATACTTTTGACAGCTGGGGCAAGACTGCCGTCCCCGTAATGATGTCCAGAAAGTGGAATAACAGAAATTATCATACCGATCAGGAAAATTATAGCTGATACGTTTGTTTAAAATACAAGTCTTTGGCTCTTTCAGACCCCTCCGAAGGTGTGCTTGGTGTCCTAACATTTGAGTCCTGCAAAAACTTTGACTAATTTTTCTCCCATTACATCCTGTTTTGTTGAATGGAAGAATTTCCTAAATCTTTTCCTGCTGAAACCTCCTGGGTGCACTAGAATGACGCAGGTATAACCAACTCTCTCAATCATCTTCATAGAGGCTCCGCCACATCTTTCTTATGGCTACAATGATGAGTTTTACCTTTGCTTTAGTGAGGTGCTAATTAACATTTGTGGGAAATCACCAACACGTGTAGGGGGAACCAGTGGCACCATCACCTCTTATTAAAGGGGTTATCTCATTAATGGGGTTCTTCAGACTTTTAATATTGATGACCTATCCTCAGGACACCTGGCACCCCTGCTGATCAGCTGTACGAGGAGACGGCCGGTGCAGTGTGCATGTGCCATCTCCCTTTTTTCTTCCTGCTGCTATGTCTATGGCAAAACAGCAGCAGAGCAGGAAGAGAGAAGGGAGATGGCACATGCATACTGCACAGGCCGTCTCCTCATACAGCTGATCAGCCGGGGTGCCAGGTGTCGGACCCCTGCCAATCTGATATTGATGACCTAGTATTAAAAGCCCGGACAAAACCTTTATTTCCTATCCACAGGAGAACAGGGCCTGTCTCCCCACTTGAATGGAATAGCAGACACTAAAAGTTTAAGGGGCTCTCTAGTAATGATTTATAATGGCTGCCAGTAACCTGTCCTACAATGTAAGCAGGGCTGGTTGCCACCACTTGCATATACCACACATTGGTGAGTTTTCCTGTCAGGTTGCTGAGCCATGATGGCATAACATAGGCAGGATCACATCATTACCATTTATTGTAGAGCAATGTAGTGAGGTGCCACTCCATCACCCCCAGGACAGGTCTGCAAGTGAAGTAACATAGTAACATAGTTTATAAGGCCGAAAAAAGACATCTGTCCATCCAGTTCGGCCTGTTATCCTGCAAGTTGATCCAGAGGAAGGCAAAAAAAACCTGTGAGGTAGAAGCCAATTTTCCCTTCCCGACTCCAATCAGAATAATTCCCTGGATCAACGACCCATCTCTAGTAACTATAACCTGTAATATTATTACCCTCCAGAAATACATCCAGGCCTCTCTTGAACTCTTTTAGTGAACTTACCATCACCACCTCCTCAGGCAGAGAGTTCCATAGTCTCACTGCTCTTACCGTAAAGAATCCTCTTCTATGTTTGTGTAGAAACCTTCTTTCCTCCAGACGCAGAGGATGTCCCCTCGTCTCAGTCACAGTCCTGGGGATAAAAAGATCATGGGAGAGATCTCTGTACTGACCCCTTGATATATTTATACATAGTTATTAGATCTCCTCTGTCGTCTTTTTTTCTAAAGTAAATAACCCTAATTTTGATAATCTTTCTGGGTACTGTAGTCCACCCATTCCAGTTATTACTTTAGTTAATTCACTAAAATTCCTAGGTCCTTTTCCATGTCAGAGTTACCCAGTGCTTTACCATTTAGTATGTACTGGTGACTTGCATTATTCCTTCCCATATGCATAACCTTACATTTGTCAGTGTTAAACCTCATCTGCCACTTCTCTGCCCAAGCCTCCAGTCTATCCAGATCCATCTGTAGCAGTGTACTGTCCTCTTCTGTGTTAATTACTTTACACAGTTTAGTGTCATCTGCAAAAATTGATATTTTACTGTGCAAGCCTTCTACAAGATCATTAATAAATATATTGAAGAGAATAGGGCCCAATACTGACCCCTGTGGTACCCCACTAGTTACAGTGACCCAATCTGAGTGTGTACCATTAATAACCACCCTCTGTTTTCTATCACTGAGCCAGTTACTTACCCACATACAGACATTTTCTCCCAGGCCAAGGCATTCTCATTTTATATACTAACCTTTTATGTGGTACCGTGTCAAATGCTTTGGAGAAGTCCAGATATACAACATCCATTGATTCGCTGCGGTCAAGTCTAGAACTTACCTCCTCATAGAAACTGATTAAATTGGTTTGACAGGACTGATCCCTCATGAAGCCATGCTGATATAGTTATTTGCTTATTTTCATTGAGGTACTCCACGATAGCATCTCTTAGAAAACCCTCAAACAGTTTACCCACGACAGATGTTAAACTTACCGGCCTATAGTTCCCGGGCTCTGTTTTTGGACCCTTTTTGAATATTGGCACCACATTTGCTATGCGCCAATCCTTTGGAACACTCCCTGTCAGTATAGAGTCCTTAAATATTAAGAATAAGGGTCTGGCAATGACATTACTTAATTCTCTTAGGATACGTGGGTGTATGCCATCCGGTCCTGGCGATTTGTCTATTTTAATCTTTTTAAGACGCAGCTCTACTTCTTCCTGGGTCAGAGAGGACACTTTTAAAGGGGAATTTACTTTTATATTCTGCATTTCATCTGACAGTTTAATTTTCTCAGTGAATACAGTGGAGAAAAAGATATTTAGTAGCTTTGCTTTCTCCTCATCGCTCTCTGCTACTCCCCCCTCATTACTCTGTAAGGGGCCGACACCTTCAGGTTTATACTTTTTACCATTTATATAATTAAAGAACATTTTAGGGTTAGTTTTACTCTCTTTGGCGATTAATCTCACGGTCTCAAGTTTGGCTGTTTTTATTTGTCTTTTACATATTCTATTTTTTTCCTTATAGTTTTTCAATGCTTCCTCGCTCCCCTCCTGTTTTAGTGATTTAAATGCTTTCTGTTTGTCATTTATTGCTTTCTTTACAGTTCTGTTTATCCACATTGGTTTTTTCTTGTTCCTTAACCTTTTATTCCCATAAGGTATGTACCTCTCACAATTAGATAACGGCATCTGAAGGCCCAGCAAGACGCCGCCGATGGCGGTAAGTAGCCGCAAGTCTCTGTTGTTAGAAACAGCAGAGACTTGCCGGCCATGACGCCTGCCGCACGAGCGAGCGGGCGTCATGTCCCCGCACCGCACCAGCGCTGTACATGTATGGTGCTGGTACTGTAAGGGTTAATGAACATCGAACGTTGTAAATAAGAAACCCGTAGAACTGTAGCGGAATAGCTTTTTTTTTTGCAATTTCACCCGATTTGGAATTTTTTTCCTGCTTCCCACTACACCATATGCAATATTAAATGGTGGCGTTGGAAAGTACAACTTGTCCCGCAAAAAACAAGCCCTCATACAGCTATGTAAACAGAAAAATAAAACAGTTATGGCTGTTTGAAGGCAGGGAGTGCAAAACGAAAACGCATAACCGAAAAAACCTCCGGTACTGAAAGGGTTAAGCATCAATATCTGATCAGTGGGGAGCTGACTCGAGGCACCTCAGCCAATCTCCTGTTAGAAGGGGGTGCAGAGCGCTGCCACCTCTGCATTGGCTTGTGATATTATGTCTATCAGTCACATGACCTTTCTTCCTCACAGTCCTAATGAGCTAAATGGGATTGAGCTGCAATACCAAGCACAGCCGGTATACAGCGTATGGACCTGTGCTTGGTATAGTATGAAGAGGCCACAGTGCTTGTTGAGTGCCAGCTGATCGGTGGCAGGAGTTGGACTCTCTCCAATCTGATAATCTTTAATCCAATCTTTCAAATCCACTATATCAGTAAAAATGCATTTCTTAATTTGAAAACAAATGAAAAGGGACATAGGAGCACAAATCATAGGGGGAGCAGAGAAGCCACACTAATATCAGGAGGTGAACTATATTTTTTGCGATACTGTTATTATACCTTTCCCCTCAGTGTGCAGCTGACTACAGCCAAAACTGTATTGTATAATTCCTTGTCCTCTGCTCTACATATTGCTCAATGTACCCATAGACTATAATTGGGCAAACGCAGTCCAGAAGTGCATATTTATGATTCCTTGTGTTTCCATCGCTCTCTCGTTGCCTACAATGAAAAAAAAAGTATACATTTCTATACTTTTTTTTTTTTTTTTCGGGACAGAAAGACAGCGCGGTATGTTGCATTATTCTGTCCTTTCAAAAAAATGTACATAAACAGTGATAAACAGAGTCAAAAGTATGCACTTTTGTACTACATTTGCACAATTTTAGTCTATGGTTACGTTGAGCAATACACTTCTATACATTTTTACTGTTTACAAATATATACACTTGACATACGGCAAAAATGAGATGTGAACAGCCACTAATGTAATCTACCACACTTTTCTGTCCTGCAAAAAAAAATATAGAAACGTATAAAAGAAAAATTTAATACAATGAGGGAAGGATCAAAACATTAGACATTGTTCCATCTGTTAAACATCTACCGTACATTTATTTTTTTCAGATTATTTCAAATCTTTATTAAAAAAGAAAGGTTTCACAAACAACATATACTTTCTTTTTTTAAAAGGACAAAAACATATTGTAATGTGTACACACCCACATCAAACATACACATTAAGAAAAAGAATGATGACCACAGTTGCATATGCTTGTATACATTTTTTTCATGTTCATGTAACGTATACATTAAACGTATCGCAAAGACAAGTTATGAACAGCCCTTTAACCCCCTAACTGTTTTGTCCCAGTCCAGCTCCAGCAGTGGGAAAAGTAGCGTATGTGCTTTGTATTGTCTGAAAGTTGACATTCCAAGCTTTTAGACAATACCAGAATGAATATGTTCAGTACCAGAATGAATATGATAGAAATCGGGATGCTGTGAATGCAGCTGAAAGTGAAAGAACAGGTTTTACTTGCGATTATTCCAGACTCAATTTCTAACAGTGATTTCTCCTCTGTTGCTTGGACTTTAGGTGTCATTTTGGTCTTGTATGAAAGCCTGGAATGTCAAACAAAATCAGTTGCATGTTTCTAGTTGTTACCATTCAGGAGATAGCAGCATCTAAAGCAGCCCTCGCCCCTCCAGTTAGCTACTTTTCCCACTGCCCGAGCTGTACTCGGGCAAAACAGTTAGGTGGTTAAAGGAATTCTCCAGGGCAGTTCTTAAAAATACTATGTGGGAATACCATTGAAAGAATAGACTATTTGAAGTAATTTACCTGCCTGATCACAGTGGTCACGTGACTTTCGCTAGTTGGTTGCCTGCTGTGCTGCAGTCCTGTAATGTGTTGAAGCTGCAGGATGAGTAGGAGTTCCAGCATGGCACTGGGAGGTGACTGGAGGAGACACTGCTTTAGTAGGTGTAGTGGGCTCTAGAGGAGCTGCCAGTATGGCGCATAATGGGGTTAGGGGGAGAAACCAGCACCAGAATCAGCAGGTCCCTGAAGTTTGGGATGTAGACAACTACATCCTCAGCAGTGATATCAGGTAGGAGGAGGACTAAGATGTTTAATTTTTTTTTTGTATAAGGCTACTTTCACACTAGCGTTTTAAAATTCCGGTATTGAGTTCCGTCATAGGGGCTCAATACCGGAATAAAACGCTTCAGTTTTGTCCCCATTCATTGTCAATGGGGACAAAACTGAACTGAAGACAACGGAATGCTCCTGAAAGCATTCCGTTCCGTCTTCAGACCGGAGAACAAACCGCAGCATGCTGCGGTTTGCTCTCCGGTCCAGGCATCCGCACCAAGACGGATCCGGAATGACCCCCAATGCAAGTCAATGGGGGCGGATGCGTCTGGTGTGACCACAATGGTAACCGGATCCGCCCTCCATTGACTTTCAGTGGAGTTCAGGACGGATCCGTCACCTACACATACAGACATACATACACATAAACACATACATACTCCAGGCAGGCAGGCCGCACGTCTTCATGCCCAGGAGGAGCGCCGCTATGACTATTCCCTACAGCGCCCAGCAGAGGGCGCTGTGGGGAATCGTCATAGCTGCGAGCCTCCTGGGTGTGAAGACGTGTGGCCTGCCTGCCTGCCTGGAGTATGTAAGTATGTATGTGTGTGTATGTATATGGTACCGTGTGACATGAGTGGGGCCGGAACGCGGTTCCGGCCCCACACATGTCCTTGCGGCAGTCCGGATCCGACGGCACCCTTCACCTGCCGGATCAGGACTGCCGCTAGTGTGTAAGTAGCCTAAGCAGCAGGTATTTGGCACAGCTATAGATGCCTGTACTGGAGAACCCCTTTAACCACCTAACTGTTTTGCCTGAGTCCAGCTCGGGTAGTGGGAAAAGTAGATAACTGGAGGGGGAGGGCTGCTTTAGATGCTGCTATCAGAAATAATCATGAGTAAAACCTGTTTTTACTTTCACTTTCAGCTGCATTCACAGCATCCCAATTTCTATCAGTGATATCTTCCCCTGTACTGAACATATTGTGGTCATTCTGGTATTGTCTGAAAGCTTGGAATGCATACTTTCAAACAAGAAAAGATAGTTGGTTGTTTCTAGCTGCTACCATTCCAGAGATAGCAGCATCTAAAGCAGCCCTCCCTCCTCCAGTTAGCTACTTTTCCCACTGCTGGAGCTGGACTCTGGCAAAACAGTTAGGGGGTAAAGGGTATCTATCACTATGATCTTGGACTATTGTGTGCCATATTACAAGAGTAGTGCTGCAGATAAGGAGGCCAGATTGCAATTTTTCCTACTACCTTCCATTACCCGACTGTCAGCATAAAGCTGCACTAAAATATACAGTCTGGACTGCTGTGCTAATATATTAGCAAGGAGACTCCTCTGTGCATGCACAGCAGTCCTGACTATGTATTTCACTGGAGTGGAGGAGGAACAGTAGGAAAATGAAAAAAATAGTGATCTGGACTCGTATTTGCGTTACTGCTCATGAAGTACTGCAGCTAATAGTCCAAGATTGAGGTGACAGATTGCCTTTAAAGGGAGTCTGTCAGGTAAATGTCACTAATGTAACTACCAGTAATGGCCATCAGAACATTGTAAAGGCATTATAACCATCCCTTTATGGCATCTGAATGTTTATTCCATGTCCAGGAAAAGCACACTTATTCCTATGATAAACAGCTCCCCAGTGCCCGGCTGGGCGGGCTTTAATATACTAGTGGTCCTTGAAGGTTTTGTTTCCAAGATATAAACTTATCAGAAAGCCCCAGGATAGGGGAAAAGCATCCAATTGGTGGTGGTCCTGTTCTAGACACAGTAAGTGTGGGACCCGCGTGTCTCAGACATTAATAGCACACCTGTGGCTATGCCATAAATGTCATGTCCTTTCACATCAATAATGTTGTCTCTGGATTGTTTGTACCAACATATTATAATAGCAAGTGCAACATATTACTCCACTTGGGTGAATGAGACTTTTGGAAAGCTTACTCCTGATCTATGGTGTGTATTGGTCCTGGTGTCACATAAAAACTAGTATTGTTGCTTTTCAGTTGCTTCACTACATAATCCCAGCCAAAAAGCTCAGAGTAATTTTCCTCATCCTCCCATGTCACCCGGCTGCAATCCAGAGTAATTGGGTGCGCACCTGCTGTGTGCAGACCCTTTAACCCCTGTTTCCTGGAAACCAAGTATTGGCCATAGACAGGGATTGCTACGCTGTAAGCCATCCTCCTCATTTGTGGGTTATTTTTGCAGTGTATAACCCTGGAGACCATTGTGCTGCAGATTAGCCGTTGACTTTGCTGTGCAGTAACAGTTTAGATGGAATTATTTGCAGTTCTCAAGATTTCTGCTCACAGTCATTCAATAGGAACCCCTAGGGCAATATCACACGAGTGTATTCAGTGCAGGAAATATGCTATGTATGACAGCAGTATTTCCCTGACTGAACACTGCTCCTGTGACATAAACTCACTGCATTATAATGAATTATAATGCCGTGTGTTCCTGCCAAACTGCAGCTGTACCGAATTGTACTGACGGCATTATGTGTCACAGGAGAAATGTTCAGTCCAGGAAATAACTGCTGTCACAAAGAACATATTTCCTGCACTTAATATGTTCGTGTGAAATTGCCCTTATGGTATATTCTGACACGGTGGTTACCGATCAGCTGCCATAGCTCGGCGTGTAGTGGACAGAGCTGGTTACAGCAGTGCTGCACTCATTTACTTCAGTCGGGGTTCTGGAGCTACTGTGGAACAGCTGATTGTCGGGAGTGCAGGGTGTCTTACAGCATTTCCATGCAGGGGCAGTATGGAGCAGGCTCATGAGTTGCCTGTTGCAATAACCGGGATCGGAGTCCTCTGATCAGACCCTCTGCAGCTAAATTGCAAGGTTCCCATCAGTTGCTTTGGCAGCCTGGGCATTGTGAAGGCTCCCAGGTCTAATATAGTAAACTGCGGCAGGGCTTAATAAGCAGGTAGTGCAAATCCCAGTGTGTTGGCCACAAGCAACACATAAGCAAGTAACCATGCACATAGCCAGCCAGAATTGAACAGCGCGGGATGATAGGGGCAGCGAGGAGGGACGAGGAATTGAGCAGATAAGTATGAATCTTCGGTTTTATGAGGCATGGTGTGAACAGTTGATAAAAAATTATTTTTCCTGGAAAACCCCTTGAGATTCAATTTAAATTACCAATAAACGTTATTGGTATCACTGTCCGAAAATGCTCAAACTATTAAAATATAAAAGCATTCATTCCATACGGTGAATGCCATAAGAATAAAAAATGACTGAATCATAATCTTAAGATAATGGGGAAGATTTATTAAAGGCTATTTACACCTTTTGGGGGTATTTTCTTTTTTTCATTATTGCATTATACTTCTTTTCAATTGGACTTTATTAACAATATGGAATCCTTTTTTGTGTATAGAGCTGAGAAGCTGTACTAGCTGCCTATGGATTTTTTCTCAATTCATCATCTGAGGAGCAGACGGACAGCTTATCTCTTCTCTCTGACCTTATAAACACTCATTAAAGCTCAGTCCTTATCTTACTGATAAGAATGTGGCTTAAATAAGTGTTTATGACCTCTCAGTAGTTTTACAGATAAAGGTAATTAGATGACCAGCACAAAGTGAAAGTGAAAGTCACCCAGCTAGACAAACAGTTAACCCTTTGTGACTGAACAGTTTAATATTTTTAATTAAAAATATGATTTTTAGCCAAAAATAAGTTAAATGTAATCATTAAAAAAAAAATTGACTCCAAAGGTACATAGCCTTTAAGACTGGTGCAACAACTGTAGCTTTTTAGCTTTTGGAAGGCAGGGAGTAAAAAGGAAAATATGAAAATTGTTTACAATGGGAAGGGGTTAAGTAAATGAAGAAAACCTTGGTTGAACTTGGACAGTTATCATTTTTTCTACTGTACTAACTATGTAACTAGTCAGTCTTGTGATTTAGTGGAGATTGCCATGTAGATAAAACATCATATTTATAAGTAAGAAAGAGATGGTAGATGGAGGGTGTAGATAGGAATTTGTCGATCTACTACCTCCATTGGTTGTTCACAATAAAGAATACGGTACTTCTTTTGGAGAAACCGCTGGTTCTAGTGTTTTTTTCCATGATTTGTCTATTTGCCTACATGTCTGGAAGTCCTCCTGCCCTGACCCAAAGATGTGGACCATGGAGCTCTGAGATGCTGTTGTGAACCACATCCGTGCAACTCCCTAAGTTAACCAAATGATGTCATTGTTGTTGCAGCTTCTCAAAAAGTGGGGTGCCCGGGAATGGCCCAGCTCATTTATTTGGGTGCCTTCACATGAGGCAGATTTTGTTGCAGAAAATTTTTATTGCTTAAATTTTCTTCAATAAAATCTGCCGTGTGTAAAGGCACCCTTAGGCTAATTTCATGAGTGTGTTCGGTCTGGGAAACACGCTTCATGTGACAGCTGCATTTCTTGGACTGAACATTGACTTGAATAACTTATGATGCTGTGAGTTCCTGCCTGATCACAGGTCTCTTGTACTGTACTCACATAATGCTATGATTACAGTACAGTAGACCGGTCAGGCCTGACTCTGGTCAGAACACTGTTCCTGTGACAGGGACTTATGACATTATAATACTTTATAATGCTGTGAGTTCCTGCCTGACCTTGCTGTAATGAACTGTACTGATAGCTTCATGTAAGTATGCTTCTTTACAGCGGCGGTCGCGTAGGAACCAACAGCATTATAATGCTGTGAGTCCCGGTCATAGGAGCAGCATTCAGGACGGGCAATAATGCTCATGCAGAGAGTGTTTCTTGCACACACTTGTCTGGAACTAGCCTTCGTGTTGTGGCAGGGCATCTTTATTCCACAGAATGAAAGGTGAAATCTGATTGGTTGCTATGGGCAACTAAGCCAGTTCTACTTTACATCAGTTTGATAAATGACCCCCTATATCTTGGAAGACATCTGGGTCTGAAGTGAATATATCAAGATTCAATTCACATTTATTTGCTGTGGTTGTTGGTTTATGGCAAACTCTATGCAAAAACAACATGATACCCTCATGATAGTCCCCTCTACAGACTTGATTTGTGTCCCCCATTATTTGTAGTCTATAGATTTGCTTTCTATAACGATCCTTATTCTTTCTCCTTTCTAGAGTGCTGAATGAGGGAAAAGAACGCCTCATGTCTGGCTGCGAAACCATTCAGGCAACTCCGTACGGACGCTGTGCTAACGTCAATAATAGCTCAGCCAGCGCGTCGCGAATATTCATCACTTATCGCCGGGCACCACCAGATCGTACTCAGAACTCTTTAGCAGTTACAGACATCTGTGTGATCATCACTAACAAGGGAGAAATTCCCCCTCATACCTTCTGTAAGGTTGACAAGAACCTCAATGGCGGAATGGTAAGAAAGCAAATAGAACTGGGCATGCTATACCGGTTGTCATTAAATGTAATAACAGCAACGTCTACGGTACGTTCTGAATATAGCAAAACTAAGACCGCAAAGTGTGATTCAGGGAAAGGGAAAGTTGTGCAGGGGATTTCCTATCCTTAGGAAAAGTCATCAATGTCTGATCAGTGGTGGTCTGACTCCTGGGCCCCCGCCGATCAGCTGTTTCAAGAGAAGGCCGCGCTCCATGCAAGCACCGCTTCCTCTTCAGTACACTGCCCGTCGTCTCGGAAGTTCAGTGTAATGACAATGACTGTTCACTTGAATGGAGCGAGTTCTTGTAATTACACTACGCTACCACTACAGGGGAGATGATGTGTAGTGTAATGAAGAGGAAGCAGAGCTTACATAGTGGCCACCTCCTCTTCAAACAGCTGATTGGCAGAGATGCCAGGTGTCAAGACTCCCATCGATCAGATATTGATTGATATCCTCAGGAAAAAAAACCCTGGACAACCCCTTTAAGTGCTTTACAGTCTGCAGGAAGTGCCTGGCAATGAGCTTGGTAATTTCACACGCATGTGGACAGATGATTATTACATGTTTTAGTACTTTGCCTCTTTTCTGAAGACTTTTGTGCCCCAAACCAACTCATCGATGGTGCTCCTAGATATTTCCATTTTCTAAAACGATCACAGCTTTAGCATGATTGAAATGAGACAAACTGACTTGTTTGACAATTGACATTGTACAGTGATCATATTATTTAGCTGTTCCTGTAGCTGACATGACTCCCAGTCCAAATGTTGTGGCTAAAATGTCCACAAAATGAGTCAGAAAACTCAACATGGGTGTGGCTGGTCTTGAGTTTTGTAAAAAGGTGAATGGGACTTTTTTGTACTTTTGTTTTACTAAATTTTTTTTGTTTTTGCCTATTTTTTTTAATCTCTGAAATCATGTAAATGTTCATGCCATATTAACCTCTTTACTACTTTAAAAATGGCGCCCGCTTGCGCGTGCTGTGGGTGCCATAGCCACTGGGTTTCTGCTGTTTCAAACTTTAGAGACCCATAGCACATTTATGTGATCAGCCATAAGGCTGATCACATACATTCCACCCCTCAAATACCGTGGTCAAATGTAACCACGGCATCTGAGCAATCCAGAATCGGGAGCTGCGCTCTCCCGCTCCCCTAACAGCGTTTCTCGGCTGAGATTGAGGAACCTATTACTGTGTACTAATAGCCCAAAGCCTCAAGCAGGCTTTGGCACTATTAGTGAAATATACCAATACAGGCCCCTAGGTGACAACACTGTATTGTTATATTGAAAATGAAGTGTTCAATGATGGGTATATAGCAAGCAATGAATACAATGGGTAATCTAACGATTGCCAGTTATTGTCACCCAGGGTGACTTAAAAATAAATAAATAAGTAAATGTTCAAATCACCCCCCCCCCCATTTCCCCAAAATCAAAATACTTAACCAATTAAAAAAATACCCCCCTCATAGTCATCGCCGCGTGCAAAAACACCCATACTATTGAAATATAACAATATTAATCCCATACGGTGAATGACACAGTGGACAATAAAAATAAAAATGGCCAATTCACCATTTTTGTCACTTCAACTCCCTATAAAATTTTTATAAAAAGTGATCAAAAAGTCACATACACTTCAAAATGGTATCACTGAAAAGTACAAATCGCCCCTGCACAGCTCCATATGCATAACTCCAAAAAAGTTATAGGGGTAATGAAAAGAAAATAAGTTTTTCAAAGTTTTTAACTTTTTTACGCAAGAAAAACGATACAAATTTGGTGTCGCCGTAATCGTACTGACCTGGAGAATGAATGTAGCAGGTCAATTTTACCGCATGGTGAACAGCGTGAAAAAAACTGGCAGAATTGCATTTTGTTTTTGTTTTTTTTTCCAATTCCACCCATTTGGAATTTGTTCCCTGCTTCCCACTACATTGTATGCAACTGTAAATGGTGCCATTAGAAAGTACAACTTGTCCTGTCAAAAAAAGCCCTCATAAGGCTATGTGAACAGAAAACTAAAAAAGGTATGGGTATTGGAACACTGGGAAGGCGGGGAGTGAAAAACAAAAACGGAAAATCGCCTGGTCCTCTAAAGTTTAAACAAAAAAGTATCTTGGAACTAACTTGGATGTCTCTTTGCTGATTTATGATTTACCCTAAGTGACCACTATGTATTGCAGAACTGATAAAGTAAAAAGTTCAACACTATTGTCTACCAACCTTTACTTACAGTATGTTTAAAGGGCTTGTGTCACTTCAGGATATGGCATTTATCATGTAGAGAAGTTAATACAAGGCACTTACTAATGTATTGTTATTATCCATATTGCTTCCTTTACTGGCTGGATTCATTTTTCCATCACATTATACACTGCTCGTTTCCATGGTTACGACCACCCTGGAATCCAGCCCCTGGAATCTTTTCTCTACATGATAAATGCCATTTGCTGAAGTGAGATAACATCTGTTCATATCTGCCTGATGGTTTCTGGTGGAGTGCCGCATCCATTGCACGAAGGACACCAACATCACCTGACGGACCTCATTGACATATAATGGTGGCTGTTGGGGTTCTGTCATGGTGTTCATTGTTTTGACAGGAGGAGTAGATCTGCATGCTGTACTGTTCTTCCTGTCAAACACAAGGAACCTGTGGTGGAAGCCCCTGGCAAAGCCTCATGTAGTTGTGAACACAGCTTTACTGTAGTCTTGCATAGAACTACATTATAACAGAGCTGCGGGCCACTAAGCTCACATCTTTCAACAACCCCTGATGGTTCAAAGTGTGTTTTACTGATATGCATTCAGCAACTCGTAGTCCTTGCATAAAATATAATGTGAAATCACGCATATAAACCTTTGGGGCAAACTTAATATTTACATTTTAAAATGCATTTTCCTTTTTCAGTGGGGATCTAGTGTATTCCTTTGTTACAAGAAGTCTGTCCCAGCATCAAATGCCATAGCGTATAAAGCCGGTAAGTATTCTTCAGTGCCCTGCTCCATAAGACCATGTCAGAAATGTAAGGTATTTTGAATATTCCACATATGCGTGTATATTAGAAAGATTTTTTTTTTTAGAATGGTGTCAAAGAGTAAAAGAGGAAGGCAGCAGAGGAAAAAGGTGTGGTTTTCAAGCTCTCTGCTGTTATTCAGTAGGAACTGTCATTGTTAAAGGGGTTATCCAAGTCCTATCATGACCCCACAAATGCCCGGGCCCCTCACACAGATTGTACTTACCTCGCTCCTCGACACCTGCGTCGCTCTTGCTCATCGCAGGTGAGGCTAGGGAGGCTTGTTCCCATCACAGCTTTCTATTGGCTGCCCCCCCGCCATGCAGCGGTGGCGTATTGTAATTGTCCACATTTCCTACTTTGCTGGCTAGATTCATTTTTCCATCACATTATACTCTGCTCATTTCCAGGGGCTGGATTGCAGGGTGTTTGTGACCCCTGGAAACCAGCAGTGTATAATATGATGGAAAAATGAGAGCTGTCATAGCTGCAGCAGAAAAGACACTCCCCTGAGCTGCCAGCGTAAATTAAATCTAGCGGAGCAATGAATGGATCCATGTGAGGTACAGGGCTGGTTCTAGCTTTGTTAGAGATTGTTTTGTACTGTATGTCTGATTTCATTTTTTTTTTTTACATTATTCATGGAATAACCCCATTAAAGAGAGTCTGTCACCTCATTTTCACCTATATAACTAACAGCAGTGCCCCACAGAAGATTGCAGACACATCCCACACATACCTGTGTGCACTGTGTGTCTGTATTACATGTCCAGAAAAAGCACTTTTATTCTGCTGGAAAACAGCTCCCAAGTGCCCAGCTGAAAATAAACTAAAAACCGCTTTCTCTCTCAGCTCGATTTCTAACAGCTATATCTTCTGATATACTTGTTAAAATGCTGTGATTTTGGTATCATTTTAAAGCTTGAATGCCAGCTTTCAAAGAAGGCCAGAACCATTTTTCTATCTGCTACCAATCCCAAGATATGAGCAGCTAAAGCAGCCCTCCCCTCTTCAGTCTGGTTTGCTTTGCGCACTTGCAGCAGCAGAGCTGGGCACTTGGGAGCTGTTTTCCAGCAGAATAAAAGTGATTTTTCAGACACAAAGGGCACACAGGTATGTCTGGGATGTGTCTGCAATCTTCTGTGGGGCACTGCTGTTAGTTATATAGGTGAAAAACAGGTGAAAGACTCTCTTTAAATCTAAATCTAAAAACCAGGAACCCTTTTAATTTAGATCACTTAACAGATGCCCTAAGAACAAACCAGGAGGTTTAGTTCTTCAGCTTCCTTTTTCTTTGTTGTGATCGGCTTTTGTGTTGGTACATGTAGTAATTTATCATTTGTCTTGATAGAATGAGGTGTTACACCAATATGGTAGCTTCATGTTTTCTGGACAGAAAAGTGGTAGTGGATGACTCCAGGTCCAATCCAGTCATAGTCACTAGCATGCACTGGATATCCCGACTAGCATTTACCTGCACGACAGACTTCATAGATTTGCCCAAGTAACTGGTGTTTTTTTTTATTCTTACTTTTTTTGCAGATATGATCTTCCGATATCCAGAAGAAAATTATGAATCGTTTCATCTACCTGAATCTGTCCCTCTTTTCTGCCTTCCTATGGGAGCTACAATTGAATGCTGGTCTCCCAAAATCAAGTACCCCCTCCCTGTGTTCTCCACATTTGTCTTAACCGGCTCTAATGCTGAAAAGGTATTGTCTTGGGCATATTTTCTTTCTTGCTTGACGCTGTAGATTGTATAACTTGTGAAATATTTGTAGCAAAAGTATGGAAGTTCTGCACTTTAATATTTTAGCTAGCTTTTGTAAAGACACTACCATAATGTCAGAGGGATTTTGCATAATTGTACATACAAATGCATTTTACCATTTGTAAATGCATAGAGAGCTGGAGATCATCAATGGGCTGTCTATAATATCCAAATATTCCACTTAGCAATATTACTTAAAGGGGTTGTCTCATCTGAGACAATGGGGGCATATCACTAGGATTTGGTCCCATTGTCTGATATATATTGAGGATGGAGCGGGCCAAAGTGTTGGCTGGAGAACTCTGGTTCTGCCACCACCAAGTGCTCACCCCATAGAAGTCAATAGGAGTGCACCGTGCATGACCAGCCACTGCTCCCATTCACTTCTATGGGTCTGATGGAAATAGCCGATCCAGCACTCAACTATTTTCAGCGGCCCCGTAGAAATGAACAGAGGACGCATGAGCATTGCGCCCTTCACCACTGTTGGGGCTCCGTTTAGGAGACAGGTATCTAGCAACGTGCCCCCATTGTTTGAGATGACACCACCCCTTTAAAGAGGACCTTTCATGTGTCCTCACACTGCTAACTAACTAGCAGTTTTTATAGGGCATGGGCCGGGGAGTTGGGGGCACTAGGAGGAAACCTTCTCCCTGACTGTGACGCTCCCCACTGTGATTGGACAGCGCTACAGCCAGGGAGAAGGAGACGCCCACTGAGAATCCCTGGCGTCTCCTCCTCCCTGTACCGATGCTATGCAATTTGCATAGCGCGCGCCGGATCTTCACAGGGGCGCAGCGGGCCAACGGAGCTGCACCCCGAAAAAATTGTAAGTGCCCCCAACTCCCCGACCCATGCCCTGTAAAAACTGCTAGTTAGTTAGCAGTGTGAGGACACATGAAAGGTCCTCTTTAAAGGGTTTCTGTCACCAGAAATACCCAAATTAAACTGGCTGACTAGTTTTCTACATGCCCCCATTACTCAATAAATTAAACTTTTATAATATGCTAATTAGTAGAGATGAGCGAGCAGTGCTCGTTACGAGCACTGTAACGCTCGGGTCCCGTGTGAAATGCCCGCAGGCATAGCGGATCCGTCCTCATCTGCATGTAAGTCAATGAGGACGGATCGTTTGGTATGACACTCATACCAAACGGTTCCATCCTCACCCGTCTTAAAGTCAGTGGGGACGGAACCGTTTGGTATGAGTGTCATACCAAACGATCCGTCCTCATTGACTTACATGCAGATGAGGACGGATCCGCAATGCCTGCGGGCATTGCAGACGGGACCCGAGCGTTACAGTGCTCGTAACGAGCACTGCTCGCTCATCTCTTCTAATTAGCCTCTAGGAGCAGGGGGCGTTGCCTCATTCACCGTCCTCCGAAGTTTGACAGGGCCAGGCAGCGTTCTCCTCCTCCTGCCGGCCCTGTGTGCTGGGGAAATCTCGCGCATGCGTTGTACCGTTCAGTATTCAGCGCAGGCATAGTGAAGGACACTTTCTTACTGCGCCTGCTCTAAATACCGCACGGCACGAGATTTCCCCAGCACACAGGGCCGGCAGGAGGATGCGAACGCTGCCTGGCCCTGTCAATCAAGCTTTGGAGGGCGGTGAATGAGGTGGGGCAACGCCCCCCTGCTCCTAGAGGCTAATTAGCATATTATAAAAGTTTAATTTATTGAGTAATGGGAGCATGGATAAAACTAAGAGTAGGGTAGTTAGGTGCAGCTGACATTAGCACATCGCTAATGTCAGCCAGTTTAATTTGGGTATTTCTGGTGACAGAAACCCTTTAAAGGTGGTTTTTCAGCGGATAAAGAATTGTTGGCAGCTGGCACAGAGTGGGTTAAAAAATATAAATGAATTGATACCACACCAATCCACAAGAGACCTGTCACGGCAGAAGCCAGTGGTTGGCTGCAGCAGAGCAGGTGACCATGCCATGGAGGAAGTAAACAGACCAGAAGATGGACACGTGAGAGCCAACTAACAGGATCGGAGTGGCAGGGAGCAGGTAAATATGATTCTTTCCACTGTGGCATCAGTTAAAACGTAGATATTCCCAGACAGCCCCTTCAGAATGAACAAAGGTCTAAATGTATAAATTACAGGTTTTGCTGAATCTTTTCCAACAAAACTGTACATCCATCTGCTCAGCTCCTCCTGCTCTATAACATGCCACCTGCAGACTGCGCCGCATGTCATGGTGACAGGTTGTCTTTAAAGTTGGGATCACACATTGCAAACAAGCTGTGACTATAATGCAGCTGACATTTGTGCTGACATGCAAAATGGGCACTGTTTTACAGTTAATTGCGGCTATACGCTTATCTGTTAACCCCTTAGTGACCAGCCTGTTTTTGGCCTTAGTGACCAAGCGTTTTTTTTTCTTTTTTCATCGTCGTGTTCCAAGAGCTATAACTTTTTCATTTTTCCATCTATATAGATGTATGAGGGCTTATTTTTTACGGGACAAGTTGAAGTTTTTAATGTTGCCATTTTGGGGTACACATAACTTTCAGATTAACTTTTATTAACTCTTTCTGGGAGGGAAATGGGAAAAACTGCAATACCACCACTGCGTTTTTACGTTATAAATTTTACGGCGATCATTTTTCGGTATAAATTACAACATATATTTATTCTCTGGGTCAATACGATTACAATGATACCAAATACATATAGTTTTTTTTGCGTTTTACTACTTTTTTGCAATAAAATCCTTTTTTTTTTTTTAAAGAAAAAAAAGTTTTTGCATTGCTGATTCCCAAGAACATAATTTTTTTTATTTTTCTTTCTATGGAGTTGTGTGGGGGCTTCATTTTTGCGGGACAACTTGTATTTTTCATTGGTATCCTTTTTTAGTAAATTACGCTTTTTGATCGCTTGTTATTACGTTTTTTCGGTGGCAACTAAGAATAAATTAGCAATTCTGTCTTGTTTTTTTTAATTTTTTTTTTTATTGTGTTTACCGTAGGGGCTCATTTTTGTGATATTTATGTAGTCCGGGTCGTTACGGACGTGGCAATACCAAACATATGGGGGAGATTTTTTTTTTTGCAATTTTTTTTCATTGAAAAGCGTATTTTCAATGGAAAAAAATAATATTTTTTATTTTTTATTGGATTTTTTTAATAGAATAAATGTGTTTTTTTTTTTTACTTTTTTTTACCACTTATAGTCCCTTTGTGGGACTATTAACAATCAATATTCTGATTGCCTTTAAAATGCAATGCATTATCCCTATAGTGCATTTCATTTTAATGACAATGTTATTCATACTTTGACCAGCAGGTGGCGTCAGAGAGGCGCAGCCTGCTGGTATCTACTCAAGGCTGGTCTGGGGCCTAGATCAGACCCCTGCCAGCCTTCCCACACATCGGCACCCTGCGATCGCTTTTGCAGGGTGCCGATGGGAGACAGAGGGAGACCGCTCCCTCTGTCAGCACATTACATGCGGCGGGCGCCATTGCCCACGGCATGTAAAGTGTTAAACAGCCCGGATCGGCACTCCTGCCGGTCCGGGCTGTTAGAGCAGGGCCGCGGCTATCATGTGAGAGCCGGGCCCGTGCTCCCCGCTGCACGGGACACCCGTGCAGCGCTTAGACTGGGCCGCCGTGAAAAAGCGGCGGCCCAGCCTAAGGCCCCTTAGTGACCGCCGTAAAAAGGCGTATGGGTGGTCACTAAGGGGTTAATGGCCATGCTGAAATGCTCGGCTGCAATGTGTCGAAGGAAGCAAACACTTGCTTTAATTTTAGAAATAACACACAAAAAAATTAAATAAATTAGTAAAGACTGCTAATACAGCTTTTCTGCTTTTTTTTCCAATGGAAAAATGTTTTTATCACTGTGTTGTCTATGTATGTGATCATTTGTGTTTTTTTTTTTTTGTTTTTGTTCCTGAATGACTTGCTCTCTTACACTAGGTATATGGCGCTGCTATTCAATTCTATGAGCCCTATCCCCGAGAAATGCTGACCGAGAAACAGATGATGCAGCTAGGGCTCATTACAGCAGTTGAGAAAAAAGTGATGACCTCTAACATTATCAACACCAACAAATGTATCTGCCTGCTCTCCCACTGGCCTTTTTTTGAGACGTTCCGCAAATTCTTAATGTTCATCTACAAGCTCTCAGTATCCGGCCCACACACCCTTCCCATTGAAAAGTATGTCTCGTTTTGTTCTTTTTGTCTCTTTACGTTAGGCATTTCTTGTTCGTCTGCTGTTTTTCTCTTGTTTGGTATGTACTGTATTTTTCGCCCTATAAGACGCACCTAGGTTTTAGAGGAGGACAATAAGAAAAAAAATATTTTTAATTAGACCTCAGCTCAGACCCCCATTCAGACCCTCAATGTTAATCAGACCTCCACTAACAGTCCCAATAAGACCCCAGATCAGACCCCCAATCAGACCTCACCTCAGATCCCAATGTGAATAGCCCCCAATCAGATCTCAGATAAGAGCCCCATGCCTCATATCAGCCCCCCAGCCATATGTCAGCTCCAAGTCATCAGCCTCATGCCAGCCCCCTTACCTTTCCTGCTCCTGGACGCCTCCTCTCCGCCCGCGCTCTGTCTTCTCCCTGCTGCGACTGTGCTGTGACCCGGCGCGCACAGCGTGAGGTTACAGAGCGCCCTCACGCTGTGCGCAGCAGACGGAGGACCAGGAAGCGGTAAGTACAGAGTCTTACCTTGTCCCCCAGTGCTAATGAGCGCTTCCATAATGGAAGCGCTCATTAGTATTCGCCCCATAAGACGCAGGGGCATTTCCCCCCACTTTTGGAGGAAGAAAAAGCGTCTTATGGTGCGAAAAATACGGTAGTCACATGGTTCTAGATCTAAATAAATACTATTTTAATATTTTAAAGGCTATGCCTCTGGGCACTTTACTTGACATAGCATGAAGCCCTAATGTACATTACATTGCAAAAATGGCAGCTGGATCTGTTTGCATTAGACTGCTCTTCTACTTTCTGTCTGTCCTAGCTTTTATAAATGAGTTAGAAGAAACTACGCTGTCGTTTTCATGCTGATAACCTTGTGGCACTACATGTTTATAGTGTGTTTTAATGTGTTTCTGTTTCATTAGACACATATCCCACTTCATGCACAATATTCCCTTCCCATCACCGCAGAGGCCAAGGATCCTTGTTCAGGTAACAGGCCATTTCTATGTAACCTACAAATGACTACTAGAATAATAATATATAATAATCTATTTATATAGGGCTGACATATTCCAGAGTGCTTTTAGATCAACAATTTGGTGATCATGCTAACCATACAACACATCTACACGTTATGCGTACATTCTGAAGGCTGCATAGACGCGTCGACTCCAGATGATCCACAGTATAATACTGTACCATTAAAGAAGATGAGATTGCCCATGAGTATATGGACGTGGTGCAGTTTTTAAAATATGCAGTATGTCACTTTATTTTGCAAATCTTCACTGTGAAGGTCACTCCTTCCAGTTCCTCAGCAAATCTGTTGCAAAATCTGCATGTAATACATGTGTTCTTTTCTTCAGACTTGCCTTGAATCTGCTACAAAAGCTGCCACTGCCAAATCCACAGTGGAAATATCTTTTCCGTGTGCAGTTACCCTAAGGCCATGTTCGCAAGGCAGATTTTCCACGTAAAATTTGGCAGTTTTTCTGCACTAAAATCCTTGCAGAATCCACCCTCCCGTTATTAGCAATGGGAAATCCACTCTGTAGTACACAGTGACGTTTTTTTTGTTTTGTTTTTTTTTACCTGCTCATGGATTGGTATCTAAAAGCAACATAGTAATTCTTGGTGCAGATTCTGCATGGGATTTTTTTTTAAATCAGTGGGAGGCCAAAATCCACATCAAAATTTTTACTAAAAAGACGCTTCAGGTTCAAAACAATGTAAAAATAATTCATGAAACATGTTGAATTTTGAGGCAGGTACTGCGTCTTAAGTTTTAACATAACTGTGTGAACATACACGTTCAGTACGGTCTTATGATCAGGTTTCCTGATGCAGTTTTGAAAGCCAAAATCAGGAGTGAATCATAAATGGAGAGAAAGTATAAGGGCCCATTCAGACGGCCGTATTATTGCGGGTCCGCAATAATGTGGACCCTCAATACTACGGCTGCCGCCCGGCGTGTGTTCCGCAACGCTGCGGAACACAAGGCCGGGCTCCCCATTCAAAATGCTTATACTTGTCAGCTGTTGTGGACAAGTATAGGACATGCTTTATCTTTATATGCGGAGCTGCGGCACGCTGCCATAGAGGTGAATGGGGCCGCATCTATTCCGCAATATTGCGGAATAGATGCAGCCCCATTCATACGGTCGTGTGAATGGGGCCTAAAGGACAGATACGACTTTTTTTGTTTCCATCCACTCCTGGTTTTCGCTTACAAAACTGCGTACAGAAACCTGACTGTGCATCTATATCCTAAGAGTGAAGAGAGCGGAAACCCTAAGTTGAGTTTCTGGAAAGTAATTTTTTTTTTTTTTTTTAACGTAACCATTTCAAGTACCACCCACTCCAGTAAATGACATCCAAGTGCCCCTAATGCTATGATCTAACACTTGAGGGAAGCACAGCTTGAGGGTAATGCTTGTACAGCCTAGAAACATGTATTTCATTGGGGAACATACCACAGAGTGAGAACCTACCCTATGCTGCTTCTCCTGGTAAATCAATGTTAAGTAGAGAAGGCCTCCTCCAGAATGATATCTTCATACGCCTCAGTATCTTCTCAGTTATAATGTTGTCCATTGATGAGTGGATGTCCTCTACGGTATTGTCATCTCATATTTTTTCTTTTCTTCCATTGCACAGCTATCTGCACATGATGCTCTGGTTCTCTCTCAGCCTGTGTCAACCCCTTTGCCTTTGAGGTAAGTATTCCTTAAAGTGCTAGTTTTTTGGTACCAGTGCTTCTACTGTGTGGTCTGTTAAAGAAATGCTTTCTTTCTGTATGGTTTTTCTTAAAACATACCTGTCGTTGTAGGTGTCTTTTAAAAATAAGCTGCAGTGTGTGTATACACAAGTGATGGCACTATATCCCACAGTTATATGATTTGTATATGGCATTATTTATTTATTTTCTCCTATGCAGGCTATTCTCAGTTGTCTCTGAGCTGGTTACTGGAGACTAGCTGCTGTCATGTCTACCCATAGACTACACATGGAGACTGCTCCCTTACTCTTTCTCATTCACTCAGAAGAACTGTATAGGACATTGTAGAGAAGTACTGAGCAGTATAGATGTGAATAAAGCACTTGGGGAGAGTTATAACACTTACCATTAGCTGCCTCTCTGTCTCACACGTCTGTTCACTGCCCCCTTCCAGTCAGTGAGCAGACAGTTTGTCGTGGTCTCTCAAGATGGATTTATCACAGAATGTTTAGAGGGGGGAGAAAATGGCTGAAAACCTAGAACAAAACGTCTCTGCTAACATATATTACAACGTTTCATATCATTTATAGAAATATAAGTAATGCAAACTTCTATGAAGCGACATTAGCCATTTAAAGTGAAAAATAACACATGCAGATACAAATGTTGCTGCAAAACTGACGATGCAGTTATGTCTCAGGCAAATATGAAAATAATTACAGGTTTTGTCTGATTTAAACACTGGGTCTTTCCACAAGAGGGGGTAAAAGTGCATCCTCTGATGTTTTATGAAAAGGCTCCCAGAGACTACTTTTGGGTAGTGTACCTCTTGGAGAGAGATCATTGACTGCTAGACATGCTTCTACAATGTACTCAGACATTTTACCTAGTTGACAGAGTTTGAGAGGGGGCACATCAACTTGCCCTCCATCTAAGTCTTTCTGACTCAGCTGTTAGAAGCAGTGCTTATGTGAGGGCATGCACAGACGATGAACAGGCATCAGACCACCAGTAGAGAGACTTGCTTTATCCGCTAGCAAGCATGAGCAGTTACCACAGTTTCATTGTCCACGATCCAGACACTGGTGGCACTTTCATTACACAATCCTGTCCCTGGCCAGACCATTTCCAAGAGTTTAGCAGAAGAAAATTTGGTGTCATGGCGCCCATTCCTTGTCCTGCCATTGACAGTCAGCCACCGACGCCTTTGTTTGCAGTGTTGTCATGAACAAAAAAACAGGACTTCTATGGACTGGAATTGAATCATCTTTAGTGATGAATCCACATTCTGTTTGGGACCCCAACAACAGTCAGGTTTGAGTATGGAGGCTCCCTGGTTAGCGCTTCAATCCTATTTTTGCTGTTCAGTGACACACTGTCCCAAATGCTGGTGTGATCTGGGGACCCATCACATATGACAGTCAGTCACCCCTAGTAGTATAGTATGCCAGGGACGCTAACAGCTCAGCAATATGTGCAGGACATCCTGAGACCCCATGTGTTGCCTCTCATGGTTTGATTTCCAACTGGCATTTTTCAGTAAGATAGTGTTCGTCCACAAACAGCAGAGGTTTCTATCTCCAGAACGGGGTCCCCAAAGTGACGGACAGTGCACTGCACATGTATGGCCTGCTCTCCGTTCTCTGCTGTGGGAATTCTGAAATAGCTGAGCTAGCTTGATATGCCATCGGCATCTAAGATGATAATACCCCTTTAAGGGTGGCTTCACACACAGTTTGTTTGTTTTTTCTAAAAAAAAGGTTTTTGTTTTTTTAGGAGCAAAAAATACAGCGGCCAGATGTTAAAGGGAACCTGTCATCTCCGAAACACCCCCTGAACTAGAGTAAGCGTTGTATAGTGTAAGTGATGCTGAATCTGAATATGTAAGTTTTATCTTCATACTCACTTCCATTCAGACGCTGTGCTCCCACAAACCAGCAGTAAAATGCACTCACTGGACTCTTCTTTGAGTCCTCTCCATTATGTGAGTGAGCACCGGAGTCCACTGAGTCCATTTTACTACTGGTTTGTGGGAGCACAGCGTCGGAATGGAAGTGAGTATGAAGATAAAACTTACATATTTGGATTCAGCATCACTTACACTATACATCGCTTACTCTAGTTCAGGGGGTGTTTCGGAGATGACAGGTTCCCTTTAAACTGAAAATTCTGTAGTAGCATTTTTTTAAGATAGTTTCCTGGCATTTTTATTCCCTTGGTATTTTCTCTGGCTGTGATGTTTTTCAGGCATTTTCCCTTAGACTTCTCTATAGGAAATAGAAAGTCTGAAAAAATGCAAGTAAAACATTACGTAAATGAAAAACACCACCCCAAATAACACATGAATTTTATGGCGTTTTTCACTAGCTAAAAAAGCTAAGTGTGATTTATATTTAGTGTATTGGTGTATGTATTGTTTGTAGCATTTAAAGGGGTTGTTCAAGACTGATAAGAACAAGAAGTTGCCAGGGAGATGGAAATGGTGCAAAAAAACCCCAAAAACCTGACACTGTCCTGAGTGTCCTGGTTTCAGCACCACAGCTCCTGTCCCCTCCAGAAGAGATGTGTGATGTGCCATATACATGCATCTAACCACTGTTGTCTAATCAATGGCCTCCGTGTTGATGTGTGCATGAAGCGCATGTGACCACTGAGTCTTAGTGCATGTGTATAGCACCTCATACATCTGTCCCAGCAGGGATGAGAGCCTTAGCCCTGGCACCAGGATGCTCTGACATTGTGAGTGTTGTTGATTTAAAAAGAATGTTTACACTATGTTCAACTCCATGACCTTTTTAATTTTGAGCATTTGATTATGCAGAAATGTAAGATTTTTCTTAAGATATTTTTTTTCTTTTCTTTTACTTTTGTAGTGGTGCAAACTTCAGTACATTAGTGATGAGTTTAGGACCAGAAAACTGTGCGACGTTGCTGCTTTTTGTTCTACTAGAAAGCAAGATACTTCTACACTCTCTTAGGCCAGCCGTTCTGACTGGAGTAGCTGAGGCAGTTGTAGCGGTAAGCAGGTTTCTTATACTCTTTCTTCTGCCCATTTTATGTGTTTTGAAGCTATCCAGCAATCTCGTCAATCTGCCTTAGCAAGAAAGTATTTCCAGACCTGACTGCAGGGGATTCGCATTTGTCACATGAGTTATGGAATTGTACTTAGCAGCTTCTTTTTGATCTGTTCTCAGTGGTTTCTGACCAGAATAGTACATGATTATTGTTTTGTGAGGTTTTTTCTCTCTGCTAATGTTGGTCAGTGTTTTTAGTTGATAGAAATGTTGTATATAACATTGTTTGTAATGATGTTTTGCATTTTACTTGCAGATGATATTCCCTTTTCAGTGGCAATGCCCATATGTTCCTCTGTGCCCATTATCTCTGGCAGGAGTGCTCAATGCCCCAATCCCTTTTATTGTCGGAGTAGATTCCCGCTACTTTGATCTCTCTGACCCTCCACAGGATGTAGTCTGCATTGACTTGGACACAAGTGTGATCTACATGTAAGTCCAATGAAAAGGAAACATTAAAAGATTTTTGGTGGAATATGTAATGTATTATAAGTTATGACTTTTGTTTCTCTTATAGCGTGTACAAATAGATCAGGGATCAGCAACCTCTGGCACTCCATCTTGTCAGAAACTACTCCCAGAATGCTTCATTCACTTCTATAGCAGTTAAAAGAACAGCCAAACATGTTTGCTTCATGGGAGTTGTAGTTTCACAGCAGCTGGAAGTGCCGAAGGTTTCTGATCCCTGTAATAGATCTTTTTACTAGATACCTTGTAAGAAACGAGCTGTTAACAAACTCTGCCTCTGATGTTACCAGATGTAAGGCAGCTATCTGGTGGCATCAGAGGCAGTGCTTGTTAATAGCTCCTTTGCATACCTTCTTCCCAGAATTCCAGAGGAGCATGTATGGACTATAAGCCTCCTCATGCTGATTAAGGCACTCTCCGTAAGGAGAGATAGTACCTCCAAAATACTAGATACCTTGAAACCTTGTGAGTAAAGATAACTTTCCTGTTACAAGATGAGCTCTGCACTAGGCACATACAATTGTTTAAAAGTGCCCAAAACACATTAGAAATGGACTTGGATTGATGGTTGAACAGCCGTTGAAATATGGTTTCACAGACTAGTCCGTATAGGCCAGCACAGGCATTCAGATTGGCCACGCATGTTTAATGACACTGGACGATGGACTTTCTGAGAACATGGGAGGATGGCGGGATCTGCCATCTCTTGTTTTACAGGCTGTAAATCAACTATAAACTTGCTAAGTAATAGATGATTAATGGTGCTTTTTTGTTAGAATTCATATTAAAAGGGTTGTTCTCCTTTAGAGGGCCATTCTACCAGACCCCCTCACATAGTCAGACCTGTTGAGGGAAGCATGCTTGCCAGCTCTCCGATGCTGGATTTTGGCTCCTTTTTGTCCGCTGTCTTGCTCCGGTCCTTGCCTGTCAACATCCTATTTGAGTGGTTTACCTGGCCGCAGTGGTGGTGTGTCCCCTATACCGCATATCTGCATATCCGCAGTTCTGGGAATTTGTGTGGTGGGGATTCTGTTTCAGTAATGCCCCCAGTGGTGAACAACCCCCTTAAGTCTACATTATTTTGCTGAGCCCTGTGTTATTTTTGTAGGTCAGAGGATAAGAGGAACTTGAGCTGGAAACAGCTTCCAAAGAAACCAGTTAAGAACCTCCTCAGTACTTTGAAAAAGATCTATCCCCAACTCTTGACAGGTAAATAGTTGTTTTCTTTCATTTCATTCAGTAATTTTAAGCCGGGTTGTTGTGTGCTGTGGTGGATGACTTGCGCTTATCTTGGTTTTATGTGTAAGACTTCAGAATGTATGAGATCATATTGTGTGCTTAAAGGATTATTCACATCTCAGACTTCTATGGCGTATTCTGAGGAGTCCGATATATGCAGATCCCACCTCTGGGACCTGCATCTATGTTGAAAATAGGACCCCGTTTGGCAGCTGCAGTGCAAGTTCTGAGCACAGGAGGGAGACCTGCATCTATCAGACTTTTACAGCATAAGGTCGCATTCACAGAATCGTCCGCAAACTGCAGATCTGCGAAACACAGATAGCCGCCCATGTGCGTTCCGCCACTATCCTAGAAAATGCCTATTCTTGTCTGCAGTTGCGGACAAGAATAGGACTTGCTCTATATTTTTTGTGGGGCCACGGAACGGAACTACAATATGGACGAGGACAAAACATGGTGTGTTGTCCGCATCTTTTGCGGACCCTTTGAAATGAACGGTTCCTCACCCATTCTGCAAAATTGCGGAACAGATGCGGACTCATACGGTCGTGTGAATGAGCCCTAACCTGTGCACATGCTGTGTACAACTTTAAGACTGTTTGTTTGTAAAGATACAAGAATGAAAAATCTTGAGGACAAACCTTTTGCTCATCTTCCCTGAGTAGTAGTAACATCAAGGGCAATACAGTATATGCTTCATGTTCCCAGCCCTAAACGTTTGATGGGGTGGAGCTGTAAGTATAGCATGCATGATCTCAGGAGACTGTTTCTGGTAAAAGGCATGTCATTAATGTTCCAGTCCACCGACAAACTCAGGAGAGTGCAATAGAGATGACTCCTATCGAAGCAGATTTTTCCTGGCAAAAGAAAATGCGTGAGCTTGAAATAGAAATTCAAGAGGCATTTCTCCGCTTTATGGCATCAATACTGAAAGGATACAGAACATACCTGAAGCCCATCACAGAGGCACCATCAAAGAAAGCCACTGCTGCAGATTCACTTTTTGACCGCCAAGGTAAATAACAAAGCGCATACATGTTTCAAAGACCTCTTCATGTATTCTTTTAGACATATGGTTTTGTTTATATGCAGTCATCAGATTCTTTTTCTGTTGTAGACATAGTGTATATACATCTCTGTTTATGGAGAATTGGATTGTTGTTAGTTGTTATTGCATACATTTTCTACCTACCATAACAGGTTTTCTGAAAAGCAGGGATCGTGCTCACATGAAGTTTTACACACAACTAATGACAACACAGATCTTCATCCGTTTCATTGAAGAGTGCAGCTTTGTCAGTGACAAAGACACCAGCCTGGCTTTTTTTGATGACTGCATTGAAAAGGTACTAAAATGTGGCATTGAGGTACACAGTATAAAGTAAAAGCGGTATAGATCAGCTCTTCCGTTAACCCAACAGCACAAAAACAAGGGTGACATCCTATTACAGGACCACCCTTGAATTCACTGAGCTCTTTAGAACAACCCATTCTTTAACAAATGTTAGTAAAGGCAGACTGCATGGCTCGTAGCTTGATTTTATATACCTGTGGCAATGGGACTGAATGAAGCGCCTGAATTCAGTAATTAAAGGGGTTATCCGTTTGTTTGTTTTTTAATCAAATATATTTTTTATTGAAATAAAGTTTTTTCATATACACAAAAAAAAAGAATAGATATACATTTGTGTCAAAATAATAAAGCAAGATATTGGTACTAGGGTTGTCATAATACCAAAATTTTGATTCGATTTCAATACAAAAAGTATTGCGATACTCGATACCATTCGATACCACGCTGAAAAAATAAAACACCCAAAAATCTGTGTGCCCCCATCAGACCTCAGATCAGCCCACTGTGCCCCCATCAGACCTCAGATCAGCCCACTGTGCCCCCATCAGACCTCAGATCAGCCCACTGTGCCCACTGTCCCATCAGACCTCCAAATCAGCCCCACTGTGCCCCCATCAGACCTCCGAGCAGCCCACTGTGCCCCCATCAGACCTCCGAGCAGCCCACTGTGCCCCCATCAGACCTCCGAGCAGCCCACTGTGCCCCCATCAGACCTCCGAGCAGCCCACTGTGCAGCCCCTGTGCCCCCATCAGACCTCAGAGCAGCCCCACTGTGCCCCCATCAGACCTCAAAGATCAGCCCCACTGTGCCCCCCATCAGACCTCAGATCAGCCCACTGTGCCCCCATCAGACCTCAGATCAGCCCACTGTGCCCCCATCAGACCTCAGATCAGCCCAGTGTGCTCCCATCAGACCTCAGATCAGCCCAATGCGCCCCCATCAGACCTCAGATCAGCCCAGTGTGGCCCCCATCAGACCTCCGAGCAGCCCCACTGTGCCCCCATCAGACCTCAGAGCAGCCCACTGTGCCCCCATCAGACCTCAAATCAGCCCACTGTGCCCCCATCAGACCTCAGAGCAGCCCACTGTGCTCCCATCAGACCTCACATCAGCCCACTGTGCCCCCATCAGACCTCAGAGCAGCCCATTCTGCCCCCATTAGAATAAAATAAAAAAGTCTCTTCTCTGTCCTGCGCCGCGGCTCCGCTCCGGGTACGGCGCTCCTCTTATTCTCCGGGCCCGCGCTGCACTGTCGCCTGACTGCATGCAGCGTCAGGTTAGAGTGCGTGCACTACGTCCTGACGCTGTACGCGGTCAGGACAGTGGAGCGCGGGCAGAGATGTCAGAGGAGCGCCGGACCCGGAGCGGAGCCGCGGCGCAGGACAGAGAAGAGACTTTTTTATTTTATCTGCAAAAGGTATTGCAAAAGAGCAAATCCCGGTACCAAATCGATACTGGTATAAAAGTATCGATTCAGTATCGAAATATTGATACCCGTGACAACCCTAATTGGTACAGTTATTACCTTGTTTCCTTGACAGTTGTACAGTGATGTCTACATACATGCAACGTATCTAAGTCAAACCAAATACATCCCGCCCCCACCCCCCCCCCAAACCAATAATAACCATGCAGAGAGACGACTGCACCATCCCAAACGTGGACGAGCAAAGCGTATCTTGGCAGGCACATTGTAGAGTCACTGTGTGTAAGCGAGAAATGTCAGATGTGGTTTTCGTAAGTGGCCATAGGGGACAGTCGTGTTTTTGGCTAGAACATTGAGGACTCAGGCCACGTGTCCTATTATAGACAGTTGCCCCCGTAAGCAATCCCTCGTCAGTGCCAAAGACGCTGGACCAGGAACCTCCAACCATCCTTGCCATACATTTAGCTGGGCACTTTCTTTTCAGGTATACCCCTCTTTCAAAACATAGAACAGCATTTAATGGGTTTACATATTCCTGCCTTGTAGGTGGATTCCTCTGTATCCAATATTTAGCACTCAATACCCTAACCTGGAAGAGCATTCTTTGAATACACAAGGACATTTTATCATCTATTCCCGGAGAATTTAAAAGACCTAATAAACAAACTGGTTATCCGTTTGTAACTGATGACCTATCCTCTGGATAGGTCATTAGCATCTGATTGGTGGGGTCTGACACTCAGGACCCCCGCTGATCAGCTGTTGTGAGCACCGTGGCCTTCTAGATGTTTACCTTAGGCCAGTGACATCATGACCACCGATCACATGGCCTAGACACAGCTGAACCCCATTCTGATTGGGGCTGATCTGCACCTAGGCCAGTCCATGTGACCAATGGTCATGACGTCACTGGCCTAGGGTAAACATCAAGAAGCCCACGGAACTCGCAGTAGCACCAGGGCTTATTCAAATAGCCGATCAGATGCTGATGACCTATCCAGGAGATCGGTCATCAGTTACAAACAAATGGATAACCCCTTTAAGAGGTGTGTCCCAATATTTTTTTCCATATAACTTATCTGCTGTATTATTTATTACATTATTTATTACATATACGTATACATGTCTACTTGTATATCTCTGGATATTTTGGAATACCCTTTCCAACACTATGCAGATTAGAATTTTATAGTCATTGGTGTAATGCTTGGGATTTACATCTGAGGAAGTGGAAGGGATGCCATATACATGGCTAATGATACTATGGACCGTCAGTACATTATGTATGTGTTCATTACCACTTGATGGAATAACCACAATACCGAGTGTGGAATAGTTCCAGGTCGCCTGCGTTTTTGTTTTTTTGTTTTACACTGATTTTATCGTATAGAGAGAAGAACAACAGATCAAATAACATGGCATACATGGGTCCATGGATCTGACATAGATACCATCATATCAGGATAATAGTAGCAAAGTAGTACAGTACCATTCCATTGCACATGTCTGTAGGTAGTCAGTAAAATTGGATACCCTGTAGCCAATCTATTGGGTAGCAGCGTTAAGCAAGGAGCGCAGTTGCGCAGCGGTATATTGTGTTAAAGGGTCCCTCATCCAATTCTCTCAAATCTGTGTCAATTTATTGGGACAGTTCCTGCACTTATATATAACTGCTTCAAAAGGGATACTTTGGTTGATTTGGGACTTCAGCCAGGTCTCAGCCTGATTTGGGACTCAGCCAGAGTCGACGTGTCGTAGTTTTAGTCCGGCCGCCTCTCTGCACTAGCGGCAGCATGTATCCGGCAGGCTGTTCACCTACTGGCACAGCCTGCTGGAGGACCATGCCGCTAGTGTGAAAGTAGCCTTATTGCAACTCGGTTCTCTGTGGCACTGCATTCTGAGAGCTAGTTTTACGGTATAGAAGCTGCAGTTTACAGCGTGCAAATTTCCAGCCTGTTCTGTATTGTACAAGCAAGGATTATAAAAATTGATGTTTTAGGCTGCATTCACATCTCCGCTAGAGAGAGTCTGTTCGGCTTATACCCAAATACCCATTGACTATAATGGAATTCGACTGCGATCTGGCGGCTTTCCAACATAAATGCCGGCTTTCAGCCAGACAAATGCCGCTGTAAGGCTACTTTCACACTAGTGTTTCTATTTTCCGGTATTGAGATCCGTCATAGGGGACGGGATTTTCCAGTATTGAGATATTGTCAATGGGAGCAAAACGTAACTGAACAGAACAGAGTGCTCCAAAATGCATTCAGTTCCATTTGGTTGCGTTCCCATACCGGAGAGCAAACCGCAGCAAGCTGCGGTTTTCTTTCCATCATGGGATGTGGAGCAAGTCGGATCCCTTATGACCCACAATGCAAATCAATGGGGACAGACCCGTTTAACTCTGACAATAGAAAACGGATCCGTCCCCATTGACTTTGAATGGAGTTAATGACGGACCCGTCTTGGCTATGTTAAAGATAATACAAACTGGATTCCTTTATAACGGATGCAGACGGTTGTATTATCAGTAACGGAAGCGTTTTTGCTGAACCCTGTCGGATCCAGCAAAAACGCTAGTGAAAGTAGCCTAAAGCAGAATATTTTGTAGTTGTTAAAATTTGACATAAATGATGGCAAATAAATCGACAATTGTCACATTAACACTCATTACTCTAATTGTTGCTTTTAGCTGTTTCCTGACAAAGGCAATGAAAAGGGGGACAAGGTATGTGTCACTATCCTAGCATGAATTTCAGTAAGTGCCTCGTTTTTCTTTGTGTTCATCCTTTTTATACTCTACATAAATATCTGTATCACAGGTAGACCAGGAATTCCCTGAAGATACCCGCTTGATAGAGCTGGATGAGTCACAGAAAAGTGAACACACCGTGTTTATAATGCCACCTGAGCCTCTGCCAGAGGATGGGCCTGATCCAGCGCCAAAATATAGGTAATGTCATGAGCCTCACTTTTCTGCTACTTGCATGTTGACATTTCCCATCCAGCAATTGTAACTGCTGTACATTTATAGCGGTTGCCAATATCATCAGTAGGAGTCTGACTCCCGACAGTCCTGCCAATCAGCTGTTTGAAGGGGCCATGGCTCTGGGGCAGTGCTGTGCCTCTTTGTTCTTTAATGTCACACCCATTGGTTACATGGCCTTTCTGCAGCTCAGTCCCATTCACGTGAATGGAAATGAGCTGCAATACCAAGCACAGCTGCTATACAGTGTACAGCACTATGTTTGGTATACCTTGCTGTGCTCAGCTGAGTGCCAGAGCCCTTCAAACAGCTGACCAGATATGGATGACCCCTCCCAAGGACAGCAACCTATCAATGTCCTGGACAACAGTTTTAACACGTGCAGACCACCAATTTACTATAAATGTCTGGTTGGTCCGCATTTAACTCCAGAACGACGTTCCTGACTGTCCTTGCAGAAAACAGTTGCATGGAGATTGTGCAGCTGCTGGAGCAGGGAGGCCACTGTCCCTGACACCTGGGCTTCCCATAAAGAAGGCAGGGACATTTATTTCTTTTTTTTTTTTTTTTTTTGTCCCTGCCTTCTCCAGCCTGCAGGAGTTCACCGGATCCGGCCCAGCTGTATTGCCATTCTCCTCTGGACTTCATTGGCTATTATGACATCTGGGCGATTTCTGCCATGAATGCCTGCGACGGTTTTTTGTCCAACTGAAAGCCAGAATTTCTCGGTTCCAGAGAAATTCTGGCTTTCAGCCGGACAAAAAAACGTTGGGATCCCATCATAGTCAGTGAATGGCAGTATCTGGCAAAGCCTGTTCTGGTGAATTCAGACAGGCTATTCACTGCCGTAACAGTCAGCTGGATCTGTTCAATGCAAGTGTGAGCCTACCCTTAACTGGAAACTCTTCTTCCTTTTTCAGTTTTTATGTATGCCATAATAGACATGTGTGGTTATATCATTTGTATTAAATGAATGACTCTTTCTAATATATATGAAGAAATGTTAATTTCTACTTGCTGTCATTCAGCTACAAAAGCTTTCCAAGGCTTGATTATGCCCTTTTTGATCGGACACGGGAGCAGTATCTCTCATTCAATGGAAATCCAAAAACCAGTCGAGTATCAAGCAGCCCTACCTTTATTGCTAAAAGGACCAAGCAGGTAAGTACCTGTCTTTTCTATATTCCTTGCTCACTTTTCAGCTTTCCTTTTGTCTCACAGTGTCCCTGGGGTTGTTCATGAAACTAGTTTTTTAATCACTTTTAAAGGGGTATTCCGTTTATATAAAGTTATCCCATATCCACAGAGTAGGGGATAGCTATTAGATTGGTGTGGTGTGAACCCCCCCCCCCACACACACACACAACATAACGTGGACCCCATACCGGCTCCCTAGTAGCCAGTCATGCATGTGGCCGCTCCATTCATTTCTATGAGATTTCCAGAGATAGCCAAGCACTGTTCTACATTCATTTTGGGGTGCCTCCACAGGATATGGGGTCCCCATTATTGGTTAGACCCCCATTGATCTAATGTTCCCTATCCTGTGGTTATCGGATAACTTTACATAACCGGAATACCCCTTAAAGGGAACCTGTCATCTCCGAAACACCCCCTGAACTAGAGTAAGCGGTGTATAGTGTAAGTGATGCTGAATCCGAATATGTAAGTTTTATCTTCATACTCACTTCCATTCTGACGCTGTGCTCCCACAAACCTGCAGTAAAATGCACTCACTGGACTCTTCTTTGAGTCGTCTCCATTATGTGAGTGAGCACCGGAGTCCACTGAGTGCATTTTACTGCTGGTTTGTGGGAGCACAGCGTCGGAATGGAAGTGAGTATGAAGATAAAACTTACATATTCGGATTCAGCATCACTTACACTATACACGGCTTACTCTAGTTCAGGGGGTGTTTCAGAGCTGACAGGTTCCCTTTAAAGGGAAATAGAAGTTCCATTCTAATGTAGAATTTCTTTTCTATATTTCTATTATAGGAGATTAAAGCTGCACATAAACTGGCCAGGAAATACAGCACCAATGCCAACAACTGGCCCAAATGCTTATTCAGCCATTGTTTTAGTCTGTGGTTCGTCTGTCTGCCAATTTATGTCAAGGTTTCTCATTCAAAGTCTCGAGCGCTCCAGAAGTCTTATGAGGCGCTAGTAAAAATGAGAAAGACTGAGGTGGATCCACTGGATGAGGTGATTACATATAAGATGCCCATCTTAAATGAAATGTTACCCTGTGAGATTGATGTATTTGCCCGTTTTTAAAATGACTTAACCACTATGTTTATGTTAAACTGGTAAGTTGCAGAACGCTCATCATATGAATTGTATAAGTTAAAAAAAAAGTGTTTTGGGGCATCATCTTTTAGATTTTATTGATACCACTTTTGGATACATAGTGCCTTTTGATGATTTTTTTCAATGACCTTGCCATGGAAGCCTTCAGCAGCATCCACGCTGCCATGGTAATTGATCGGGAGGCAAACGGAGCCGCATCCCTCTGCCTAACTCCACAGATGCCGCGATCAGCAAGGTTAAATGACGTAGTTCAGCGGGTTTGCCGTTCACCTAATCTGAGGATAGGTCATTAATGTCTGTAGCCCCGACAACCCATTTTAGTACCATGAACATGGCATTAAGATCTGTGTCCCACAATTCCTAAATATTGCAACTGTAGAAATCTATCGGCACATACTGGAAAATTGTAATCCGTTAGAAAAAAAATCATGGCATGCTCCACCTAAAGTAGGTAGTTGTATTTATTGAATTTGAATTTTCATTGGTCTTCTCATGACTTATCAGGAGGGATCGGTTTTGCCTATCCTCTGAATAGGTCATCACTATCTGATCGGTGGATGTCCAGCACCCGAGACACCTGGTGAGCACCTATTTGAGAAGGCACAGGCGTTTGCAGTAGCGCTGTGGCCTTCTCACTGCTCACCAAGCACATTCTATACATTGTATAGTGGCTGTGCTTGGTATCACAGCTCAGTCCCATTCACTTCCATGGGGCTGAGCTGCACCTAGGTCAAGTGGCCAAAGAATGTGAGGTCACATGACCTAGGCCTGCACAGAACACGTTCTGTACCTTCCTGTCTGCTCTGTGTGACAACTCTAGCAGTCTACTGGGGTGTCACATAGTAAAGAGGGGGGGGGGCTGGGAAGTGTTCAGTGCCGAGAGGCCAGATCAGTCACTTTCTCTGTCATGCAACCTGCATGACCATAAATATGGATATGTCTGCACTGCTCTCCCTGTCAAGATCTAGTTCTGTCAGCAGCTTTGAGGTCTCTTTAATGTCAATTCATTTTAGATCTTATATGTCTATTTATTTAAAAACCCCTGCTCATTTATATATATATATGAAAGAGTAATATTTTGTGTCGGATTTGGTTTGCATCAGTATCATACTTTATTTGTAATCTCTCCTTTAGGTTTGTTACAGAGTTGTAATGCAGCTGTGTGGTATTTGGGAGAACCCAGCTTTGGCTGTAAAGGTCTTGTTTGAAATGAGAAATGCTAAAATTCAACCCAATGCTATCACATATGGCTACTATAACAAGGTACGCAAAATGTGTGTCGCCTACTTAAAGGGGTCCTCCGGGAATAAAGACTTCTTATCTAATGCTCACAGCCTGCCTCCGTAATTAAAATGTCATACCCACCCACTGTCCACTGCTCTGGTCCTCCACACTGGCTCATGCCCATGCACTGATGGATGCAAGCAGTCTGGAGACCAGAACATGGACGTGCTGGAGCCAGCATGGAGTATCAGAGAGGTGGGGACCAGGTAAGTATAAATCTTATAGATAAAAAACGTTATTTCCGGAGAAAGCCTTTTTAATTGTTGTGCACGTTAAAGTAACTTTGCCTCATGCTAAGAAATGGTATAAAATAAAAGATAATCCTATACTCTTCAGTTCCTTCCACATTATTCTCAGCACCACACCTCTGGTCCCCCTCCCGCTGTTTGTAAGACTGTGGCAGTGTCATCAAGGTGTTTGGCAGGTGACCACTGTAGCCTGTCACTCAACTCAGTGGTATACAGCACAAGACCGCCGAGCCCACTGATAGGCTGCAGCAGTCATGTGCTGTATACCTTGAAATAATTGTTGTATACAAACAGCAGGAGGAGGATGGGAACTGTGGACTCCCACTGAGCATAGGATTATTTATTTTGTTTTATGCAATTTCTTGGCATGGGGCAACGTTTACTATATTTTGGACATCCCCTTTAACTAGTGAATTAAAATGCATCAATGTTGTAAAATGGAAAGGCTCATTACAGAAGTGACCTCGTGACAGTTTGTCTCTTTAATATTAAAGTCAATATATGTAGTTGCTTAATGTGTTTTTACTCTGTCTCTATATTTTTTTTTTTGCATATTCGAAAAGTTTTCTGATGTGTTGGCAGATTACACATGCCAACGCAATAGTGAGAGAACTATTTAAAAATGTGCTCCAATACTACCATTTTTTAAAATAATGTATAGAAGATGTGACTACTAAATGCTCCATATGTATGAATCTTTAAGATACATAGCTTCATTATTGTTAGCGTACGATCACGGTTGTGTACTGCGCAGCCGTATGAGCCGCAATGGGGTTTAATTAATTAATGAGGACCGCACTGTTTAGTCGGCCTGCACTGTTAATGGCTGCACGCTATTGTGGATGCTGAATGACTAGTAACAGCGCAGAATGACTAAACCAGCCGTCCTCTTGGCTATGCAGTGTGGCTGCATCGCAACTATGACATGATCTCACTGTGTGGTCTTACTTTTATGGTAACACTGCTGTAACTGTGCACATTTTCGGTTCAAGGTTGTACTAGTGAGTCCATGGCCGAGCAGTAAACGCAGTGGAAATTTCCTATGGACAAAGGTTCGGAATGTGGTACAAGGTTTAGCTCAGTTTCGAAAACCGGTAAAGACAAAACTGGTCCCTAAAGCTGTGTCAGTACCAGGTAATGAGGTGTTTTCTAGCTAATTGATCTGCTCATCCTCGTGTTTATTTTTTATGTGAGAAATATTGAAATGTTTTTATTTCTATGTTCTTAAGTGATCCATGTAAGTCACATCATCGTCTTTAAAAAACCAGGGATGTCTCCTGGATCAATATTTTGATAAAGGAGCTGGCACGCTTACATTTCCACTGATGATCACTCCTAGTAGTTGATATTATTTGTAAAGGACATTCACATTTTTGACACCATAGAAGACAACTGGCTAGTCTATGCCAGGACTGAACAGTTATATGTTAGGCTACTTTCAAACTAGCGTTTCTATTTTCTAGCATTGAGGTCCATCATAGGATCTCAATACGGGAAAAAAATGCTTCCTTTTTGTCCCATTCATTGTCAATAGGGACAAAACATAACTGAACAGAAAGGATTCTGTTTGGTTGCGTTTGCACACCGGAGAGAAAACCACAGCATGGGATGTGGAGCAAGACAGATCCGTCATGACCCATAATGCAAGTCACGGGGATGGATCAGTTTTCTCTGACACAATAGAATACCGATCCGTCCCCCATTGACTTTCTAAGGAGTTTATGACAGATCAGTCTTGGCTATGTTAAAGAGAGTTTTTCACCTATATAACTAAGAGCACTGCCCCACAGAAGATTGCAGACACATCCCAGACATACCTGTGTGCAGTTTGTGTCTGTATTACATGTCCAGGAAAAGCACTTTTATTCTGCAGGAGAACAGCTCCCAAGTGCCCAGCTGAAAGTGAAACTAAAAACAGCTTTCTCTCCCTGACTGGATTTCTAACAGCTATATCTTCTGATATTCTGGATATAATGCAGTGAACCATTTTCTATCTGCTACCAATCCCAAGATATGAGCAGCTAAAGCAGTCCTCCCCTCTTCAGTCTGATTTGCAGCAGCAGCAGAGCTAGGCACTTGGGAGCTGTTTTCCTGCAGAATAAAAGTGCTTTTTCTGAACATGTAATACAGACACACAGGTATGTCTGGCATGTGTCTGCAATCTTCTGTGGGGCAGTGATGTTAGTTATATAAGTGAAAAACAGGTGAAAGACTCCCTTTAAAGATAATACAACCGAATCCGTTCATAACTGATACAGATGGTTGTATTATCAGTAACGGAAGTGTTTTTGCCGAGCCCTGCCAGATCCAGCAAAAACGCTAGTGTGAAAGTAGCCTTATGTAGGTTAATGCTTGCACTCGTCACATAGGGCCATTTTTAATTTTTTTGCATTTGGTGTACTTTAAGAAATTATCCCATTGTGATAATATAAAGTTTGGCATTTTAGCTCACTGTTCTACTAATATGGCATATATGTGATAAATATGTTTTCATACGGAGAAGAATGGCCCTTTGTTTTGGCTGCATGTAAAAAATACTATTACATTTAATCTATGTTTGAAAGTAAAAACGTGGCTGGACTGGTTTCTGATGGAGTGCTGTGTTTTTCTTTTTGTCAGTCAGTTATGGCTTCTCTCAGCCTTCTGACCTCTTCTTGCTCTAGTACCAAGTAGTTACAGCTTGGAAGTGAATGGATCATGCTTTCACCTCTCCTCTGCTGTTAGGTTTAACATTGAAATAAATTCAGCGATTGACCTAACGGAGCCCAGATAACAGTTTTAAAGAGGACCTATAACCTAGCAGAACTTCTAAATGTGTCTACTTCTCTCAATTGATGCCATTCCCTTGAGTAATGATTTTTTTTTCTATGCCCCAGTTCCCAAATTATCAGTGTTGGTAGTTCCATCACTCACTATGTAAAGGTGGCAGAGTGTAGTGAAACGTACGGTCCCTGGCACTCAGTCCTAAAGGGGGAGTGATCTAAACTGGACTGACACTGTCCACCCCCCTTGAGTACTGGAGATTGCCCCCTTTGCTATACCCCACCACTTTTCCATATCGGTTGCCAGAACTACCAACCCCTGATCATTTATGGAGAAGGGAGCAATCTAAAAAAATCACTATCTTACTGCAGGGAGTGGCACCAATAGAGGAAGGTAGGCAGATTTGAAAGTTTTGCCCAGTGAGATGTCCTCTTTAATAAAATTTCTTCTCTTTATGAAGTATTTGTAGCAAAGAGTGGGCCTGATTTACTTTTACATGAATGTTTGTTTAACCCGTGTTGTCTCTTCAGCTCCTCACAGTGCTGCAAGTAAAAGTGATGTGGATATGGTGAGCCATCTAGGCGTGGATAATTCTAATGATGCTAACTCTGGGGAGCACACTGTCTTCGTGCGGGATCTAATCAGGCTTGATTCTACTGATAACCACTCTAGTACAGGTATTCTCCCAGACCTACTAACCTCACCCCACCCCTCCGCATTCACCTTATAATCTCTATCAGATAAGGAGCGCCTAACAGTATGGCAGCATGATCTCTTGTCACATGTTTTTTCTTCTTTATTTCAGGTTGTACAGCCTCTTTACTTAAAGGAAATGTCACTGTGAATCACGGCCCTGAACTATAATAATGCTTGGATAGCCATAGAGACACAGAAACCAACAATGTAATAGTCATCTCAGAACTCACATTGACTCACTGCAAATGACCTCGCATCTGAGCAGTAAGGCTCCATTCACACGTCCTGGAAATGGGTCCGCATCCGTTCCGCAATTTTACGGAACGGGTATGGACCCATTCATTTTCAATGGGGCCGCAAAAGATGCGGACGGCACACAGTGTGCCGTCCGCATCCGCACTCGTGGCCCTGCAAAAAAATAGAACATGTCCTATTCTTGTCCGCAGCCACGGACAAGAACAGGCATTTCTATTATAGAGCCGGCCATGTGTGGTCCGCAAAATGCGGAACACGCATGGCCGGTGTCCGTGTTTTGCGGATCCGCAATTTGCGACCGCAAAACACTTACGGACATCTGAATGAAGCCTTAGGCAGAGGGAGGGAGCTCCCGCTCTCCTCTGATTTGCACCCCGCAAGCACAGTCACAGGCTGCCAAGTATCTGTATTGACAGCCGGTGGCCTTTCATCATTGCCTCTGGAGAGATGTAACTGAATGTCTGTAAATATCCCTTTACACAGAAATACAGACATATTGTAGAGTATTGTACAAGTGAGCAAACCATTGCAGGTTCAAGTACCCTAAAGGGACTTTATGCAAAAAATAGTTCCATTTCTTTTAAATGAGTCTTCACACTGCTCATCAGAAAAATAAAAAAGATGTGGGTGTCAGAATATGGCAACACAAAGCACATTTTTTGAAAACATAAGAAAACATATACATTTGGTATGTGCATAATTGTACTGACCCACAGAATAAAGTTAACGTCATTTTTACCACACAGTGAGCACCCTAAAAATTAGCGGCAGGATTGGTACCCCAAAATGGTGACATTCAAATACAGTTAGTCCTGCCAAAAAGCAAACCATCATATGGCTATGTTGAAAGACAATTTTTTTAAAAAAATTAAGGCTTTAGTCATGCAAGGATGAAAAAAAGATCACTATGTCCTTAAAGGGGTTGTCCGAGTTATTTTTTTGTTCTTTATATGTTTCTAACTTGTCAGGTATAACAACTTTCCCATATACTTTGTGTTTCTAAAGCTGCTGGTTTCTCAGAGTTGACTGAGGGTCACATGACCTGTGATGTCACCTTATCTCCCTGGTCTATGATGTTTCGTGTACAAGCCTCAGAGTTCAGATAACAGTCTGTACACGAGACGTCACTGGCCACGCCCCCTTTCTTTGCAGGGCTCCTGCTATCTGCTCTCTCCCTGGATTCCTTCAGATAAAACATTAACCCCTTCAGCCAGAACACACTGAGGGCTCAAGGCTTTACAACAAATAGTAGCTGCAGCAGTGAGAGGAGACAAATGCTGGGCAAGGAGCTATAGAGGAATTGTACAAGAACAGGTAGGGAGAATTTCCTGTGTGTATCAGCAGTGTCATTGTACAGCTGGGACTTGTAGTCCTACACAAACAACATGCTGCTGAGTATCCCAGCAGGCAGACATGTACTCACAGCACTTGTATTCATTCCCTTTGCAGAGAGAGAGGGGGAGAAGGGGGAGGGGCAGAGATTGTTATTACTGCATGTAAACAAAGACCAGAAGAGAACCAGGGAAATGAGGAAATATGGATTTTTTTTTGCCTAAAACTTGCTTAACTTAGTTATATATTGCTGCCCATCAGATTTACAGTGCTATATATTTTTTTTCATAACTCGGACAACCCCTTTAAGTATCAAACTAGGTTGTGTCCTTAAAGGGTTAAGAGATAATTACATTATTGCACTTTCTTTTCAGCTATCCAGACATTACAGTAGTTCAGGGCTGTTTTTCATGGTGACAAGTTCTCTATAATGTTTCTATTGTGTTTACCGTATAATTCACAGTTGATCTGTCAAGGCATATCGGGGTCTTAAAGGGGTTCTCCGAGTTATATATATTGATGACCTATCCTCAGGATAGGTCATCAATATCAGGGGAGGGTCACCGCCCCATTCATTTCTATGGGAAGAATCGCTTCAATAGACTTGTATGGAAGCGATTCTTCCCATAGAAATGAATGGGGCGGTGACCCTCCCCTGATATTGATGACCTATACTGAGGATAGTTCATCAATACTAAAAGCCTGGAAAACCCCTTTAACATGATCATTTATGAAGGTGGCTGTAATATTGTAATGTGTTTCTTTTACCTTTATTGCTCCTATCTTCAGTTCTGGGCTATGGTCACATGATCATGTCCATGCAGCTCTTACGTGTTTCCTGTGATATGTCTATACAGGGGCATTGATAGGGGAGTGTCTATGTAACTAGATGGTGGGAGAAGCTATCAACTAGCTGGGTGTTGTTAGGGGCAGTGATAGGGGAGTGTCTATGTAACGAGCTGGTGGGAGGAGCTATGAATTAGCTGGGTGTTAGGGGCAGTGATCAGGGTTGCCAACCAGACTTTTTCTTTTTTCTGTACACCTTATCCCAAAATCACGGACATCCAAAAATATTTACGGACAAATAGGAAAACCATAATGAATGATAAACATACATGTCTATAGCTCAATATACTGTTAAGACCTCACTACCAGCATCTACTGTGAGCTATAAAATGAAAAGAATTACCACCACAATATTCTAGTCAATTACCACCAGCCTCAAAAAAATCACGGACACATCTATTTTTTTTCACGGACACAGGAAAAAAGTCACCTATTTTTACGGACTGTCCAGAAATTTCTGGACGGTTGGCAACCCTGGCAGTGATAGGGAAGTGTCTATGTAACTAGCTGGTGGGAGGAGCTATAAACTAGCTGGGTGTTAGGGGCAGTGTTAGGGGAGTGTCTATGTAACTAGCTGGTGGGAGGTGCTATAAACTAGCTGGTGTTAGGAGCAGTGATAGGGGAGTGTCTATGTAACTAGCTGGTGGGAGGAGCTATAAACTAGCTGGGTGTTAGGGGCAGTGATAGGGGAGTGTCTATGTAACTAGCTGGTGGGAGGTGCTATAAACTAGCTGGTGTTAGGAGCAGTGATAGGGGAGTGTCTGTAACTAGCTGGTGGGAGGAGCTATAAACAAGCTGGGTGGTTTTATGGGCAGTGATAGTGGAGTGTCTATGTATCTAGCTGGTGGTGCTGGAGCTGTGGTAGAGAAAGGAGAAGTGCATCATGGCATCATGGTTTGGTTGGATACAGCAACAGGAAGTGCTACACACAGGATGGAAAAAAAATTGTGATTTCTTTACATGGTGAAAACGGGTTAGGATAGTCCAATTCGGGGGGAAAAAAAACAGCATGGGGATGATGTACATGAGGTCAACACTACATATCTGTTGCATACAGTGACATTCTGAAGTACTTTGTGTAGTTCTCACAACCATTTAGACTTGGCCCTTTCCATTTTTGGCATGGCATTCATGAGCTGAAGCATCATTTTATTCCTATACTTTGTGGAGATGGAGGCTGGACGGCCAAGTGTCCATAAACATAAGGACTCCAGTGCCTGATTTTTAAGAAAATAAAAAAAAAACAAAACAGAAAAGTAGGATCCCCTGTGTTGAATCAGGGCATATCTTACCAGTTTATGCTGTCCTCAGAAGCATAATCCTGGTGACCGATTCCCGTAATGGGGTTGTCTAACTTTGGGGACTTTTTAAAAGACCCCAGCAGCATGTTGTACATGTTGAGAAACTCATACTCGAATGCTCCCCGCAGCTGTTTCGGCTCGCTGTAAACTTCTGGACAGATAGGGTCATGTACACTGCTACAGCCAGTGACAGGCCTCAGCAATGACATGTCTCCAAGCAGCTTGGGGACATGTAACTGCTGAAGCCAGTCATTGGCTGTAGCAGCATAGATGACCCTGCCCATCTGGAAATTTTATGGATGGGGACTGGAAGAAGACTGCTGAAGATAGCCAGGGAGTTGGAACATAGCTGCGAGAAGCTTAGGATTGGTCAACATTCTATTCTTAGGATTGGTCAACAATATCCGATTATGGGGATCCCACCCCTGTGGGTCCGCATCGGAGACATAACAGTGGATGGATACTGAAGCGGAAGGCTTTGCATATTGTGTAGTGGCTGGGCCGGTGTACTGCTGCTCAGCCCTCTTTCAAGTAAATGGCAACGGCCACTACACAGTGAGCAGAGCCTTCTGGTTCCTGTAAAGTAAAGAAATCTTGCTGATCGCCTCCATTTTCAAGCCAGTAACTTTACAGTGAGGAGTAAGATTGTGAGAAGGAGAAGGAAGAGAATCGCTCTCTTCCTGGGATACAAGTAGAAGATTTACTGATATATTTCTTTTTTTTTATTGCATTCAAAGGAGAGGACAAGACCACACATGGAATTATTGTGGAAATCCTCAGCATTTCACAGGAGCAGGAAAGTGGATAAGATTTAACTAGATCTCATTCACGCTGCATAAAACATCCACAGTTAACACTAACGTGTGGTGTGGATCTTAAATCTACAGCATGTCAATTTAGGGCACTTTCACATTAGCACTATTTACAGTATTTCCGTTCTTCTGCTCCTATAACGGAGGTGCTGGATTCCGCACATAATTGACAGGTATGGACCCTAACAGATCCCATTGACTATAATGAGATCCATTAAGGAATGGGCTCGTGGACAGAGGTCCCAAACAGGCCCTCCTACAAAGATGTGAACATAGCCTAAAAGTTCAGGTTACCGCCAGCAAAAGTGTTCTTATAACACACATGTAAGTGTAAGCATAGCTAAAGTAGAAAACTCAATAAGCATAATAAATCTGTATCATTCTTTAATCACATTTTGTTCCCTATAATGAATGTGCTCTGCAGGTGAGGAGCCGGGACCCAAAGATGAACTTCACAAAAAAAGCACTTTAAATCACGAAGACCTAGAAGCTATGACAGAAACTTTTTCTTCACAGATGAAGCACCATCCAGTTCAAAATGGAAGTACACTTCAATCTGCGGATGTAATAGGTAAGCTCTTTAACCTGCATTTTAGCTCTTGGGGCGGAAATTCCACTGCAGATTTCACACTACGCATTTCAAAGGGTGAAACCTGGGTACCCGCAACATAAATTGACATGCAACACATTTAGTGGGCAGATATATTTTTGCAGCATGTGGATGAGATTTCTTAAATTTGTTAATATATGTATCTTGTAAACTACACAGATGGCCCAATGTCAAACTTCCATCCATAGTCCGAAGTGTGTAGCTTCTCCTGTGTAATGTGATGTTCCAATACGGAGACAGAGTCCTTCTCCCCCTCTCTGTTTCATTGATTTGCTGAAGGGGGCTGGCTGTCTGGCAAAGTCCATTAGCTAAGCCAGCCCCCTTCTCTGTCTCTGCATCAGCCATGATGGAAAAGGGGGCTGTTTTAGCTGATAAGCAGAGCCACACAGACAGCACCCTTCATCAAATCGGTGACACAGAGAGGCAGAGGAAGGTCTCTGCTTGTGGCAGATCCTTACAGGTTACAGAAGTTCCTCTAATGGGTAAATACGGACAAGGACTGAACTCATACCGTTCATGCATTTTAGAATTTAATGTATTTCTCTGGCAAACCCCAGGTTTAGACAGCAGAAAACAAAAAAAAAAACAACGTTTTCTACATATTAAACCTTCTCTGGTGGTTTAATGAAGTGGAGGGGTCAAGGTCACTAACTTTGTGGTCTAGCATAGAGGGAGCTAATGTTTAAGGGTTTGTCCACTGTTTTATATTCCACAAACTTATAAATATCACTGGGGCAGAAATGTATTAGGTAGTTACCTGTACCGACATTCACATGAAACACCAAAAAGAGAAACTGCCATCGGGAATGCAAATGAATGAAACTTTATTCAATATACGAAAATTAACACACAATGAAAAGATTGATAATCTGAAGTAAATAACAAACCAGAGGAAACCCCAGTCGAACTCGGTATTTATATACCTTTTTATTGTACATCGTCCCAAAATTACAATAGCAGCTCAGAATTATAAACTGCAAGTGCCTACCAGGAAACATGAGATATAAGAGAAGTTTTTATTTTTTTCCAGTATTAAAACACAAGAAAAACTATATATATGTGGCATCGCCATGTGGAATCAAACTGACCTGGAGAATCAAGAGCACAAGTCAGTTTTACTACATGTGAAGGCCGTAAAAACAGCAACCATAAAGCTGTGGCGGAATTGCATTTTTGTACAAATTCCACCACATTTGGATTTTTCCCCCCACTACATTGTATGCAATATTAAATAGTGGCATTAACTCTTATCTCATCACTGTTTACCTGCTCGCGGTTGCGATAAATCGGCAGAGTTGTAATTTCAGCTGCTCGCCACTTCAGTTGTGACAGTGAGCAGAGAAAACAGTGGAGAGAAGGCAGCACTTCTTTGAGCGCTGCTTTCTCTTCAAACAGCAGATCGGAGGGGTTGCAGGGAGCCGACCCCTCACTGATATGATATTGATGATCTATCCTGAGGATAGGTCATCAGTTTAAAAAAAAGTGGACAACCCCTTTAACCTTAGTGTGTCATCTGCTGACCATTGAAACAAATAGCAATGGCGCATGAGGTCATGTCATTAAACGTATTCAAGTAAATGTGCCTTCTGTCATTGCTCGGCAGTTTCCTACCATGCTTGTACTGGTAGATTTTTTTTTTTTTTTCTTTTTTCTCCATGATCATGACATTATACAAATACACGCATCCATGTTATACATACACAACCCGGCAGTATGCATATTATACACACACAGCTGTACAGCACACACATTATACACACACAGCTCTGCAGTACAGTATTCAGTTTGTGGAGTAGCAGAGCCAGCAGTGGACCCCTTGCAGATTAAAATAAAAAGAATACTTCAGCGCTCCATGTCTATTTTTCCAGTATACTTCAGACTTTATTCAACAAGACATATGTGACAAAAAAAGACTGTAAGGGCTCTTTCACACGAGCGGATGCCGTCCATGGAATCCGCTGCGTGTAAGGGTGTCAAGCCCCGTTCAGGACAGAAGAGGCACGGAGCATTAACATGATTAATAATGCTCTGTGCCTCTCTGTGAACTTTTTACTACAAAATCACGGTGAGATAAAGTTGTCACTGTGATTTTGTAGTAAAAAGGTCAGAGAGGCGCAGAGTATTATCAATCATGTTACTGCTCCGTGCCTCTGCTGTCCAGAACGGGGCGTGTCTGTCTTACAAGCAACTGATTCCTCGGATGGCATCTGCTCGTGTGAAAGAGCCCTTAGGAGTCAAAACGTGGCATTTACCTTGGTGTATAAAGAGACATGGAGTGCTGCAGTATTTTTATACACACACAGTAGTGCAATACACACACAATATTAATGCACTCACACTGTTTTACTGCATATGAACAGACACACATAAATCTTTAATAAAAAACTCCTATTTCTGTTCTTCCTGGTCTGGCTTCTCCCACTGTTGAAATCATTAAAAATCCTCAAGCTGCAGTTCGTAGGAGCTTTCTTCATCCCACTGCAGCGTGTGGACCTTCAGCATGGAGAGGAGTGAGTTTCTCACTGCCTGCACTGATTATACAGAGAGAATTGTGCAGACCTCCCTCACTGGTCCACCAAAGAGCTGTATGATCTCTCTGGAAGCAGTCAGGGTGGTTTTCTTGCTAAAAAAAAGTGTCTTATAGTCCAAAAATATGGTAGTTAAAGAATATTAATTTATTTAACATTTAGAAAACAATTAATTGGCATCTTTTATCCCTTTCAAGAAGGAGCAAATGCTGTATAATATCATACAAAGTAAAAGGCATATATTCTTTGACTTTATGGAAATCTGTTTAGTAATAGATTGGTAACTTTCGGGCCCTTTCTTTGCATAGCAATACATTCTGATGGCCAAAGTGGTATGCAGTTGACAATCCCTGAGGTTAGAAGTCCACCAGAATCTCCTCCTTGTGGAAGCAGCATTGTTAAAGTGCCATCTGGAATATTTGATGTTACTGGGAGAAAAAGCAGCAGTGGTGAGTTGTAATATTGTAGAACGGCATATTTTAAAGGAAATGTATCGTCAGAATACCAATCATCTATTAGAACTTGAAGTAAATGAACTACATTGCACTACATAAAGTCTATGATATATTTATTACAAGTTTAATGACATTAAAATACTATATTCACTTAGTTGCATAGCAAAGCTGATTATTTGTGCACATTTGTACACAAGGCTGCAGGTATATGTTTTTACCTACATAATCCATTTTCCCTTATTGCAGGGAGTGTACACATTCCACCGCCTCCAGTTCAGGAATCTGGAGATGACTCTGTGTTTATCAGTGATGCTCAGGCTAAGAAGCCTGGAGATAAAGCCCAGAAGAGACAAAAGATGTTCTCTGAGAGGAGCTGCAGCTTTAGTGCAGACAGTCGTGCAGGCATGATGCTGAAGAAGGGTAGTCTTGAAATGTCTACTAATGAGATTGCAATGAAGATGGGAGCCGATGCCAAGATACTCACTGCAGCATTATCAAAGACACCCCCCCATCCACAGACTGGCAAAGAATTTAGTTTTGATGGCATTGACAGCCCAGCTCCTAGTCAGAATACTGATAGTCAGACTTGCGATTCAAGATGCCAAGCCTCGGAGACTCCAGAGAATGCCTTGGGTCGGGAAATGTTTGACCCCTTAGCTACTGTTAAGGAAGAAACAACATCAGAATCATCAGAGTGTACAAATAACACCAAGAACCAAAACCTGACTTCTTCTGTGAATGACACAGATGAACCAAACAAAAGAAACAGTTCTTATAGCCTTCCCAAAGCAGTAGAAAGAGAAGGAGTGGAGAAAGGGCTTGATCCATTATCACTGCTGGCTTCAGAATCTGTGGAAGACGATTCTTCCCCTGCCGAGGAGAAGATCATTTCGCCTGTGGTAGCACGTAACCTCGCTGATGAAATTGAAAGCTATATGAATTTGAAAAGTCCCCTTGGGAATAAATCCTCTAGTATGGAACTTAGAAGCAAAGATCCTGCTAAGGAAAATGAGAGTCCTAGCCAAGGCACAACTGAAAGGAGATCTAGCTTGCCTGCTGACTCCATACCCCCTTCCGATGTGCAGGGTGAAAATCAGAAAAACTCAGTATCCAGGTCCAAAACATTTACTGCAACTCCAAAACACCACCTAAAAAACCAAAAGGAGCGTTCTCTCTCGCTAACTGCACTTGTCCGCAACACTCAGCACGGTTCACTGGGTTCAGTGGTGAACTCCCTTCCTGGACTTAAGTTTGACAACCTTTTAACCGGGCCCAAAATGGATGTGCTCAAGTCTAGTATGAAGCAAGCAGCCAATGTAGCCAGCAAGATGTGGGGGGCAGTGGCATCTGCATACAGCTACTCTGATGATGAGGTGATTAATGTATTTAAAATCTTATCATAGTCGTCTAAGGGTCCCTTTACATTGGACGATGTACCAGGAGATTGTTCGGAGGGAAGCGTTCCTCCCCGACAATCTGCTGCTCGCTAATGGAGGAGACTGCAGCATTTACATGCATCGATCTCCTCCAGAGGTGGGGAGAAGAGATCACTATGCCATCGCTCTTCCCCATAACGACTCAATGTTTCCCGGCAGCAGATCGTGATTACACATGTTTTGTGTTTGCAGAAACTAACGAATTAGCCGATAACCAAGCATTTTGCGTTACTATGAACGCTCGTTAACGATCTATGTGATTCTCGGCCATGTAAAGGCTCCTTAAGAAAAGTATAACCGGTCATAGAAATATAACTTTACAGACAAATAAAAAGGGCTGCATACATTCAGACTATTTTCAACAAGATAAACAGTAGCCTGCATTCTGATGATGGATTCAAAGGGCAATCAAGTTTCTAATATATGTTTAGAGTCACCAAAGGCAAACTTTCACTTTATAAGAGTCTTCTGAAATTGAGTTGATTAAGGCCTCTCACACACGACCGTGGAACACGGTCTGGTACGGGCCGTGAAAGCCCGGACCGTGCTCCCTCTGAGGACGGGAGCGACCGGCGTCATTGGTTGCTATGACGCCGTGCGCTTCCTGAGGCCGCCGCCGTACAGTGAAGCACTGTACACGCTCGTATAGAGTGTATTACTGTACAGCGGCGGCCTCAGGAAGCGCATGACGTCATAGCAACCAATGACGCAGTGCGCTCCCGTCCTCAGAGGGAGCACGGTCCGGGCTTTCACGGCCCGTACCGGACCGTGTTCCATGGTCGTGTGTGAGAGGCCTAAAAGAGAATTCCAGTTGTTTCAAGTTGTCCACAGGATAACTGTTAGATGGGTGTGGTCCTACCATTAGGACGCCACCCATTATGAGAATAAGCCCCACAAAAATGAATGGAGCGGCAGGTTGGGCATGCACATTCATCTTTATAGGAGTTCTGAAACTAGTTGAGAGGAGGTCCCCATTCTCGTGATCGGTGGGGTCCCAGCAGTATTCCCTATCCTGTAGGTAGAGGATAACTTGTAACAACCTGGAATACCCCTTTAAGTTTAATGGATTTGACTTCAATACGATTGCTTACCTGTTGGTTAAAATGAGTGATAATACTTCATGTACATGACTGAAAATGTATAAACCACCCCAAAATATCAGTTTTTCCAACTGCTCAGGGTTATCCATTATGACTTTATATCGATGTGATGCTTTCCTACCGTTGGCATTTAACACTTTAAGGCCCCATTAACATTTGGAAGTATTTGAGCAGCACAGAGTTGTCTTACCAATTAAACAAAAAAGAAAAACACTAAAGCATTTTTACTGGAGGGAAAACGATTCTTACCCTAGAAACCGCGTGGTTCTGTGCCACATATTGTAAGCCTGTAGCTTAGTTAACGGCCCTGCTAAGTAGGCAACACACAGGTAGACAGACCCAGAAAACCCTTGAAACTAGATATCTCTTTCTTCTGATGTATTAGGGTTGGTTCTAGTACCAGAACCTTGAAAATAACAAAACAGCATTTCCATCTAATGACTGAAACAAACAGCGCTTGACTGACCCCTTTGACTAAAATGGGATCCTTTTGGTTTTCTATTAGAAAATCTGTCATTTTACTGTTAGTGCTGTTTTGTTCTGTATTTTTGATGGAATCTGTGTCACTTGCCCCAAACCTAGCCTCTGATGCAGATGTGAACGAAGCCTTTCTCAGATCACTTGGTAGTATGAAAAAAAGATAGAAAAGCATTTAGGCTGAGTTGACATCATGTTTAGCTTTCTGTTCTTCTGATCCGGCAGAAGAAGAAAAAAAAAACAGCATCCTGTAAAAAAACGGATTCTGTTGCATCAGTTGTCACCCGCCATTTCCATCCATTTTTTAAATGGGGAAAAAAGTACTGCATGCAGGATGTTTTTTTTTTTTGTAAAAAAAAAAAAGATCTCAGGAAATTGCTCAAATGGATGACAACTGATGCAACAGGATCCGTTTTTTTTTTTATACAGGATCCTGTTTTTTTTTTTCTCTCTCTCTTCTTATGGATCAGAAGAATGGACAGCTAAACAGTGATGTGAACTCAGTGTATTGAATATCTAATAAGATGGTATTCTGAATATTAGTATTGATAGTATTTCAGTTTATATGTGATTGGACCACATAAATGCGACTACAACATAATAGATTCTGCTCACAATGCTACTTACCCTTCCCTATTACCTAATGTAGGAAGAAGTTAATAAAGATGAATATCAGTTTCCTTTGAGTATTGAAGAACAAGAGATAGGCGACAACTTTACGTCCAAGACAGGCTTCCAAAGACTTTCTTCAAGCAGCTTGAATCAAAGCAGCACCAGCCTGGGCAGCAGCAGCAGTGGTGGCACAAGCAAACAGAGCTGCACTAATAGTATGGACATTTCATTCCTATTACTACTGTTGTTTAGGTGTTTTATATCTAGAATGTCTTTATTTATGGAGGAGGTGACGCTGAGCTTGAGGATATATAGTGTTGCATGATTTGATTCAGTACATTCATGTAAAAAGCTGCTTATATCAATATCTTTAAAGAGCATATGTCAGCATGATCAACCCTAATAAACCAGGTATATAGCACGGTAGGGTTGATCACGCTGACAAAAACGATACCCTGATTATCTATTTCTATTGTTCCATTCCCGAGATATGTAAATGGGCTTACTGGAGCACTGAAGTGCTGGCCAGAGCCCTTGGAGCACCATTTAGTAACACTTACTACAGCTTTAATCCCTTCCCCTGGGAAAGGAGAGCAGTAGCAGATCCACCGGAGACCAGCAGGAGATCTACTGCGCAAGCACGGAGACAGAGTATATAAATGTTCTGCGTTAAGTGCTATGTGCATTCTCTGTGTTGAAGTGTCTTAAAATTGTCTATGGCGATAAAGCTTTGTCAAGACATGACGTCAATAATCAATGTTGTGTTTGAAGGTGAACCTACACCAGGCAAAGGGATACGAGGTTTGGAGTCTGAGAAGTCTGAACATGGGTCATCTCAAAATACCAGCTTGTCAAGTATCTTTCAGAACTGTGCAATGGAGGTAAGTGAGCAGCCTCTTGCCTTCTTTTACATTAACATCACCGGTATTGCGTTGTTTCACTGTTAAGATTATTAACCATTAGAAGGGGGCTTTAAAAAAACACAATTGTACAGCAAAGAAGAAAGGGGGAGTGGAATTGTACACACCTGAAAGTTTGGTATTCAATACTGCTTATAGCTGTCCCCAATTTCTGTGTGCCATTTTGTGTGCACAAGGGAGCTGCTTTAGACTATTTCTATTTGTTGAAGGGTCCCCTCACTATAAGCTGATCAGATAGTGTGCTGCTGCTGGGGCCCCCAGGGATCATTTGTAATCTATGAGGAAACCTGGCAGTATATGTTCACTTTCTTCTGGGCTACAACAGGGAAAATTCACATCAATGGGCTGAGTAATGCAGGGCAGGTCCTCCAAGAGCGAGAGGCGCTCATTTTATTTGCTCTTCACCAATAGATGAGGACCCTGAATGGATCCCCATCTATTTAGTAAGAATTCTCTAACAAGATATATGAAGATGGGTTCTCTAAACTAGTGACAAATTTAAAGGAAAGCAGTACCCTAATTACCATTAAAAATAGGGATTATTCAATGAAAAGTGTATAAGGTGAAGGATTACATTGTGTCTTTGCAGGTCCTGATGTCTAGTTGCTCGCAGTGCCAGGGCTGTAAGGCCTTAGTTTTTGATGAAGAGATCATGGCAGGATGGACTGCTGACGACTCAAATCTAAACACCACATGTCCTTTCTGTAAAGTCATCTTTCTGCCTTTTCTAAACATTGAATTTAAGGACTTGCGTGGCTCCACTAGGTTTGTTCCTTTTTAGTTTTTTCTAGTGCTAGTTCACTGTGTCTTTTGTGAAACTGATGGGATGATGTACACGAATTTGATTAAGGCTCCATTCACACGTCCATGTGTCTGCAAAACACGGACACCGGCCATGTGCGTTTCTGCAATTTGCGGACCGCACATAATAGAAATGCCTTTTCTTGTCCGTGTATTCTATTTTTATCGGGAGCCGCGGAACGGAAGTGCGGATGCGAACGGCACACTGTGTGCCGTCCGCATCTTTCGCAGCCCCATTGAAAGTGAATGGGTCCGCACCCGTTCCGCAAAATTGTGGAACGGATGCGGACACCATTTGCGGACGTGTGAATGGGGCCTAAAGGGGTTATCCCATGATTAAAATAAAAAATGAAAATCAGACATCATCTAGTAGATGACAACCTTTTTCTAACAAAGCTAGAACCAGCCCTGTACCTCACATGGATCCAGAGATCTCCCAGTAGCTATACAACATTTTTAATTACATGCAATTACAAAATTATTCAGATCTAGGTGCTGGTTTAAAATCTACAGAATATTTTTTGTGGGAAAACCCACTCCCATTGAGATCAGTGGGAGGCAGAAAAAGCATTAAAATCGGCTGCATAAACTCCATGTGAGCATATCCTAAAGGGGCTAGTTCCTTTATTCGAACTTCTACACGTGCTGGAAACTGTACAATGATCAACTTACTAATATACTGTTATAACTAGAATGAGCATATTTCTTAGAATTTGTTTCGGGTCTGATTTATATGTTTTCATTCATTTGAATCAGTCGTCAAATTTGAATCAGGGCAGAATAAATTTGACCCAAAGTCCCCAGTTGCACTGAAAAGTGACATAGGACACTGTGAGGTCTCCTAGGACTGTATCCAATCCTTTTCAAGCTCTTTAACTCCAAGACAGCATTAGATAGCATTGGCAAAGAGACAGTGACCTGGATGGCTAAGGGTAAACGGCTTATGGCCGGTGGCAGCAAAAAGCCTGTTTAATAACTCACTGCACTGAGATTTAAAAAAATAAAAAATTATCCCTGTTTGGTGGCAGATGCCCTCTTCTTTGTCTTCTTACCTGTAAAATGGTGGCTACAATTTGTCTGAAATGAATTGCAGAAGTTTCAATTTATTTTTGTGAAAATGTGTAACAAATTTGATTTGTTTAGAATTAATTTGCTCTCCTCTAGTTATAACCCTGTAAGTGGTGTTGTCCCCACAGTTTGACTGCCCTCTTTACACAGCTCTCCAGTCTTAACATGGCAGCTGATGGAAGGGCATGTGACCAGACCTATCGGTGCCTCCACTGAATAACACTGCATATGGCACTAGTTACCCATGCCATGTGCAGTATTATTCATTGGAGGCCGCTGATGGTCTGGTCAGAGCTGCCATGTTTGGACTGGGGAGCCAACTGTACTGCACGGGGTGGTGCTGATGGGATTATAGCAGTATATTATTAGCAAGCTGATCATTGTACTGTTTCCAACACATTTGTAGAAGTTAAGTTGAAGTGGCTAAGCCCTTTAAAGGGATTTTCTCCAGAAAGATTTATCCTTTATTCTGTGAATAGAGGTTAAATCTTTATTATAGGACATCCCCTTTAAGATCTAGAGGGGAGAACAGATAATTCTAAGGTGCAAACAGTCTGAGGAGAGAACTTTGTTAGCAACAAACATACAGTTCTGTTCATGTTTTGTGGGGTTAGGCAATGTGTCCCACTCACCTAAAACTGTGAAAGGGGTTGACACTGCTGGCATAATGATATTGTCTGGAAAAGAGGTTCCAGAATATGAGCATTTTTTTCCTTTATTTTGCTATCACAGCTTCTTCCTCAAGCCAAGTAACTCAGGTGACAGCCTACAAAGCAGTAACCATCAGTCGACCACTGAGACTTCTCAGCGTCAGAAGACATTGGTCCCTCCTTCCAATGAACTGATTAATTTGTCAGACTCTCCACTAACGGGGGCAGCACATTCCAGCAAACCTACTGAGAACAGGTAATACGCCTCTCTTGTGTTCTATTAAAAAGGGGATGTTTTCCAAAGCCACTCATCTGAAAACATGTATGTTTAAGTTGTGTTTCTTATTATTGAGTAAATCTGCAAATGAAAACTCTTCTGGATGTCTTGCTAGGCCTTGTGTATCAGTAAGATCTGGGAGAAAATGGCATAAGCCATCAGCAGTGCAAGCCTGGAAAACCCAATTCAAAAGACAATCTATAACTGTATAATAGATTGTATATAATTGTGAATGGATTGTATTGTTTTCAGTGATTTGTATCATTTATTTGTCATACATGTATTCCAGTGATGGTGAGGACAAACTGAAGCATTTGGCCAGTGACAGTGCAACAAAGAGAGTTGCATCATTGACAAGGAGCCACAGCGTGGGAGGTCCTCTCCAGAATTTTGACCTACCCCAGAAACCTTTGCATGGGGTGTCAACTGTGAGCTTACCTAACAGCCTGCAGGAAGTGGTGGTATGTTGTTTCACGTGTGGATGTTGCTATTATAATAGTTGCTGTTTTTTGCCTTTATACCATGCAAGTATATCGCTGTCTTGGTTTTTCTGATATTTCGGTTTTGTTACATCATTTTTGCGATGAAAATATATTAAATTACTCAGTTCATACCCTTCCTTTTTCTATTCTGTCTTTTCCAATCTCCCTAACACTTGTCCTATTTTGAGTACTGTTACACTGACAATTCTGCTTGTGCATTATTTTTCCTTTGGCACATGTCTCCATAATCACTTTAAAAAGCTTTTCATCCTTTTTTAGGATCCTTTGGAAACGAGACACAATCCTCCCCCTGTTTCCGTCCCATATCTTAGTCCTCTTGTACTCCGAAAAGAACTGGAATCTTTGCTGGAGAACGAGGGTGAGCAGGTTATTCATACATCAACTTTTATAAACCAGCATCCGATCATCTTCTGGAACCTGGTATGGTACTTTAGGAGACTGGATTTACCAAGCAATCTGCCTGGACTTATCCTGACATCAGAGCATTGCAATGGAGGAGAACAGGTATGCTGCATCCGAACATATTAATGATGCTAACTTAACGGGGCTGTCCAGCGAATAGGAATTTCTTAGAAAAAGGGTTAAAAAAAACAATCAAGCAATACTAACCTCACCTATCCTCCACCACTGAGATTCTGATGGTTTCCAGATCCTCTCTGCACTTCCTGGTTGGAAAGGCAGGAGTACAAGATTGGTGAGGTCAGTATTGGTTTTATAGCCACCTCCACCCCTTTTTAAAGACCTTTTTAAGTGCTGGACCACCCCTTTAAACTATGTTACTTATACGAATTATCAAATATGGTCTTAATAGAACAAACTTTGTGCTTGAAGATTAATGACTGGACATTTTGTAGGTGCCACAATCATCCCTATCACAAGACAATAAACTCGTTTACATCCAGTTGTTATGGGATAATGTCAACCTCCATCAAGACCCTGGAGAGGCTCTCTACATGAAATGGCGCACCTTAGGTAAGTGGAGGTTTCCCTCAAAGGCTGCATTCAGATCTAGACTGAGTAGGCTGATATCATAGTGGGCCTACATTATCTGTGTTGTACATGTTGTCTGTGTTGTTTAGCCTTTTGGAGGGATTGGCCACTGCTAAATGCATTATAAGTCCTCAGCTGAGGTTTTCATTTTTTTTCTACAGAAGATTATGCAGCCATATGAACTGCTTCTTACATTTTGCATTTCAGTACCAGAAAACGATATAAATTTTTCTGACTCTTTTGAGTAACAGTCATAGTAGTTGGTATCATAGCGGTTGTTAGAGCACCAGGAATGGGCATAGAAGTTGGATGTCCAAAGATGGCCCACTCTGATATTTAGACACTTATAACAAAAGGAACATCTACTGACCTTTTAATATTGTCTTGTCGTACAGAATCTATAAAGAAGACAGGAGCCGCCATACCAAAGGACTTACAAGATATCAGTCACTTACTGGAGAGCATCACTCTCAGTATCCAGCACAATGATGTTCTTAGACCTATCAGTTTGTTGCTGCAGAAATATGCTTCGGCCAGCAAAAGGCAAAGGTAAGCATAGCGTGTCGCACGTGGCACACATATGTACTATAGTATTCTTACTGGAATCTTACTGTGCATGTATACACATTTCTGTTTATATAGGAGTATCTACAGAGAAGTACTGTACCTGTCTTTGGTCGCCCTGGGTCGAGAAAACATTGATATTGGTAGGTACAGCTATATCTCCTAATAATAAAATGTTGCTTGTAACATATGGATGAGACAAGTAGTAGGGAGGCAAAAAGTGCACGGCGGCACTAAATAGATAAGCCACATATGTCCTACCACACTGACGACAGGTTTCGCTGGTATTAGTGGTCCAGGTCAGCAGAGAAAAGGCGATTGTCCCTGATCTGGATGACAATATGGTACCAAAAGACAGGGTGGGGAAGCTGTCCCTAATGATGCCCTATCAGGGGGTGCTACGCTGGCCCTGTTGGCCTAAACACGGAGCACCCGCCCTGATAAGGACGACCCCGTCCAGAACCTGAACCCTGGAATAGTTGGCCCTAGTATGCCCTAAATCCTACTTTTTCCCTACATGCATGTTTCGTCACAAAAAACTTCATCAGGGGAATAATGGAAATAGAGAACAAACACTTAGCTCAGTGGCAGCAATGCGGAATTGACATGACATCGCCTAGCGGCCCCTTAGAATGATGGTGTGAGACTTTGTATCAGTTCCCACATCTACCCTATGTTTGAACCTGCCTTATATCTGAGACAGCGTTCCACCTTTAGGCAGCGAATACCTATTATAAGGAATTAACCCATTATATTCCACATTGCTGCCACTGAGCTAAGTGTTTGCCCTCTATTTCCATTATTCCCCTGATGAAGTTTTTTGTGACGAAACATGCATGTACGGAAAAAGTAGGATTTAGGGCATACTAGGGCCAACTATTCCAGGGTCAGGTTCTGGACGGGGTCGTCCTTATCAGGGTGGGTGCTCCGTGTTTAGGCCAACAGGGCCAGCGTAGCACCCCCTGATAGGGCACCATTAGGGACAGCTTCCCCACCCCGTCTTTTGGTACCATATTGTCATCCAGATCAGGGACAATCGCCTTTTCTCTGCTGACCTGGACCACCGATACCAGCGAAACTTGTCGTCAGTGTGGTAGGACATATGTGGCTTAGGCTACTTTCACACTGGCGGCAGGCCTGATCCGGCAGGTGAAGGGTGCTGCCGGATCAGGCCTGCCGCAGTGACATGTGTGGAGCCGGAACCGCGCTCCGGCCCCACAAGTCACACAGTATATACATACACATAAACATACACACACATATAGACATACAAACACACATACATACTTACATGCTCCCCGGCAGGTCTTCGGAGCGTCAGAGGGACAGGACGGCTCACACAGGTCACGATTCCCCACAGCGCCCTCTGCTGGGCGCCTGGTGGAATCGTCATCTGTGCGCGCTGTCCTGTCCCTCTGACGCTCCGAAGACCTGCCGGGGTGCATGTAAGTATGTATGTGTGTTTGTATGTCTATATGTGTGTGTATGTTTATGTTTATGTGTATGTCTGTGTCTGTATGTGTCTATGTGTAGCCAGATCCGTAATGGACTCCATTGAAAGTCAATGGAGGGCGGATCCGGTTACCATTATGGTCACACCAGACGGATCTGTCCCCATTGACTTGCATTGGGGGTCATTCTGGATCCGTCTTGGTGCGGATGCCTGGACCGGAGAGCAAACCGCAGCATGCTGCGGTTTGTTCTCCGGTCTGAAGACGGAACGGAATGCTTTCAGGAGCGCTCCGCTGTCTTCAGTTCAGTTTTGTCCCCATTGACAATGAATGGGGACAAAACTGAAGCGTTTTATTCCGGTATTGAGCCCCTATGACGGAACTCAATACCGGAATTTTAAAACGCTAGTGTGAAAGTAGCCTTATCTATTTAGTGCCGCCGTGCACTTTTTGCCTCCCTACTACTTAGTGTTTGTTTTGGTGTTTATATTTGGATAATATTTCAGAGACTTATAACGTGTATCTTTTAGCGGGATCATTAAAGGTTATGTTTTAAAATTTGATTACTCTCTTGAATACTGGATATTTTGGTAGTCTTTGGTTCTATCTGGAAATACTGTTATTTGATAACATATGGATGAATAACTGAAACACCTACGTTCATTTATTTTGCATTGCTACTGCTTTTTCTATATATAGTAATAGTAAGCTTTATACAGCACCAACGTAGTCCACAGCTCTGTATATAGTGTACATGTACAAAGAAAATGAACAGGAAAAGTAAGGTCCCTGCTTGAAAGAACTTGTAATATATGGGCATATAGGGTGGCACAAAGCTGTTTGTTTTGTACATTGGTTTAGCCATCAGTCTCAAATTTTGTGAGACTCCAGAATGCACACAGTCTCATCCATGATGTTCATAGGACTAAAATAATACTTGAAGCGTCCTCCTTGCTTCAAGTCAAGTAACGCACGCCCCTCCTGCCAGTGATTGACATCCTTGCTGTGGTGCGCTCCCTCTTGCTGCGCGATTCCGGCTCCTGCACTCAGCGGGCAGGCGTGCGTGTACATGCGCGCTCGCTGGAATTGCAGGGGCCTGCGTAGATGAAAGCCGGCTGAGTGCAGGAGCCGGGATCGCGCAGCAAGAGGGAGCGCACCACAGCAAGGATGTCAATCACTGGCAGGAGGGGCGTGCGTTACTTGACTTGAAGCAAGGAGACCGCTGCCCCCTTGACTTCAAGCTGACAGGAGAGGGGATTGATGGGGATTAAAACCGCGTTTTCATCAAGTTAGGGGGATCAATTTACTGGATGAAAGGCATGATTAGTAACATACTGGGCCTAATATAAGGTAATGCAGGCAGTTTTATGTGTGTGTTGGAGGTGACAGGTTCCCTTTAAGAAAGCACTTCTGCTAACATGTTTATTCCTTGGTGTTGTTCATTTAGAGGCCTTTGACAATGAATACAGACTTGCCTATGAGAAACTCCCTTCTGATCTGCTGAAGAGAATGCAGAAGATTGATATGCCTCCAAGCAAGAGTGTTGAGTGCTGTCGGAATGTCTTTGGGGCACCCTTGATCTGATCACAACTTTCAGAAGAATTCTTGGTTATCATTCCATGGGGTTCATTCTAGCCTTAAACATTATACCACTGCAAGTCATAAATAACGTGTCTATCAGCCCCCAACTGGGAGGACTGGATACACTGGACGCATGTGATCCCTCCACTATTGTTTTTATTCTAGCTGTTGCATTATGGACCTAGGTGGAGTTGTGACTACTTCACTGTTACTTTTGGCACCTTACAGTTTGTTGGTTAGGATTACATATTTACCATGCATTTCAAGTGTGGATCATCTCCAGAAGCATTGCAGCCAGTGATTCGTACGCCCAACTAGGAGTACATGGCTGCATTAACTTTTTTGTTTAAATATGTGCATGCAAATGAATGCTTAGGTGTAACCGGTGAAAAGTAAGTTATCCGTCACACTGCCAACTTTGCTCACCCCGTGTATACATGAGCCTTCAGTAAGTATAGAAAACTTGAACACGTCCGAGTTCTCAACTCACCATGTTCTTTCCATATTGACTTGTTTGAAAATGCTTATTTTTGATAAATGGTTTCATGTAATTCTGCCAACTCTATAGAACCTCCCAAAATTTCTTTATACATGGCACTTTTTAGAGGGACATGTTCTTCCGATCTTTGACAATCTTCCAAACAGTTTATGAATATCCTGATACACCCATGTTAGAGCAGGGACATTTTATTCTTTCAGGTGACCCATACAGAGAATTTTCCAGAGGAGTATTTTCCGTCTTGCGTTGTAACATCATTGTTTGAACCAAACAATTTTTTTTAATTTTATGAAGATCATTGTTTAAATGAAATAATCAAATTATCATGTGTATTACATGATGTTTTAATGACTGTCGTGCCTTATATCTCCTGCTGTCTATTAGCAGGGGGCGACCACCAAATTACTGACATTTCCAAAAATTCTAAGCACAGCAAGGTAATATTTTTCAGGTTATTGCCAATTTATGACATGTAAACTGGGGAGAAAAGTTACTGTTGGCCATAAACATTTCCATGGTTTTTGGCAGTTTATGACCTAAGCAATCCTCTTGTTGGCTGTTATAGAAAACACCATTTTATTTTCCTATGATGTTGGGATATTTGGTTGATGCACTGTAATAAGTGTTTTAATAGCAAAATATTTTTTTCTGAAATCTGATGCCTAGGTCAAAATTGATTAATAGTTCGGGCTGATTTTTGGGGGCATTTTGTTAAAAACTGTTCTAATCATTAATGAAAAAGCATCTGATTATTAATTCTCTTTCAAAAAAGAGCAGATTTTATAGCCTATGAACGCATTAGGCTGGAATCTCTCTTTTGTTGCAATTTTTAAGGCAAGTCCAGAAGTGGATTCAAAATGAAAGGGAAATATAAAGGATTGGCTTGGACTTCTCCCTCCTGCTGGTTCCTCTTCTGACTTTGGCTAAGAATTTCTGCATCAAAAACCACATGTGTTTCTAGTGTTATAGCCAGTCAGGAGTAGAGTAAAGCTGCCCATAGACATGCTTAGCTTGGATGAAAGAGAATGTTAATTCTGTTGAGCAGGGGAAGATGAGTATATTGCCAAACAGTTTAGGTGCTGCAGGCAACCATCTCATCAGACAGGAAAATAGAACTTGTCCAATGTATTTTCTCTAACAAATAAGGGAGTCCTGGAGGTTGTGGTCAACAGGTCCCCTTTAACTTCTGGGTGACTTGGGATAAATTTCTGAAAGGCCATGATGTTGTCATGGAGTATGAAATATGAGATCCAGTGCAGATGATAAATACAAGTGCATGGAACATTTCAGGAATATAATCCTTCATACCTTTTTCACCTCAGCAATCTGCAATTGAAGCACATTTATGATTGGATACCTTGTATTTCTGGAATATCAGTAACTGAGCTTTTGGTAAAGAAAATAGCACAATGTTGCCTTAAAATACTCTTAATTATGGACTTTCTTATCCCAGGTTGTAATATAGCATTATAGAGCCCCTGAGGAATGGATGGCTTCTATGAATTCAGTCATTTTTACATGTGCTGTAGCTATACACATAACACAATGGTTATAGAATGGAAGTGTGAGAGTAATCCCAGTCTGTATTTTATTACTGTGTCCTGTGGCCTTTCAAGCACACACTACATACTGCCTAGTCTTTCTGTGGACACTACAGGAATTTGCTTACATTTTTTTCTGTGATATTCAGTGAATTACAGGAAAATCTACCTTGCCTACTAAATGCAACTTATACTAGTGCACCTTTTATGTTAAACTTGACTATTGATGGATTTGTGGTCCAGAGGTTAGTTTACATACTATGAAAACGTGTACTACACCACAGCTGGCTTACTTTATTTTATGTCTTAAGCATTACACACCATCAAACACACCGTGGTTTTCCATCTTTTCTTTATATTGTTTTTTTCCCATAATGAAATGTATATCTATAAGGCCGGAGCTGCACATAGATTTGACACAAACAACATCAGTAGAAACTTTTGTTATTATTATGTTTTTTGTAGTGGCTTGACGACAAAGCTGGCCACACAGTCTAAAATTAATCAAAATTGGACGATTAAAATGAAAGTGATTGTTCTTTGAGTAAAATTTAACAACTAGCCTGACGACAGACTGTCTTTGTCTGGAAAGCAGTTAAAAAGTTTCATCTAGTAGTTCACAAACTATCTATCGTTCCTCAAAATATCTTTACCCTTCATTGTCATTGAACAATTTTAATTGGCCACTCTAGACAAAAATGTGTATGGCTGCATCAGCATAATGATCGTTTAATGGTTGTCCAACCACCAACCTACTTCTATTTGTGTAGGGCCACCTTATAGGGGTTTTCCAGGGATTAATAAGTTAAAATTACTGAGAATACCTAAATATTACTTTATTATAAACAAATTCCCAAATAGCCTTTCATTATTATAATGGCTCGTTTTCTTAAGGGGGTAAACATAAGGACAAATAAAACCAATCCTAATCACACAGCTGGATAAGTTACTTCAAAGCAGTGAGCCAAAAAGCTGTCTCCGCTCTCCTTACTGTTAGGACTTATTCAGACGAATGTAAGGGCTCCCTGACCATGTTGCAGACCGCAGATAGCAGTCCGCAGTGCATGAGCACCATCCGTGTAAATTCCTTATTGTAGTGTGGAACCATAGACTTGAATGGGTCTCGGATCGGCAAAAGATAGGACATATCCTATCTTTTGCGCTGCGGAAGCATGGACCCAAAAGCCTACGGAAGAGCTTCGGAGTGTTTCCGTGGGCTTCTGATCCATGCCTCCGCTCTGCAAAAGATATCTTGAGGATCCTGGACCCATTCATGTCCACATCCGCAGCACAGAATGCAAACAGCCAGTGCCTCTATATTGTGGACCCGCCGTTTGCAGTCTGTTATATGGGCACGGAGCCCTCGCGTTCATCTGAATGAGCCATTAGGCTTCCATGAAATGTGATCCTACATACAGCTTATGAGATATTCAGCAACAAGCAAAGTGCAGAGAGGATGGACTGTTGTGCGGCTGTGGTAATGGAGACTGCATACAAGCGCTGCTACTCATTAGCCACAGCTGATATTAGGTGTATGTAGGATAGTAATTCAGGACAGCTGGAGCTGTGAGGAGGATGAGGCAGGTCGCTAGTTCACTGCTTTGAAGTAACTTGTCCTGCTGTGCAATTAGGATGGGTTTTGTGTGTATTAATAGGACAGCAGCCATTTTTCCCTTTATGATTGCTCCCTAAAGAAAATAAACCATATAAACAATGAAAGCAGTTTGAGAATGTGTTCATAATGTAGTACTATTTAGGTATTTTCAGTAATTTTATTTTAGGAACTCCCAGATAACCCCTTTAAGCCTGTGTGTAGCCCAGCTTCAGTTTTGATGAGTGGTTTCTAGTTGTGTTAGCTCCTGTCTCTCTTGGTTGCATGTCTTTTTCTCAAACTTTTTTTTTGTGCAGAAGTTTTTAAAAGTGACAACATGTAACAATCATTTTCTATGAAAGCTTTAGTCACGTGACCAAACTTGCCACATAGCTTAAAATATTTTTTGCTTTACTCAACAGTTGATTCCTTTGGCAATACTAGATTTAGACTTGTAAAATTCCACAGAAGAACAGTGACAATGACATTGTAGAAGTATCTTTGCTTTCATCCTTTTCATTTTGCTCATAAATTTACTGACATGACTCTAGACATATTTTATTAAAGGGGTTTTCATTGTTGGTTTTCCTCAGGATAGGTCATCCTTATGTGATTGATGGGGTCCAACACCCACCACCCCAGCCAATCATCTGTGTGAAGCACAGAGCCAAACTGTTATTGCACCCCAGGCCTATGGACTTAAAAGGGACCGAGCTGCAATAACCCATGTGAGCAAGGAACATGACATCACTGGCCTAGGAAGAGGCAGCATCACTTGCTGGAGTGCCACAGCCTCTTCAACCAGCTGATCAACAGGTGGGCTGGGAGTTGGATGCCTACTGATCAGATATTGATGACCTATTCAATATTTTACTCCTGGAAACCCCTTTAAAGCTACACTATATATTTTTCTTGTAGGTTTGTGACTTAAATATTGCATGATTGCCCATTGTGTCTTTTATTATAAACACATTATTAAATTGTCAGCCTGCTTCCTCCACAGTTATCCTTTAATTAATCCTGCAGTAGGGATTATGTACAGCACATATGAAGTCATGTTAATTTCCTCCACCTTACTACATTTTATGCTTGCACAAGGCTGTATTTTCCAGATGCAAATTGCACACAGACCCATTCATTTCTGTGGGGTCACGCACACATCTGTATTTTTTGAACATCCTTGTGACAGTTCTGCAAACTATAGAATGGCCTCTTCTTGTTATATTGCCTTAATGTGACTTTTTTAGTGGATACCACAACCAAGAAGGCTACCAAAACTAAATTGAATTTTTATTGCAATTTTACTGGTCTTCCAAAAAATTGGCATTGTGCGCAACTTGTTAAATATTGCCTTATCCCAAGTTGTAGAATATATGAGCGACGGTTGTTTCAGGCTGAATCCCGTACCCCAGATACTGACGCATCTTATGGATCGGAGGTGAATGATCCCTATGCACCAATACAGAGTGCCTACTCTATATTCCGTCTGTTAATTGTCTATAGTGCCTTGTGAACTACACCTTCCTCCCTTTCCACCACAGTGCCTGAAGCTGTTGCGCTTTTAAGGCTACTTTCACACTAGCGGCAGTCCTGATCCGGCAGGTGAAGGGTGCCGTCGGATCCGGACTGCCGCAAGGACATGTGTGGGGCCGGAACCTCGTTCCGGCCCCACACATGTCACATACACAGTACCATATACATATACATACACACACATACACATAAACACATACATACTTACATACTCCAAGCAGGCCGCACGTCTTCACACCCAGGAGGCTCGCAGCTATGACGATTCCCCACAGCGCCCTCTGCTGGGCACTGTAGGGAATCGTCATAGCAGCGCGCCTCCTGGGCATGAACACGTGCGGCCTGCCTGCCTGGAGTATGTATGTGTTTGTGTATGTATGTGTAGGTGACGGATCCGTCCTGAACTCCATTGAAAGTCAATGGAGGGCGGATCCGGTTACCATTGTGGTCACACCAGACGGATCCGCCCCCATTGATTGTCTTGGTGCGGATGCCTGGACCGGAGAGAAAACCGCAGCATGACAATGAATGGGGACAAAACAAGCATTTTATTCCGGTATTGAGCCCCTATGACGGAACTCAATACCGGAATTTTAAAACGCTAGTGTGAAAGTAGCCTAAGTCATTTATCCCTTTTAAAATTGGACTGTTTCTCACTAATGTGACCTCCTGAAATGCACAAAAGGGATATCCAATTATTCCTGTATAGTACCTAGTTTTGTCGTCATTTCCTTTGAGGAGAAGACTGTACAAACTTATATGAAATCATATACAAATATCACAGAACTGATGCAGTGAATTCTGTGTTGTGGAACTAAAAAGTTAACAATATTGGCAAATCAAATTATTTTAGTTTTTTTAAGCATGTAAATAATGTACGCACCGGATATGCCTTGGAATAGGAACATGCAATGTGTTATACACTGCATGACTAAATGTATCCTCTTTCTGATTTTAGATTGAGAAATGTATTTGTTTTTGTACATTGCAAAAAAAACTGTTCTGTATTTTGAAGCTTAACTTTTGTCATCAGAATTTTGTATAGAGTTAAACTATATAGAAATAAGACAAAATTGTGTTCTTTGGAAAAATAAAATGAAAAATAAGTAACATTTGCAGGTATTTGCTTCATCCATAAATGCCAAGTGTTACCTCGTTTTGTCAGACCAAAATAAAGGTAAATGCTTCCTTTTAAATGTTGAATTTATAAGGCCTCTTTCACACGACAGTATTTTTTGCAGGCCCCGATCCACATTTTTCACATGAGTTTTCTATGGGTCCGCAAAAAATACTGAGAGCATACTGTGTGCTGTCTGCATCCGTATGCCCGTTCTTGCAGACCCATAGATGTCAATGGGTCCGCAAAAATTGCGGATGCATAACTAAAGCATCCGTGTGTTATCCGCATTTTTTGCGGATCCATGTCCCAGACACCTGTTTTCTATACCATGTAACCGTTTTATCACAGAGAAATCAGGAAGTACTTTATAGGCCTTGCATTTCTGCATTTCTGAGGAGCATTTGTGATCAGGCAGGCAAGTGTTTTCAGGACCTAAAAAAACAGCCAAACATGTCCCATTGGGATGTTGAAAGCCTGATCACCCTAATTGAAGAGAGGCCAGAGTTATGGGACAGCCGCAGTGAGGCGTACCATGACCGCCAGAAGAAGGAGAACTCCTGGGCCGAAGTGACCAAGTCTATGAGGCCTTCAGAATGGCGTAAAGCTGATGCCAAGGGTCGTGCTGATTTGGGTGAGTTGAACATTATGTTACTTTTGTCGTGACCCATGTTAAGCGTCGCCAAGTGTTGTGTTTAGTACGATCGTACACCATAGCATTAGATTCTTCCTTTTTTTGGTTTGTTCTTGGTACAAATCACACACCACACACTGTTGGAAAGGATGCTTAAGGTCTTTTTAAATGAGCTATTATTAAAATGTACATCATGGCTTTAAGTCACTTAAAGGGAACCTGTCATCTCCAAAACACCCCGTGAACTAGAGTAAGAGATGTATAGTGTAAGTGATGTTGAGTCTGGTTATGGAATTTTTATCTTCATACTCACTTCCATTCTGACTCTGTGCTCCCACAAACCTGCAGTAAAATGCACTCAGTGGACTCCAGTGCTCACTCACATAATGGAGACGACTCAAAGAAGAGTCCAGTGAGTGCATTTTACTGCAGGTTTGTGGGAGCACAGCGTCTGAATGGAAGTGAGTATGAAGATAAAACTTACATATTCGGATTCAGCATCACTTAAACTATACAACGCTTACTCTAGTTCAGGGGGTGATTCGGAGATGACAGGTTCCCGTTAAAGACCAGTCACGTACATGTACGCCATCGCCATGCTGCTGAGTGTTTTCATGTATAATGTTCTGGATGTGTAAAATCATGCTACATTATTCTAAATATAACAGGCCACGCGTTAATGACTTGGTATTAATGGCTGGTCCCTTAAAGTCGTATATAGTGAAGTGAGTTTTATGGGGGGGGGTTTTAGTACACTTTTTTTTTTTTTTTTTTTTACGGCCATTTATTGTCCTTTTCGACAGTCATTGGACAGTGTTGGATTCGAGGCCGTGAGTATTTCTTTTTTAAAATGCATCAGTCATTTAATTTCTGTCATGCATGTCGAATAGGGCAATGTAGTAGTGTTTGTGATAACCATGTTTGTTTGGTGGAACCACCATGGGCACACATTTAGCACCCAAAATTGACGGCGGAAGCCAATAAACACCTGTGACAAAATAAAATTTAACTTGAGCGGCCAAAAATGATTATAAAATCACAGAAAACGAAAAAATGGCTGCATCACTTATCCCTTTGTAGTACCTGTCCCATGTAATATTGTTATTGTCAAGAAAGACATCCAGGCCCCTATAGGACTCTTGTATTTTAATGTTCAAAAACACCTATCATGTATATAGTTCCATAGTCTCACTGCCCTTACAGTAAAGAGTCCATAGTCTTAATGCGATTACCGTTAAGAATCCTCTTTTATGTTTGTGTAGAAAACAACTTTCCTCCTGAGCCAGAGGAATTCCCCTCGTCACACTCTCAGTCCTGGGGATAAAGTGAAGAATGGTTGATATTTCTGTGCTGACCACGGATAAATGTATACATAGTTATTACGTTTCCCTACAGTCCTATTATTTTAAAACAGACTATGCTTTTTTAAAACTCTTTATTGTGATATTGTAGTCCTACCATTCCTCTAATGAGTTAAATTTAACAACTATGAACACTGTAAAGCTCTGCTATTTGGGGCTTGCTTACAGGAGAACATAACTGTACACAGTCCTCCATGTGTGTTTGGACTATATATAGTTACATTTGCTTGACTATTTTTTTATTAGGGGCATGTAGGCCAATTTTCATGTTAGCCGTCATATTTTATCAATTTCTTTACTTTTTTATTACATATGTTTATCACATTTTTATTTTTTAAAATCTTTTTAGAACTGTGGACAGTCTGGATGATGCGGAGGGGGAGACTGTGGATGTGGCGGAAGCTGATCAAACTACTCCCCAGGTGTCACAGGAGGAAGCTTCACAAGTGGAGGATCACACTCTATCATCTGCAGCAGTACCCACAAGTCCAGAGGTGCTTCCAAGGACCCTGCCGCCCCGGAGGCGCCGTACTGCCCATCAGGCTTCTTCTGGGATATGTACCCGTGAGTTTGTGGATAGTCAGGTTATAGAGTACCTATCCCACAAGAGGACTGAGGGGCCTGAAATTACAATGTTGAAGGGGCTGGCACCGTTTATGAAAATTGTTTCGCCCCAACAACAGAGTCCCTGTATGCCGTCTCTGGCCATGGTATTGCAGATGTTTACATCGCAATACCCTGGGGACATTGTTAATTTAATCAACAATGTCCGGCAGCAGGTCCTTGGAAGTACCTCCTCCTCAGCAGTCCCACTATGGACAGCAGCCCCCCTATGAGCAGCCACAAAGATTGGGCTCTATGGAGCAAATTCCTTATGGGCAGGAGCAAAGAAATGCTCCATCTTCATCTTCCGTCTCAGATGGAGCTAATGTTCGTGGGGCAACATCGAGCGTGCTCCCACATTCCTTTACTAGAGAGTTATTGGACCCCTAATTTTGGTGTCTGATTTTAATTTGTATTTTAACTATTTTTATGTTCAGAACTTGAAGAAAAAGTAAAATTTTATTTAAATGTTGCCACAGGTTGGTATACTAAGTGTGAAATGTTGTGTATTTGTTACTTTGTTTATAACAATTCACATTCAATTAATCACTTAACTTGTCAAAGTCTTTTAGATGCCATTGGACTAAATATGTACATGCTATACTTACCTTTTTTCATTTACATTTTCCTAAAAAACAAACAAAAAATAAATAGACAAATATAAAAATAAATATACAAATCTAAATACATTTAAGGTACAGCTATGGGCTCAACATTGTCCACAAACAAAATCCGTAAAGATAATCGGACTTTGATGAAGTCCCATATATCCTTATGTGATGAAATTCTTCACACATTTACATATTGACATTTAGGAACCTATTATTCATTATCAAATACTATATAGTGTCTCCAACATATGTTACAAAAAGATTGTAAACTAATTTAAATTCCCTATTTTTCAGATAAAAAGAGGTATTAGAAGGTTTTTTTGGAAAACACAAATGCCAAGTGATGTTTTTTTTTTTTTTAAAGCCAAATTCACATCTCTAAAAACACTTGATTTTTTTTCTTTTCCATAAAAACCTCGGGGCTGATGAAGAAGTCGGCGTAAAGTTCCCGAATAGCAATACCTGCACTACCAGGTCGTCTATGTCTCGTGAGATCCCAACCAACACCAGGAAATGTTGGAATTTCACTCTGGTCAACATCCAAGGAAGCATCGTGAATCCTGGTGAAGTTGTGTAGAATAACACAAGCTTGAACAACCAGGGTGGCATTGTCTGGATCCATCTATATGGTTGTCAGAAATATCCTCCACTTCTGAGAGAGAATTCTAAAAGCGCACTCAACATACCGACGAGCAGTACTCAAACGGTAGTTGAAAATACGCCTCCTGACATCCAAACTGCGTCTAGGGAAAGGTCACATAACATGTCCAGTCAATGCAAACCCCTCGTCAGCCACGATCACAAACGTAGCCGGTGGACCAGCATATCCGGGCAGTCTTCTGTGCTCTGGCAGGGAGAGCTGATCGGCACAAAGCCGTTCACCTATTCTAGTAGCACTCACGATGCGAGCATCTGAGGTGATTCCATAGGCCCCAATATCAACCATTATAAACTTATAGCTGCTATCAGCCAAGGCCAAAAGCACTATAGAAAAATACTGTTTATAATTGAAGTATCGGGACCCTGAGTGAGGAGGCTTCTTAACATGAATGTGTTTGCCATCCAGTGCTCATATGCAGTTTGGAAAATGGGCAGAGACATTGAATCCGCTATGCGAACCCAATCCTCTGCTTTTGGCTGTGGCATCACCATCTCTCGGAGCCGCAGCCAGATTACTTCACAAGTATGTGCCACTATCCAAGAAATTGTAGAAATCCCCAACAGAAACTCATAATGCAAGGACGAAAATGAGTTCTCAGTTGCAAGGAATCTGTAGAAAAAAAAATGAAGCAATCTATCCAAAAAAACAAAATTACATAGCACATATACATGTATTTTAAATATTTAGCTAAACCAACTACAATCACAAATTCAACATGATTGACCAAAAAATATACAACTAAAAAACAACAATTACCTCAGGCAGCCTTTCCTCAGGTGAAATGCTGCGCCGCATGTTGGTGTCCTGGAAAGTGAGGTCCGGACGGATATACGACAACAGCAAATCAAATGTAGCCACTGACATGTGACAGAATCCAAAGAACTTCTCCAGGTGCTGACGAAGGTCAGTGAAGAGGGTGTGAAAATGGCACTTTCTGTACCGTTGAGCAACAATGGGATTAACCCATAGTCGCCTCCTCCTCGGTTCCTCAACCAGCACAGATAAATGCTGGCTAAATCGCCGAAAAAGAAGCCAGTGCAGAAGAACCTCATCATCAAAGTCTTCATCCACGTGGAAAGAAAGCCAGAAACTGCGAAGCTAACAATGCCAACTAAGCAACCTCTGTATACTCCCAAAACAACAGAAAATGGCCAAAAACACTAGTGACCTCATTATATACCTGTTTCAGGGGGTGTAGCCAAGTTAAAGAATTCAAATTACACCTTCCGTTTTTTTGCGGTCCGCAAAAAATGGAAGACATACGGAAACACAACGTCCGTTTTTTGCGGAACAACGGAAATATTGTGGATTATAAACGGGACATTAAATTCACTTACATATGGAAACGTTGGCCCGCATTTTGCGGACCGCAAAACAACGTTCGTGTGCGAGTAGCCTAAATGAAAGAAAAAACGCTGACACCTGTGAATAATCTGACATTACAAAGAAAAAAAACCTGTTTAAATTGAGTGTACCTAAAACCAGTTTGATAATAGTCGCACAGTATTGTACATATTAGCAGCAATACTGTGTGGCCAGTAACAAATTGCTTTCAGCTGCGATTGATTTTAAAATTGCCAACTTGCATATGGCACAGCCCAAGAACAACCTATAGCCAATAAAGCCTGATGTTGCCTTTTCTGCGTTTTGGCCTGTCTTCCCATAGAAGATTTATAGGGGAAAAGAAGGCCATGTTTGCCTTTGCAGAAGTGCCTTTCCAACTTTGACATCTGATTACACCAAATCCGCCCTTGAATGCAAAAAAACTTTGGTATGACTCTGTGTTCATCAAAGGGGGGCATATGCTGAGACTAACTCCGCCTATGCCAGGGACAGGAAACACTCTAAAAAGTTGCATTTTACTTCCCCTCCTCAGTGATTCCCTTTTTTAGGCCTTATTCACACGTCAGTTTTTTGGTCAGAAATTTCCATCAGTGATTGTGAGCCAAAACCTGGATTGGATCCTCCACAGACATAAGGTATAAAGGAAAGATCTGCACCTGTTCTGTGTTTAGAGCCGCACCTGGTTTTGGCTCAAAATTACTGATGCAAAACACTGACTTGAATAAGGCCTTAGGCCTCATGCACACGAACGTGTGCCGGCCGTGCCTGTATTGCGGTCCGCAATAAACGGCCAACGGCCGTATGCAGGCCCCATCGCGGACCCATTCACTTCAATGGGTCCGGGAGATGCGGAGCGGAGGCACGGATCGGAACACCACGGAAGCACTACAGTATGCTTCCGTGGTGTTTCTGGCCGTGCCTCCGCACCACAAAAAAGTAGCGCAAGCACTACTTTTTTGCGGTGTGGACCCTTGGATGCAGATCGCGGACCCCATTAAAGTGAATGGGTCCGCGATCCACATGCGGTGGCCTCACGGTCAGTGCCCGTGCATTGCGGACCGCAGTTTGCGCCCAGAGCACGGGCACGGCCGGCACACGTTCGTGTGCATGAGGCCTTAGGGGAAGGGAAATTCTGGGTGCTGTCATGGAGACTTCCAGGAAAACCAATTACCAGTAAGTGCAATTGCACTTTTCCCTATTGATTTCCACAATGGCACCACAGAAATACCAGAGTATAATAGAACTAGGGTGGGACTACTGCATGGAAGATCTTGCGTCCAAAGGCCAAATCTGAGTTAAATAGCACATCCAAGCGATAATGTTTTGTAAAGATATGGGTAGTTTTCCACATTGCTGCCCTACATATCTGTTGCATAGAGGCAGATGCTTTCTCTGCGCAGGACATTGCCATGTCTCTAGTGGAATGAGCTCAACTCTTGTGGAACCTCTAATCCCCTCTCCAACCATGTGTTTCTATAAGAAATAACTTCTACAACTGTCAAGGTTATGAAACTCCCCTTCTCATTTTTTGAGTTTTGACGGAATAATGATATCCTGTGATACTATCTTTAGGAGGAAGGAAGGATCCAGCTTTAATGTTTTTCTGTCCTAATATTGTTGACAATATGGTGGGATTGTAGAAAGTGCCTGGATTTCGATAATCCCATGTGCTGAAGAGATAGCAACTAAAAAGACCGCTTTTAGGCCCCATTCACACGTCCGTATAATGTGTCCGCATCCGTTTCTGCAATTGCGGACAATTGGATAGTATGCGGATCCATTCATTTCAATGGGTCCCGAAAAAATGCTGACAGTACACCGTCTGGTGTCCGCATCCGTGTGTCCGTTCCGACTGTCCGCAAACAGAAATCCTCCTGTCCTACTTTTCCTCCGATTTTGCAGTCCGTAGCCCAATACAAGTCTATGGGACATCCGTAAATGCGGAAGACATGTGGAAAGCCATCCGTATTTGCGGATTCTGTTCCAGGAGGGGTGAAAAAAAAAAGATGTTATTCATCCTTATGAATATGGATATATGGATACATCCTTTCCGTTTTTTACGGAAAGACGGAATGGATGTCCTGGAAAAATTGAGTTTTTTGCGGAACAACGGATCCGCAAAAAACTGACCGTTTTCCAGGATGTGCAAAAATACGAACGTGTGAATGGGGCCTTAGAGTTAGCATCTTAATTGGGATATCTTCTAAAGGTTCAAAAGGATCCTATGTAATCAAATTAAGAATTACATTAAGATTCCACAAAGGAAACATTTTAGGTTTTAGTTATCTGAAGCTTTTAAAAACCTTATAATTAACTTATTACTGGAAAATCTTGTATCAAACAGAATGCTTAATGCAGATATCTGAACCATGAGACTTAGATAAGACCTGAATATGTAAATTTTGGATAGCTTATGCTTTCTAATAGTTCTAATTCCAGGAATGCTATCTATGATTCACAGAGAAAGCCAATGTGATGGTATTCCCTTTTGGTCAAGAGGAGCTTGGTCCAGCCTTCTGTGTGAAATGTCCACCTCAGAGCCAATAATGATTCAAATTGAAAAATACACATTTAAACTGGGTCCAGTTTTTCATCCAAATCCCAGAATGTTAAAGGTATCAGTTTGGATACTGGAGGACTGTTACAGAAAAAAGGGCTTTCCAGTAGAGTAATAGATAAAGAATATACCATTAATTTTGGAATTTCTTCAGAAATGATTGTTATTGCAAATACATCTATCAGCTGATCTCTGATTCAGGGAGCAAAAGTCGTGGACCTTTTGATTGACACAGATCTATCTCTGGATACCCCTACTTCTTTACTATCTGAGAGAAAATCTTTTCCAATAAGCTCCATTCTCCTGAATCTGTCTTCTGCTCAAAAGTCTACTTGAACATTCTTTGAGGTGTATGGCAGTCAGAGATATCATGTGATTTTCTGCCCAACACAGTATCTTAACTTTAATAGACGTTTTCTCTTTGTTCCTCCTTGTCTGACTATCAGACACCACTGTTATGTTGTTTCAGTATATTTTTACATGAAAACCTTCTAAACCTCCTGAAGACACACTAGACTAGCCAAACGCTTCCACCCAGCATCCTGCCTGAGCCCATTTTAACAGGTTGCAGTGCCAGCTCTGAAACAGATGTGCCCAACTCGGCTTAAAGCTTACCATGCATACTCGTCCTCTTCAGCCCCCACTGGATGTAATCCTGGCAGCTTCTGCTCAGCCACATGGCAAGGACTTCAGGGATGACTTTCTGTAACATCAGGTATGATCCCTATACTGAGTATAATAAAGGGGCAAAAAGCTACTGGCTATGCCACCTTCCTCTTTGAACGGCTCTAACTTTGGCTGGGCTGAACTTGGCCCCTAACCTCTCCTGCATCTTGTCCTGCACAGGAAGACACTGAGGAGCTAGTGGAAGGGAGAAAAATGTAACCTTGAGTGTTTCCTGTCCCTGGCAGAGGCGGAGCAAGTCTCGTGGTGCCATTGTGGAAACATTCTAGTTTGTAATATTCCTTAAACGTATAAATCATGTGCGACCACTACTGGCAAATGCACTTGAAATATGCCAACAGCAAACCTTCAGGGCTTGGCCAGGATTCAAAAATCAAAGCTGCTATTGAAGTGAAAGATGGTGAGCTGCTATAATACACACCACCCACGGCATAGCCCAAGCTGCATTCACTAAAGGGTTGTGTCTTTGGAAATTGTTAGATATTTGGTTCCTTACATTAGATGGTCAGCCCCAATTAGACAGGTACCAAAGTACATGATGGCAGTTTCTATACAGAGCTGTACATGTCCTATTACATCGAACACGTTGTTTGATCAGTGGGCAGCCTGTTGTACAGCTGTGCCTCTTAGCATTAAAGTACCTAAGGTTACCAAGAGTACCACCAGTGATATGGTATACCTCTTCAGGTACACAATACAAGACAGACCAAGCAAAATTAATAGTTTTGTGGGAAAAGATTTAGAATAAGATGCCATTTCATTCATGTAAAACAGATGTCATGATGACAATATAGTGGCCTATTTAAAGGTACACAACCTAGAAATTAAAGGGGTTATCTGTGAATGTATAGTGATCACCTATCCTCTGAATAGATCAGCAATATCAGATTGGCATGGGGATGGCTTTGGGGGGAAAATCAGGTCCAACACTGATCTGTTGTCAGAAAAGTCTGGGCACTTGGCCCTACAGCCTCTTTCTAGGGCATACGATGTAACTGTGCAATATACAGCGCTGTGCTTGGAAAGCTGCAGAAGCCAGCTGTGGTCACCAGACCTGACAGATCCGGATGCCTGCACCCATGCGAGCGCAGGGGATCCGAGCAGTACAGTGCTCGTTAAGAGCACGTTCGCTCAACTCTAGTCATCATCAATACCTGGATAACTGACATTAAAGAGGCTCTGTCACCAGGTTTTAACCTATGTATTTTAATACATAGGTTAAAACCCCTTAACTTGTACATTTCTCACATACCTTTATTGCAGAGTACAGCGCAGCAGTTGTTCTGAAAAACAAAGTTAAAACATTATGCTAATGAGACTTTGGCGCACCGGGGGGGGTGGGCTCTTTCCTCCTGAGCACCGCTTCTTCACCACCCCCCCCCCGGGCCTGAGAGTCTCCCCCATGCCGAAGTCCACGCCCCTCTGTAAAGTGACTGACAGCACTAGACCGTTTGGCCTAGCGCTGAAATCCCACGCGTGCGCAGTCCGATCGCGCCGGCACGTGCTCAATAGCGCTTGCAGTGCCGAACACTGCAAGCGCTTCCATCCTTGTGCGCACGCGCCGTCACTTCCGGGTTCAGCGAAGTGACGGCGCGTGCGCACAAGGCTGTCAGTCACTTTACAGAGGGGTGTGGACTTCGCCATGGGGGAGAGCCTTGGGCCCGGAAGGCTCATTAGAATAATGTTTTAACTTCGTTTTTCAGCACAACCGCTGCGCTATACTCTGCAATAAAGGTATGTGAGAAATGTACAAGTTAAGGGGTTTTAACCTATGTATTAAAATACATAGGTTAAAACCTGGTGACAGAGCCTCTTTAAAGGGCTTAACAGGAATGACCACAGACTTTTTATGGCAATTAAGGGACGTTAGGCTAGGCCACTGCCTTTTTACAGCAGTCATTTACGGGCCTGGCCATCCAGTTATGTTACACTGATGATTATCGCACACTTTACAGTCTGTATGGACACACGCACTACAAGTGATTGAGTACCTTCTCCATTATAATTGCATACTTCAGTCAGAAGGTTTACTACCCTCGAGAAGTTGCAGTGGTACATTTCCAGTACAAGTGTGAATTTTGAGGGAAAGCAATCGTGTTATCATAATCCACCTTCCAACTCTTAAAAGCAGTTTAGGTGATTCTTAGTGGAATGTTCAAAGATTAAAAAAAGTTAAAAAAAATACACAAATGGTCTTTTACAAGAAAATGTCTTTATTTAAACCACGAGGATTACTTCTGGCTGGATTCAGATTTCGATGTGGAGGCTCTCAGAGATGATAGTCTCCGTCTCTTGGCGATCTGCTCCTGGCGCTTCTCCTTAGCCTCCTAAATAGTAAAGATTACATTAAGAGTTAATAACTGTCGGTGTACATACTAAATGGAAACACCAAAACTCTAAATAACAATGTGCGTTAATGGAACAAATTCAGCAATTCCCCAATTTTTGCGGGAATTTAATGAAATAAAATGGTGATCATACCTTTGTTCTCTTAGCCAACAGCTTGGCATATTCTGCTGCCTCCTCTTTATTCTTCTTTGTACGCTGCTTTTTCAGGGCAATACGTCTACGTTTGTGTTGAAGCACTCTTGGAGTTACCAGACGCTGGATCTTCGGGGCCTTGGTTCTTGGCTTCTTGCCTGTTTACACAAATCACATTATTACACACCAATGGGTGAGGATCCTAAACAGGTATTCCAGTTTACAAAATCTGACTTTTGAAGTTATGGAAGACAAAGTAAAAAAAAAAAAATGTAGTAATTAACAGAGCCTAATTAATTTTTTTCCTCCCTGCAAACACAGAGCTATAGTTTTTTTTTTAGGTAGATCTTATGTTGGTGTGCTAGAACCGCCTAACAGCTCCTTTGTTCTTTGGGGCTACTGAGAAAGCACATGCAACTGTTTCAAAACCACATAAAACCGGTATTAATATGAGGTTTCAGTGGTGCAGCTAGTCCTGTGTGAATGGACTAGAGGGGCACTGCTTTAACTGCCAATAGTAGCCCTATTGTGACTGTTGGAGGGGTAAAATCTAGTAACTTAGTGCCAGGCTTACAAACTGCAGTTTGGACCAGACTTCAATGGACAAGACCTTGATAAGATTTGTCCAGGCCTGACCTATGGATTTTGTGAATAGCTTTATATGCAGTGAAACCTACAAGGCATGCTGCAAACTCAAGAAGGTACTACACAAGCATTACAGTCACCAGCGACTAGACCTACACCACACATTTACCTTCTTTAGTGAGAGGCTTCCTGACCACATACTGGCGGACATCATCTTCTTTAGAGAGGTTGAAGAGCTTGCGGATTCTGCTGGCCCTTTTTGGACCCAGGCGACGAGGAACGGTCTTGTCAGTAAGGCCAGGAATATCTTTTTCGCCTAAAACAATTTAAAAAGTCAATTTACTGCATTTGAATATTTAGTATAAAGGTGCATTTCATAAAAGAAACACCCTTTAATGAGCACCCTCTGCTACTAAGAAGTATTGGTTTGAGGCAGTAATATCACTACAGCCCAATGAGAACAGTGGTCAGGGCATGATGAGTGCGAAAGTCAGATCAAGTCACAGGAGCAAAATCTTGAGACAGGTTTCCATGCATCCCAATATCCCCATGACAGGAGCCAATCCAGCTCAAGTCACCACATACCCCAGTAGTAAACTGGTAGGCTATGGTCTTACTCAAACATTTTTGTCCCCAAGAACATCAGTGTCTCCCTTGCAGAGAAATTGTGCCTCTTGTGATATGCAAGAGACATTTGGTTTAGGGCCCGTTCACACGACCGTGTAAACGGGTCCGCACCTATTCCGCAAATTTGCGGAATAGGGGCGGGCCTGTTCACCTCTCCGGGCGGCACGCTATCTGTTCTATCTAAAAGATAGAACATGTCCTATACTTGTCCGTACGCACGGACAAGTATAGCCATTTTCAATGGGGCCGCACGGCCTGTGTTCCGAGCGCTGCGGAACACACGCCGGGTGGCGCCCATATATTTGTGGGTCCTACGGTCGTCTGAATGAGGCCATCACTGTTACACCTCGCTGCACCAAAGGCTCTGCTCCATATCGTGGATATCCCTGCCCCATCTGTGAGTGACAGGGCAGGACTGGTGGTGTAATCTCACCTAGCCCTCTGTTCTCATGCATGCGCTGCTGCTTCAGGACCACACACACAGTAGACTACTGCACGTGCAAGCTCCCAAATCACTGGCACACATGCGAAAACAGCCAGATGAGAATATATCCTCAGTCTGGCCCTGTAACTCACAGATGGGGGCAGGGCTATCCATGACATGGAGCAGGGCTTTTGGTGTGGCAAGGTACAATGACACCCTCACTGTATCAAACTGCTCATTTGTATATCAAGTGATTTCTCTGCAGAGGTACTGATCTGCACAAGGACAAACATTTGAAGGAGACCATAATGAACCCATAATTTCACTTGGTTTTTAGGTTTCCTCCCCACGTTCCAAAAGCCATAACTTTTATTTTTCCATTCAGCCACATGAGGGCTTATTTTTTGCCGGACAAGATGCATTTCTTAATGCCGCAACTTAATTGTCGTGTATTGGAAAACAGGAAAGAAATTCATTGTGGGGTAAAGTTGAAAAACCCAACACAATTCCGCCAATTTTACTGTGCACTAAAAATGACACTACATCCTTATTCCGCAGCTCAACAACAAACTTGTATTGTATTTATTTTGTTTATTTAAAAAAAAAATAAAAATAAAATTCTTCAACCCCTTCCCAACCAGCGCCGTACTAGTACAGCGCTGGCCGGGACTTTAAAGATGGCGCCTGCTCCCTGCAGGGAGTGGGCGTGATGGCTGCAGGTGACCTGCATATCCAACTATCAGGCACCCGCGGCTAACGTCCGCAACCGGCTAACCGGATCGCGGACATTTAACCCCTCGGGTGCCACGGTCAAGCCTGACCACGGCACCCGAAGGCGGCAAACACCGGAAGCACATGCTTCCGGTGTTGCTCCGGCTCCCCCATGTGGCGATCGGAGGAGCCGGAGCGTGCCTGCAGCAGCCCCTGTCATACTAAATGACAGGAGGCTGCTGCATAGGCTTTCCTATGGAGCCCTTGCCTGTAATAGGGCTCCATAGGAAAGCATTGAAATCCTCATAGACTCCAATGCAAGTGCATTGGAGTCTATGTTATAAGCAATCAGATGATTGCCAGTTATAGTTCTCTATGGGAACAAAAAAAAATAATTTTTTTTAAAAAGTTCAAATCACCCCCCTTCCACGAAAATAAAAATAAAAGTATTAAAAAAATAAAACACATCATGCGTATCGCCGTGTGCGAAAACGCCCATATTATAAAAATAAAAATTCCCCATACGGAAAATAGCAAAACGGAAAAAAGCATCAAAATGGCCGATTCACCATTTTTTGGCGCTTTTTTTTTTAAATTAAATAAAAAGCGTTCAAAAAGTCACACACCCCCAGAATGGTATCACTAAAAAGTTCAGATCGCCCCGCAAAAAATGAGCCCCCATACAGCTCCGCACACAAAAATACCAAAAAGTTATAGGGGTCAAGAACTGGGAAAAAAAAAAAAAAGTCCAACTTTATAATTTTTTTTATCACTATCAAAATGCAAGAAACACTATACCTATTAGGTATCGCCGGATTTGTACTACCAGTAGAATGAAAGTAACTGGTCAATGTTAATGAACGCCGTAAATAAAACCCGTAACTGTGGTGGAATTGCGTTGTTTTTGCAATTTCACCCGATTTGGAATTTTTTTCCCCACTTCCCACTACACCATGTGCAATATTAAATGGTGGCGTTGGAAAGTACAACTTGTCCCGCAAAAAACAAGCCCTCATACAGCTATGTGAACAGAAAAATAAAAGAGTTATAGCTGTATGAAGGCAGGGAGCGCAAAACGAAAACACCTCAGGGGTAGAAAGGGTTAAAATCACCATATTCTGACAGCCATAACTTTTTTTTTTATACATCGGTCTACAGAGCTGTATGAGGGCATGTTTTTTGCATAATGAACTGCAATTTTTATTGGTATCATTTGTGGTATTTACAACATTTGATTACTGTTACTCAATAGCTATGGGGGGGAGAGTATTTAAAACAGTCGCTCAATGCACAGGAAAATTTTTTAAATATTTTAATAGTTGACATATTTCAGATGCAGTGATACCAAATGTTTATTTTTTATCGTTTATATATTTTTATATTTAAAATTTGGAAAGGGAGGATGATTTAAACTTATTTTAGGGGGTTTTATCAAATTTTTATTAACCATTAGCCCCCTTATAAGGCTAAACCCTGGGATTTTTTGATCCATTGTCCTATTCACCCCCATAGAGATCTATTAGGGCGAATAAGATTTTTACACTGTCTATGCTAAGCAATGCCTCACACAGTATAGCAGGCAGATTACCATGGCAGGCCTGGAAGGCTTCAGCAGCATCAAGGCTGCCATGGTAACTGATCGGAGTCCTGCGATTTCACTGCGGGGGCCCCAATCTGAAGGCAGAGGGAGCTGCATCCCTCTGTCAAACGCCACAGATGCCACCATCAGCGTTGATCACATCATCTGAAGGGTTACATGATGGGGTTCTGCAGGATCGCCATTCCCCATCATTGCGGCTGGGTGCCTGCTGTATGACATAGCTGGCACCCTCCCACGTATGGAGCAGGCTATGTTTTACAAAACAGACACCCAGAGTCTGATCAACAATAACACCAATCACGAACATTAACCCCACAGATGCAGTGGTCAATTGTGACCACAGAATCCACCGCACCCAGGGAGGGAGCCGTTCGGTTGTTATGACAGCCATTAAAATAAGAAAAAAAAAATATATATAATATATCTATATCTAAACATAGCTGGGTCAGAATATGGTAGATTTTTTTTCAGTATTAAAAACCACAAGAAAAACTATTTAAGTGTGGTATCGTAATTGTTTCAAAAATAAAAACCCATAGAAAAATGAAACAAAAAAAAACACAACTAAAATCCAAAATGAAGAAACACCAAAAATGCTTGCGTGTCCTGCATTTCTTATGTCACACAGACCTGCATCTATGGGGGATCTGCATCCATTAGACATTTACAGCATATCATGTGCAGAAATGTACAGTAAGATGAGAATACCAACGTCCATTTCCAACAGCTAGAACAACCCAACAGGTATCCACACATCCCGTTTGCTGGTAGGTAGAGATGAGCGAATTTTATATTTAGAAATTCATTTCCGCTTTGTTTAGTGGTAAAAGCAGAATTGCATTATGGATTCCGTTACCTTTAGAGGCATTCAGTTATTCGTTCCGTCATAATAGAAGTCTATGGCCTGCATAACGGATCTGTCCAGTCTCCGTTAAGCAGGAGAGAACTCTGGGACGAATCTGTTATGCAGCCCATAGACTTCTATTATGATGGAATGAATAACGGAATGACTAGAGGAATTCCGTCAGTCCGTGGTAACGGAATCCATAACGCAATTCTGATTTTACCACTAAAAGCGGAAATGAATTTCTAAATATGAAATTCACTCATCTCTACTGGTAGGCAACTAATCATGTGCTTGACTAGCAGTTGTGGATCTGAAGAAAGTGTCAGGGCTGGGGTGGAAGAGGAGATTTCAAGGCCACCTATGAACCCCTGACTGAAAATCCACTACACCAGTGCTGTAAAATGCACCTGAGCAAGGCTTCCGCAAGGATTTGGGCTCAGATTCTCAAATCCAAAGTATGTCCGCTCACAGATTTCTTTCCGTTGCCAAGGGCGACATTTGCTACAAAAGCCACTGGTTTTGATACAGATTTCAGGCCATTTCCATAGCGTAAAATGTGTAATAAATTAAAGGGGTATTCCAGTTTTTTAACATGGGCATTGCTGCTCCATCCCTGTAAAGGCTATATTTACAAGGATCTCAGGAAGCACTGCACTACATCAGCCGTGAAGGACAAGCCAGTAAACAGAGTGCCACACTGAGCAGCAACATCCAGAATAAGGCTCCATTCACATGTCCGCATCCATTCCGCAAAATTGTGGAACGGGTGCAGACCCATTCATTTTCAATAGGGTCGCAAAAGATGCGGACAGCACACAGTGTGCCGTCCGCATCCGCACTTCCGTTCCGCGGCCCCGCAAAAAAATACAACATGTCCTATTCTTGTCCGAATCCACGGACAAGAAAAGGCATTTCTATTATAGAGCCGGTCATGTGCGGTCCGCAATTTGCAGACCGCAAAACACACACGGATGTGTGAATGGACCCTTAGGCAGAGAAATTCCCTCAATATGACAGGCACCATTACTGGTCTGTAGGGTCCTTTGGGACAGACCTGGTGTGTCACAGATTGAGGACTCCATTCTCATTTTACTGCTTCTGTGACCGCACAGAAAGAGGGGACTTCTGGCAGAAAGCCCAAACTAGCGGCAGGTGGCCACTATGGCATCAGTGTAAACTAACCCATTGGTTGGATATTATCATTGTCCTGCCACGGAGCTCTGAAGACACAGGAGCTTATCTGTTTGAATCCTGTTCTTCAAGCATCAAGGGGGTATAGAGAGCAAAGCTTTAATCCAGAAAGAACGGACATCTCTGTGCAGACCTCCAAGATCACGGAGATATGTACTATTAGGCCTCTTTCACACGAGCGTCGCGGATTCGGTCCGGATGCGTTCAGGAAAACTCGCACCATTCTGCAAGCAAGTTCAGTCAGTTTTGTCTGCGATTGCGTTTAGTTGTTCTGTTTTTTCCACGCGGGTGCAATGCGTTTTGATGCGTTTTTCACGCGCGTGAAAAAAAACTGAATGTTTACAAACAACATCTCTAAGCAACCATCAGTGAAAAACGCATTGCATCCGCACTTGCTTGCGGATGCAATGCGTTTTTAACGCAGCCCCATTCACTTCTATGGGGCCAGGGCTGCGTGAAAAACGCAGAATATAGAACATGCTGCGATTTTCACGCAACGCAGAAGTGATGCGTGAAAAAAAAAAACGCTCATCTGAAAAGACCTATTGAAATGAATGGGTCAGGATTCAGTGCGGGTGCAATGCGTTCACATCACGCATTGCACCCGCGCGGAAAACTCGCTCGTGTGAAAGGGGCCTTACAGCTCAGAATTACTTAGCCTAGAAGTCCCAGATTACACATAAGAGACCTGGACACTGGATGTTCATAGGCACTGGGCAATGCATATGCATGTGTAGCCTGCAGCTGCATCAACATGGCACAGTTTGAACATGATCAGGAACACTTGGTCCATACCTTTGTATAAAGTCATTACTACTTCTGTCTGGACAATGGCAGTAACTGAATATGGTAGCCTTATATTTCAGACTTTGGGTCCCTTATACATGAGCAGATGCCAATAAGCAGTCATTTAAAAGGGATTTCCAAGATTTTATTATTATTATTTTTTTTTTACTGGTGATCTCCTCTGGAAGGACCATCATTTATCTGGTCAGGGGGTCCTGTGAGCTCCTCTGCCTTCTCGCAGCTTACCAAGCACAGCATTGTACATTATATAGTAGCTGTGCTTGGTATCACGCTCATCTGCTCCTAGGCCACACGAACGATTAACGTGACGTCACTGGCCTAAGAAAAGTTGTAAAAAGGTTGCGGAGCTATTGCCTGAGGATAGGTCATCAGTAAAAACATTTCAGAAACCCCCGTCAAGGAGCTTTTAAAGGGGGGATAATTGCCTGAATGAGTGGCCACAACAGCGTTTTGTTCACATTGTTGGCATATGCTGTCATGTTTATGTGGAGCAACGAGCTTGTCCATCATCGCTCTGTGGAAAAGATTCCTCAAAGAATAGGCACATGGTGCGGAAAATCTGCAGTGTAATCCAGTACCAGTTAGGGCTCATGCACACGAACGCACTTTTTTTTCGGGTCAGTTCCTTTTTTGCGGACCCATTCATTTCAATGAGCCCACACAAAAAAAAAAGGGTAGTTACTCCGTGTGCATTCCGTTTCCGTATGTCCATTCCGCAAAAATATAGAACATGTCCTATTACTGTCTGTATTACAGACATGGACAGAACTGTTCTATTGTGGCCCAGCTGTTCCGTAATATACGAAATGCACACGGACGTCATCTGTATTTTTGCGGGCCGCAAAATACATACAGTTGGGTGCACGAGTCTTTAGGTTGATGTGATTTTCAAAAGCTCGTGTAGTGGTGCAGATCAATTTCTACATGAAAAATTACCAGTGGTGTGGATTTTCAAATTTGCAGTATGTCCATGGTTTGTGTGGATTTTCAGTGCAGATTTTACCCTTTGCAATCCAAACAGCAAGATCTAAGGCAAGTTTGCACGTAAACCCACATAAACTGCACTGCTGTGTTTGTATACCCTTCCACTGAAGGATGGACTCAACAGCGTTCTTCACTTGCTCCAAAAACAATTCTAAGTGACTTTACAGTAGAAACAACCCAACTGCAACCACAACTCACCTTTCCTGACAATAACCAAGTTCAGAACACTTAAGTTTGCATCCACAATACAACCACGCACAGACTTGCGTTTCCGCTCGCCAGTCCTCCTAGGGCGGTAGCAAGAGTGACCTTTGCTGAGGAGCAGACGGACACGTCCATGAGTGAGGACACCCTGTTTCATGGGGAACCCTTGCTTGTCATTTCCTCCGCTGATGCGCACAACGTATCCCTGTGTAAAAATATGGAAAAATCAATGCCACCTCACAAGGACAGCTCAACACTCTGCACCGCAATGCCACAAGACAACCATCTCACCTTCCATTCTTCACCCAAAGGATCAGCAGCAACCTCCGTGGCCATACGTTTTTCATAGAAGGTCCTCAGTTTACGCTCATCGTCCACCTCAATGAGCTTCTGGCAGCCAGTGGCTGGGAAAGAAATATTGAGCTGCAGAAAAAAGAGGTACCATTATAAACGGCACTGACAACAAGGAACAGAAGAGTATTCAAGAACAGTCTAATCATAGCCATGACGGCATGTTATGTAGGTAAAGAGGTTCTCCAGGCAGGTAAGGGTAACAGCAGCAATTGCCCTGAAGGATTGGGGCTGAATATGACATGCATGGATGTGCTGGTGGCTTTAAGGGTTCTCTCCATATTTATGGCATATCCACAGTTGATGGGACCTGCACCTACTTTGACCAGGGAAGCCCTGAACCCCATGTTGTGGAGAGGTCAGCACACGCGTGGCTCTCTACTCTTCTATGAGAGTTCCAAAAACAGTAAGGGTGCGAGGCTCTTTTCAGAACCCTCATACAAGTGAATTTAGAGCCACACATGCATGGCCTCAGCTCCACATAAAGCAAGACCCCTGTTCTCAAGGCAGGTGGGGGTCCCAGATATTTATGGCAAATCCTGAGGATAATTTAAGAAGTGTCAATATAGGAATAACCCCTTAGAGGGGTTGTTCAGCTTTCAAATTTTTGGGGGACCCACAGTCTGGAATGGATTTGAGTGGGAACAGTCACATGTGTTGCAGCAGTAGTGAAGTGGCCCCCCAAGCAGCAGCACATCTCTGCATCAGGCCATGACAGCCCACCTATTGCTGACAAGTGGAGATCAGCACTCAGTAAACAGAAGCCAAAACTGAGTGTCAGGCAGCAGGTAAGTGTCCTTCCATAGGTCGGGGGGGGGGGGGGGGGGGGGGGGTGTGCCCAAAGGTATTTAAAAGCCACTGCAAGAGTTCAAGTCTGCATCAGAGGCCCTACTGTCGCTTCTATCCTATTCTTCTCATATGAATGGGGAAACATGATGTGATCCCATAGTGAGTAGATGCAGTCTGTGGGCCGGTGTCAGCCTGTGGCATCTCTATTTCTAGGGTCTAACACTAGAACTGAACAAAAAATTGGAAAAGACAACAGATCTGCAGGTAAAGAGTAGCCTGGATAACGCTGCCACCAAGGGTTACAGACCCCTACAGGGATTGCTACTTCAGCAATTGCCTCCTAGCATAACACCTCCATCATAGGTGATGCCTCCAGCACACTGAAGTACAGCACCGCACACAGGGCACGAGGAAAGCACAGCACACAAGCCATAGAGCCGGTACAGTCAGCGGATGGAGACACTGCCGCACCACGTAGAAGCCGACAGTCCACCGGCAATCCGCCAGCATCTAGCTCCTCACAACCACTAGCCACACTCCACGCCCACCGCCGCGCTCCTCACACCCCATACTCTGCAGCCCGGGTGGTATTTTCCCGGAGACAGCGCTACAAGACTCAGATTAATGTTTCATTTCTCGGCTCACCTTCATGGCCGCCAACCAGCCTGCCTTAGGTTCCCTACCGGAAAGAGGCCGAACTTCCGTTCAGTGATCTCATATAGGGAGAATGAAGAGATCGTCCTGCAGTCAGGAGAACACAGTGAGTGGAAGCAAACGCGCCACCTGGCGGTGGGAGGTTAGTATGTCGGCTTCACGTGTATGGTATTGTGTCTTGTTTCCGGGGAAGGTTATTATTATAGGTTATACAGTGGTGCCTGAGGCACTGAGGTTTATAATGATGTCTGTACCATGCACATAGCAGCCATATCACATGCTTTGTGTACTGACAACACAGTGAAAGAAGAAGGGTTATCAGCCCAGCACTGTGCTACCAAGTAATGGGATATCAACATATATTAGGACATTAGTATACAGAGAACCTTTCCAATTATTGCATCACATTTATACAATAGTTTGATTTATTTATTTATTTTTTTAGAATATAACAGACGGATGAAATGCTGGAACGAAGGGGAAAGGCAGCAAGCAATAATGGAGTCCTTATTATGGGGGATTTTAACTATCCCAACATCAACTGAGACATTGACTAGGGTCAGAACTAGAGTTCAGCGAACGTGCTCGTAACGAGCACTGTACTGCTCGGATCCCCTGCGCTTGAATGGCCACAGCCATCCAGATCCATCCTCCTCACCCGACTGCAAGTCAGTGGGGACGGATCCGTTTGGTATGACACACTCGTGTCAGAACATATCAGCACTCTCAAAGCTCTAAAGGCAAAATCTATATATAAACTAATACCACATTTGATATAATAAAAAATGAGGTTCTTCGCAAATATATTTTGATCACAAAATATCTGAGACCACCTTCCCCAGCAAACTATACTCTATTTAAGACCTGTCACATTCAGGAGAGCAGAGTCTACACATGGATTGCGATGCTACTTGTTACCTCTTTGTGTATTTAAAGGGTTTCTGTCGCCAGTTTTTTCGGTATGAATCAGGTTGACATTAGAGATGTGCTAATGTCACCTGATTCCAAATATATATCTGTTTTATTTACTGGTGCCCCCATTTTTATATAAAATTAACTTTTATTTTATGCTAATAAGGCCTCTAGGTGCAAGGGGCGTTACCTCTGCTCCTAGAGGCTCTGTTGATTGACAGGACCAGGCAGAGAAGAAACACTCCATTCACCATAGCTTGCAAGGACCTTCAATGATGTCATGACCATGTGATCAGTCACATGGTTAGGATCACACAAACAGCCTGTCTCCTCCTAAACCATGTGACTGATCACATGGTCATGACATCATTGAAGGTCCTTGCAAGCTATGGTGAATGGAGTGTTTCTTCTCTGCCTGGTCCTGTCAATCAACAGAGCCTCTAGGAGCAGGGGTAACGTCCCTTGCACCTAGAGGCCTTATTAGCATAAAATAAAAGTTCATTTTGGTGACAGAAACCCTTTAAGCATTCAATGAGAGGTAGAGCAAACCCAGGTATATGTATCACCTAATTGAAAGCAGCCTGTGGGATAATAGGAGTGCATTCAGACTTGGAGGCGACCACACCTGCAGTTATGTACTACGGAGAAAACAAAGAGACTAAAATGATAGAAAACATCCTGCACAATATGATGAATAAAGTGTATGTACATGGCCACAATTAAAGGGAGTCTGTCACCTACATAACATGTTTTAAACTGATTATATAGCTTTGTGGGAGGCAGATATTTAAGGCCTCTTTCACACTAGCGGCAGCAACGCTCCGGCCCCACACATGTTGACACAGACACAGAGAACATACATACACACACATACACACAAACACATACATACTTACATACTCCAGCCAGGGATGCCGGCAGCACGTCTTCACGCGCCTCCTGCGCGCAGTGATGACGATTCCCCACAGCACCCTCTGTCTGCCGTGAGGACATGCTGCCGGCGTCCCTGCCTGGAGTATGTAAGTATGTATGTGTTTGTGTGTATGTGTGTGTATGTATGTTCTCTGTGTCTGTGTCAACATGTGTGGGGCCGGAGCGTTGCTCCGGCTCCACACATGTGTCAGCGGCAGTATGGATCCGTCGGCACCTTATGTGCAAAAATCGAGCCCTTAGACAAGGACATCACCAGTAAAATAAGTAAAAAACAGACAATTTTGTGTAAAAGTGGTAAAACATAAAAAAAATATAAAATTGGTATCTCTGTAATCGTACTGACCAGCGGAAGAAAGTTAATATAATTTTTCTACACTGTGTACACGGCAATAACAAAACTCAAAAAGCAATGGAATTTCTGCCTGGTCTTTATCCTGCTTCCCAAAAAGCAAAATAAAAAGCGACCAAAAATACCCCAAAGTAGTACCAATAATTGCAGCTCATTTAACAAAAAATAAACCCTCACACAGCTCTGTCAAGAGAAAAATAAAAACCATATGGTTCCCAGAAAATGGCTGTACTGATACCCAAGAATCAGTTCAATAGCAATATAGTGCCTATTAATCAATCAAAATCTGCTCTGCAAAAGCCAAAAGATGGTCTTTCCCTGAACCCTGCAGTGTAAACAGCAGTCCACATGTATGGCATTTCACTATCCAGTAGAACCCACCTAACAACTTAAAGGGTGTGAAATGTCTTAGATGGCACCAGCTGAGCACAGAATATTGGGGACTGAAATATCATATCTGTAGAAAACTTGCGGTTTTCATTTCGCACCGTCGCATGCTCATTGATTTCTGCAAAACACCTGTGGTTTCAAAATGCTAACTTTTAATAAATAACTTGAGGGGCATAGTTTCCAAAAACACCAGGGTCTCTGCAAATGTGATGAAGCACCTGAATACCATTCCAGCAAAATCCATGCTTCAAAACCAAATGATGCTCCTTCCCTTTTGAGCCCTACCATGTGCCCATACAGTGGCTTACATCCATATTTGTGGCATTTCCTTGCTCAGTGGAACCGTCTATAAATTCAAGTAGTGTGGTGTGAGCCTTAGATGGCACCAGCTGGCCACAGCATGTTGGGCACTGAAATGCAATATCTCTGAAAACTCCCAGTTTTCACTTTGCAAGGACCATGGCACATTATTTTTTGAAAATGATCTGTGTGGTCAAAATGCTCACATCACTCCAAAATGGGGTAACTTCTCAGGGGTTCCATTGATTATTTCACCCCAGAGTCTCAACAGTTGTCAGCACAAGCTCCATAAATTCCCTTATTGCACATGGTGCTCTTTTACTCCTGATCCTATGGTATGTCGAGGCAACAGATTAGGACCACATGTAGGGTGTTTCTAAAACCAGGAAGCACAGTATACTAATAATAGGACTGACGTTTCACACTGGCGCAGGATGAGCACAACATATTGGGCGCTGAATTGGTATATCTGTGTAAACATTTTCACTGTAAATTAATTTTTGAAAAACACCTGTGGGGTCAAAATTCTCAATATTAAAGGGGTTCTCCGGTCCAAACCTAATATTTGCTGGCTAAATCTAACCTGTGGAGGGAAGGTTAGGGGTCATATACTTACTTTCCACAGTACAGCCAGTTCGGAGATCCACCTACCAGTCACGTGGTCCCTCCAGATAGATTTTCTATCTTCTGGCCGAAGTCCGTCTTCTTCTCTTCCTTTCTCCAGCAGGAGATGGATCGTCACGAGTGACGTCACCGCCTCCTGCTGGAGAAAGTGCCGTCTGGCGCTCTTCACATCGCACTAGGCTGAATGCTAGTGCGCATGTGCAGAACCGCCTGCAGGCTGGCCGTCAATCTCTGTATCGTACAGGCTTCTATGTGAAGCCTGTACTGACTCCTGCACAGCGCGATGTAAGCGCTGTACAGGAGTGACAGCATAGCGATCAGCCACAGAGGCTGATCCTTATGCTGTGCATGTCACAGGGGGCACTGGATGGCAAACGGGGCACTGGATGACACAAGGGGGCATTGGATGGCACAATGTGGGAACTGAATGCCAAAATGGCGTCAATTGATGGCACAATGGGGGCACTGGATGGCACAAGGGGGGCACTGGATGGCACAAGGGGACACTGGATGTCACACAAGGGGGCATTAGATGACACAAGGGGGCACTGGATGGCACAATGGGGTCAATGGAGGGCACAATGGGGGAACAGCTCATCAGGCTATATCGCACACAACAGGATGTGTATCAGGCTCACATATAGGATAGGATTAGATACAGATGTGTTTGGATACACCTGTTTCCAGCTGTTCATCACACTCTGGAGATGGTGCAGGAAGAGCCTGTGAACTGTCAGTGATGGGATTAGATACACAGCTCAGCAGACAGTATCACACAGGATTAGATACAGATGTGTTTGGATATGCTTGCTGATTCCAACTGTTTATCACACTCTGGAGATGGTGAGGGAAGAGCCTGTGCTGTCAGTGATGGGATTACATATACCACTCAGCAGACAGTATCACACAGGATAGGATTAGATACACATGTGAGGGCAGAGCCTGTGGACTGTCAGTAATAGGATTTAGACACTCAGTGAGAAGTAGATTCATGTCTGGGTGTAGAAAGATGGACACAGGAGTTGTAGTGGGTGTAGCTGCTGTAGACAGAGCAGTATGGGGGGCGTGTCCATCCTGTGACTCATCACTGTGCAGTGCAGCCAGGCTTGTGTATCAATAAAGTTATGTATTCAATAAAAGAGGAAGGGGAGAAAGTAAACAGATCTGCCTGGATAATGTGATGTCTTCCAGGGGAAAAGGAAAGCTCAGACATGAAAAACAGGTATTGGGGGCATATGTATGCATAGGAGCACAGAAAAAGAAGTTTTATTTTGGGACCGGACAACCTCTTTAAATCACTGCACAACCTCTTTAATAAATTAGATGCCTCTTCAGCTCAAATGGGATCAAGATTGGAATAAGAAAAGCCAATCTTGGTAAAGTGGATACTTCTTGCTGGATCCTCTTCTGGTTTGGGCTAAAAAAAAACCATCAAAATCTGCAGGGGCATTTTAAAAAAATCTGCGTGTGTTTAACATTGGCAGTGGCTTTGTTACGTCTGACAGGACAACATAGATGGGTAAAATAACAAATGGTTATCTGAGATGGTTATTAATTGAAATTGAAGTCATTTTTGGATGAGTTCCTATCAGCAGATGCGATTCTGACAAGGTATTGCATAGAAGGAAGCTCTGGACATACAGAAGAATAGCTCAGCTTAGATTAAAGGGGTTCCACAGTTCTGTAAAACTGATGATCCTCTGGATAGATCATCAGCATCTGATCGGTGGCGGTCCGACATCCGGGACCCCCGCCGATCAGCTGTTTGAGAAGGCAGCGGCGCTGTAGGAGCGCCGCGGCCTTCTCTGTGTTTTCCTCAGGCCCAGTGACGTCACAACTAGTTTCACTGGCCTGGGCGGGCCTAAGCTCTGTTTACTTGAATGGAGCTTAGCCCCGCCCAGGCCAGTGATACTAGTCGTGACGTCACTGGGCCTGCAGTAAACACAGAGAAGGCTGCGACGCTCCTGCAGCGCCACTGCCTTCTCAAACAGCTGATCGGTGGGGGTCCCGGGTGTCGGACTGCCGCCGATCAGATGCTGATGATCTATCCAGAGGATAGATAATCAGTTTTACAGAACTGCAGAACCCCTTTAAGTCTCACACTACCAGGACAACAAACGTGTCTGGTGCAGAACATAAGAGTAGTTAAATCGGTTTTCCCGAAATACAAAAATAAAGACACGTTAGCCTAAATTAAGTCATCAATACCTTATTTAGCAGTAAGTGCCCATTCTTTCTAGGGGTACTCACTGCTGTAAATGAAAATAGCCTCTGACCTTTATTAAAAAAAAAAACATCCAAGAGGCTGAGGGGATGGGCAGGACCTAATATTGCACATAATTTCTTTGTTCCTGTTCAGCCTGGTAGGATTTGAAGGCAGGGAGTGCATCTGCTGGGACCGGGATTTAGTATAATGGGGACCAACAGAGATCCAGCTGCAAACCGGCAAGTATGCAGAGAATCGTCTGGACAAATAACCTGCTTCATTTTTTATGAAATAGAAAATATGACATTCAATGATGGGACAACCCCTTTAATAGTTAAGGGGGTTGTCTGGTTTCAGCAAGAAGGGGGCAACACTCAGGAATAGCCTACAATAAAGTATTGAGCAATACTTACCTAGTAGAATGACATGACCTGGATCTGTTGGGTAAGTTCTGCCCAATTCTTTATTGTAGGTAGACATGAGTGAAATGTTTAGCAGGTGCAGATGCTCTGCTTCTGCACTACCCCAGATAGGGTATCTGCAATTGTTTATTATATATTACATGGTCATCTTATGTTTATTGTATCTGCCGTATGGTGGGGTATGGTTGGCATTAGGGATTGAACTTTCCATTCCATTCCTCCCCTCTTGGTAGGACTGGGCTGGCCCTGCTTCCTGCTAGGAGGGGGAGTTCTAGAGAGTTTCGGAGTTAGCTTATCAAGCCTGGAGTGAGGGAGCAAGTCCATCTGTTCCTGCTCCATGGGCCTTGGGTCTTAAGATACAGCTTGTCTGTGAGGACTACTACTCCAGGAAGCTGGGCCTCAGGCCACCAGATAATCCGCAAGCCAGAGCATACCAAGTCAGCAGAGGGATCAGCACGACAGCTATACAGACTCCACTGTAGGTGAGGGGAAAACATTTTAAGACACCTATCACCACATTTGAGGACAGGCACATTCAAAAACCTTCATTTCACAAAAGGGCACTAATAGCCACCAGTGCTAGTTTATTGCTGTTAGTGAAGGAGAGTAGAGAGAAAAGGACTAGTCTACAGTGCTGTTGTCTGCCATCTTGCCTGCCACCATATCTCTTCTTCTGGGTATAGACATTGCACTTTGTACGGATGACAGCTGGATGTCATCCTTTGCACTCAGTAAAGAAAAACATCACCTTTTCAATGCACCAAACCCCAGGAAGCAATGGCTTGAAGGAGTATACCTTGACACAACATCTCATCGGGGCCATTACCACTCCCATCCTCTGTACCTGATCCTCAGGGCCTCGCTGCACTTCTGTTCCTCAGGAACGACTGCTCGTGCGCTTCTACAATTCCGGGTAGCAGTGCATGAATAGTCCCTGCTCCAGTGTCGAAAGTAGAGCCTTTGCGCTTGCGCCACCACTCGAAGCTGCGGTGCGGCATGGGATTGTCAGGGCCACTCGATGTCCGAGCCTGCTAATCAAGCGATGGGGAGAGCATCCTCCACTTCAGGGACAGGTGAAGAACTCTGATGAGACGAATTGGTTCTCACATCTCTAATTGTGTGCAATTCCCAGCGTTGTCCGGTTTCTTGCTGAATGGGGTCTTTTTGCAGCATTGTGACCAAGAAACTGTTCATTTCAGTCCCAGACATTTGAATACTAATATTCTGCCTAAATGTAGCCATAGGCTTTCTTAAAGTGGCCCTGGAACAAAACTAAAAGTGGCCCCAAGTTGTAGGCAAGTCCAAATTGACAGAAGGCAGGGCAACACAAGTAGGCAGGGAAAACAGACGTAGTCAAGGCCGGCAATACTGTAGTGCAACACAAAATACCGCCCCAGCAAAACCAAATACCACGGTGCAGCATTCACAAGGCCACCAGCAGCTCCTGGCCAGGTGCATAAGTACCTGATACTCCTAGCATTAATTAATGCTGAGAGCATCAGATAGTTATGTACATGGCCAGCAGTTGTGAGGAGGCCTCGGGTGGCCTCAGCCCAAAATTACCCTGTTGGGTCTATGGCCAGTCTTCCACTGCATATGGAGTTAAAATAAGGCATTTGACTTTTTGAATCAGATGTGACTTGTGACAACTTGTAGATCAATAGAGTAACTTGATAAGACAAACAAAAGTGATGGCTTGATTGAAAATATAGCATTTTTACTGGAAACTAGCACAGTAGGCTGCAAAAAGAATTATAGTATAAATTAAATTATTATTATGATCTGTTCTGAGATATTACATCATTTGCTTCTGCTGATGGGTAGTTGTTATAATATGCTATGTAATGGACATTCTAGCTGCAGTAGACCCTCTTTTGTAAAGGATGTAAGCAGTTCAAATCTCCCTTCCTAAACGTAATCTGCAGCAACAACATCTATTATGAGGATCTACAAAGCTGGGGCAATATAATTCATAACCCATCAGATCCTTTTAGAGTGGTAGAGAACGGGGCCATTCATGTCACACAATGGGTGACTGACATTAAGAAATCCCTTCTCTTTTTGAAAAAGAAGCTCTTCATACATTAAGTTCCTCCAGCTGCTGCAAATTCTCTTCGGATGTTTTCTATGAATCGATAAATTGTAACTATAATTATTCAGTTACCTTATCTGCTTGTGAATATTTTTTCAAGTAGTTATGTCTATACATACTGTATTTGATATAATGCCACAAAACTACCCCTAAATACAGCTGTAACCATCAGGAGATCATCGAGGCATGGGTTCCCCAAAGGATTCAATAGATCCATAGAAATACTAGTATACACAAACTGTATTGTGGTCGTTGAAAGAAGAATGGTGGACATTTAGATTTCTATGAATTGTGCCACTGTGAAAGACAGGAGGGAGTCTATAGTGGACTAGTGATGAACTAGAGCCGGTTACTTCTAGTTACATGATTTTTATGCCATGCAAATACTTTCACATTGTGTCTCTTGGGTTTTTTATCTTTTTTATATTTTGGTGGAATGCAGAAATGAGGATGTGAAAGCTGCAGACTTGCAAAGTACATCTCAAAAGAGTTTTAGTTTTTTTTTTTTCTTTAACCAATATACAGTATTCTTTATATTTAATTCATTTAATTTTTAGAATTTTTTTTTGTAATTAAAGGGAACCTGTCCTGACATTTTGCTCTATGTAACTAATAACATGCTGTTGCTTTATGGTTTTATTCACATCTACGGTCCGGGTGATGACTGTGAAAAATGGTCAGTGTTTCATGTGTGACAATATCAGTGAAGGGTTCATATTTGGTCTGTATGTCTTTTTTTTTTTTTTGCCCTCCATGTGTTACAATGGCGGCCAGTGCCCGCCGCTGCCCCACTTCTCCAGATGGTCACAGGTGCCATGTCATTCTTTCTTCTATCCTTGGGCCGGGGCCCTTTCACCCTCTGCTACTCACCAGCAGCGGTCCCAGCCACCAATGTCCAATGTGTTTTCTGCATGCTGCAGTCTAGACCTTCTAGCTATAAGGGTGTGCGCGCTTCAGGGTTGTTAAAGGGCCAGTGGGCACCCAAGTTACCTCCAGCCAATGGCTAGACATTAGTGTGTATTTAAAGCACCTTCTGCAGGTGGAGTGCCTGAGCTTTAGGTTTCCTAGTCTCTAATAACCAGTCTCTGTCTGACTACCTGAGTACCATACTCCAGCCTGACTCCTGGCGGACTTCTAGCTTCTTATCCTGACCTTAGTCTGTTTCTCAAATAGCCATATTGCCATCTGCCCAGATCTCTGACTTGTTTCTTGGATTCATTTGTATGCTGCCTGTCCTGACCTTGACCTGTTATCGTTTCACACCAGTGTGTCCGATACCTGTAGGTCAACCTCCAACTACACTAGGACTATGTCAATGGCTAGCGGCTCGGTGGCACCCCTGCAACAAAGACCAGATCCCTGTACAGGGTTAAAGGGTTAAAACCAGAGCACTGCCAGTATAACACCCTTAGAGTTAGCCCAAAGTGAAATCAGTTAGTTAGTAGAGTAGGTCCACATCCACTGCCCGTAACACCATCTGTCATCAGTATACCATGTGCACTTCTAGGTTGAAAAGTGAATTTCCAGAGCATTTCCTAACAAAGGTCTTTGAAAACCACTGACTGAACATGGATGCCATGTGTATTCTGTCAGTGGTTTTCAGGGACTCATAGACTTGAACTGTTATTTGGGTGTGTTCCACACTCGAAAAACAAGGATGTGTGAATAAACATACTAAAATGAATGGATACATTCAGTGTCTGTGTAGAACATGGATGGCACATGTCCACAGCAACAGATTTGTGAATAAGCCCTTAGGGCTTAGAATTATTATATGCATACTTTACAGGGAAAAGAAGGTAGGAGCGCGTAGCAGATTTTTTCCATTTAGATATCAACAGGACATACTGTTCTACAAGGAAATACCACTGTTAATTGCAGGAAGAGATGCCTCTTTGATTAGAATTCAGGACCCTTTGTACAGGACATATGCATAAAGCATACACTGATGAGCAAAAGGGTAACAATGTTTTGAACTTTTGACTTCCAGGCTCCATATCTCACCATCCACTACAGCTCCGAACGTGAGAGTACCATCATTTTATAGACAATCATTTTGACTGTCTCATACATAAATTGGACAACTATTTAGCATATGATTAGTTATGCAGATTCTTGTCATGTAACTGCATTGTTACTGTTTTGCGCCTGGTGGTGGAACAATCTTTTTCTTCTTGTCTACTACAAATTACAACCTGTTCTTACACTCCCTAATCGCTCAGTGTGTTATTAGTTTATTCCCAAGCGAAAGGTCACTGGTTCGAATCCAGGGGCAGTCATGAAGATTTCCCAAGAAAAGAGAAACAGCATCATCCAGCTCATTGATAGCGGTATCTCGGCCAAGAAAAGTGCCATGACAGTTGGAAGAATATGAAATGAAGTCCGTCCATCCATTCCAAGGCCAAGTGGTGGAAGTCCAGCCAAAATATCAGAGTCAACAAGTCAGCTCATCACATCTATCAGTTCTGGTGCGACAAACACAGCAGTGGAAGTGGCTCATATGCTTCGTAATAGTGACATCACAGACGTTCATGCAAGCACTGTACGAATCTCTCTGATGGGTGCAAAAGGGTCTGAAAGAAACAAGGGAAAAGGGGGCTAACAGGTCAAGATTGAAGGATTGTCAAGTCCAGTGGAGGAAGCCTGAGGATATGGGGTTGTTTCAGAGCCAAAGGTGTTGGTCTTTCCTACTCACACCTGGATCGCTGGTGGTCTCAATGCTGAGCTATATGTGAGTATCTTACAAGACAAGCTACTTCTTACACTTGAGTACTATGGGTATGAAAAGGACAACATAGTGTTCCAGTAGGACAACCACCCGAAGCATATGTCAAGATTGGCGAAGAAATAGTACAATGAAGTAGAGGTGCTGGATTGGCCCCCACAGTCCCCGGACTTCAACCCAATCGAACACTTGGTGGCTAGAGTTGAAGAATAAGCTGTATTCGTATCCAAGTGAGTCGACCTGTATGCACCAAAATTGGGAACGTGTAGAAGAGACCTAGGAACAGATTTCAGTCGAGACATGCTTGAATCTGATCGAGAGCATGCCCAGAAGGATTCAGGCAGTGTTGAAAGCCAAAGTGGATTTACAAAATACTAACCAAATAACAAAAATTAAACTTTTGAATTTTAGGAGCAAAACAGTAAGGCCCCATTCACACGACCATATGCATTCAGTGATCCGTATAAAAACGGAACGGAAGATATACGGAAAGTCTTCCGTAGTGTTCTGCAATTTTGCAGACCCATTGACTTTAATGGGGCTACGGAGGTGATTTTGTGGCCAAGTATAGGACATGTTTTATTTTTTCTCGTGGGGGAACTTCCGTGAGATATGGGATACGGAATGCACACGGTGTGCATTCCGCATTTTTTTTTCTCCTATGGAAAAATGAATAGGAAATATTTTTGCGGATAAGATGCGGAAATGTACATACGGTCGTGTGAATGGGGCCTAACAATGCAGTTACAGGACAAAAATCTGCATAACTAATCATATGCTAAATAGCTGCAAGTCCAATTTATGTATGAGATAGCCAAGAGGATTGTCTATAAAATGATGGTAGTCTCACATTCGGAGCTGTGGTGGATGGTGAGATATGAAAGTCAAAAGTTCAAAACATTGTTACCCTTTTGATCGTCAATGTACATTAACAATGAGGAAAGTGTCATACAAATTAAATTTTTTTTTTTCTGATGTTAGACTTCTGAATAAGGGCTTTTACAAAGATCTAGGACAAAAGCCAACACTAAACACTAAATTGCACAATAAATAGCAACCAATTTAAGGCAAAAGCAACAATATTAGGGTTGGTTCACATCTGCAGCAGTTAAATCTGGCAGTCTAGAGCAGACTACTGGCGTTACTGTATCCAGGATATCTGGACACTGCCAGATTCTCATTCACTGTAATGGGATCCAGTGGGTTTCCAGCATATAATGCTGGCTTTTAGCCTGACAAATACCGCTGCAAGATGGTACTGCAAGGGCTGAAACTTACAGATACTGCTGCCATAGACACCAGATACACTGACATAGTATTGTATTGCTTACGATAGGCTATCAATGTGCGGATCAGCACAAGGAGCCACGGTGCCCCATAGAAGCGTCTGTGCAGTAGCTGGCTAGACCTGAGCCTGTGTAAACAATGCATCATCGCTGTGCGCCAGGTTGCTGTGGTAACCCGGTGTGAAGGAGATGAGACGGAGCCAGCGAGAAGAGGAAGCGAGGCAGCACGTGGTGCTGGATCCCGGACAGCCAAGTATAAACAGCCTTGTCTTATGATCAGATTGTCACTGTTAGCTTTGCTTGCTCTTATGACTTTCTCATTATGTTTGCTTAAATAATAATTAACCCTCATCTTTCTGTAATGATGGTTGACAATAACACTGAGGCAGGTAGAGCAATGAACAGTGAAGATCAGTATAATGTACAAAATACAGTGTATACCTATATGTACAGTGTGTACATAAATATATAAAATTCTCCACTACATTTTAAAGTTACCGCCTGTTACATGTGAAGCTTTCCCTGCCATATGGGCAGCGCATTCAATTGAGACATAATAATAGTGATTATGTTCTGGTCCCTATTTAGAGTCCTAGGCACTAACACACACACACACACACTGATGTCCATACATAATTTAGATAGCTGGTGGCTAAGCGTTCCCTAGGCCGTCAGCTATCCCTCCCCACTGTTAAAAAAAAAATCTACAAAACTGCGCAGATTATACTAAGGCTGACATTTCGTACACCACTGTTACTAAGAAGCCCACTGAAGTTAGACACACATCTTAATCAGTTAGGCATCTCTTTCAGAAATCCATGCAACTAAATGCAAAACAATGCCAGCTATGTCACAGATGAGTTCAGAAATTCTCTTTCCTACTCACACCAAAACCATATAGGCCTTGTGTACACAACTGTACCCATTTTGTGGTCTGCAAAATACAGATGCAGTCCGTGTGCTGTCCGCATTTTATTTGCAGACCCATTGGCTTCAATAGGTCCATGGTCCGCATTTTCAGACATGCTTTTTGCATCCATATGTCCATTCCACAAAAAGAATATGTCCTATACTTGACCGCAAAATGCAGTCCATGGACCCATTGGAGTCAATGGCTTTGCAAAAGATGCAGATGTAGTCTTCTGGATCTGCAATGGATGGGGCAGATTTGTAAGCAGAAAATCCATTTGAAAGCTCATCAAAAATGTGATTAAAAACCACACATCTTTTGTGCAGTTATTATGTGTTTTTTGGTGGGGATTTTCTGTTTATGTTAACAACCCATTGAAGTCTATGGGTAAAAATATGTATAAAGTGCGGAGCAGAGATGCACAAACAACTGACATGCTGTGGATTTTATAATTTTTAAAGGGGTTGTGCATACATAAATAAATGAAACAAGCTATTTGGATGAAGCTGTCTTTTCTGCACTCATCTCTCTATCTAGTGTTAAGAGACACACTGGAAAGACTATAGAGCGGGGCTTCAGCATTGTGCGCTGAAAAGTAGTGTTTTCTGTTACTGTATACTTTCTGTCATTGCTAACTGCTGGCAGTCCCATTCTCCACTTTCTTCCCTTTACTTTCTAACTAAGAGAGACGCATAGGGAGGAGAGCCAAAATATTAGAGCTGCCAGCTGTTAGCTTTGGCAGCAAGTCAATTAGTCAGGGAAACAGCAGAGATTGGCCACATAGGAAGGCAGGCACTTGGGTAGAGACAAGAGGTAGGCTGAGAAGCCTGCCTCTGTATGTACACATAGTTGTCTTTAGCACTCAGTAGGACACTGAAGATAAGCTCGATACTTGCCAACAAAACTCTTTACACCTTGTTTTTTTTAGTAAAAATAGACACTTGTCCCTAATAAAGTATATTACAAAAATGTTTAATAATTGTATTCCACCCATTTCATAGGACTGTTTCTTCAACTACAAACTAGTTTCTGGTCTACCCTTGTGCTGCAGCTTTAAACCATCTTTACATATATCAAATTGTAGACACATGCTTGATTATAATGTCAGTGTTTTTATTTTCTGCTGACAATTATTGTGCAGCTATTACACCATTATGAGAAGAATGCAAAATAAACAGAACACTGCAACTTTCACATGGAATGGAATGTGCTTGCATCGCTTTTGTTTTTACACTATAGATTTCAATAGAACGTTACTTGGAAACACCATTGCTGGGCTAAAAGGCAAATAAAAGCACACACAAAGAAAAGGGAAGCAGAGGAAGCTAAAGTTCATTTCAGATAATTGACACCATGACTGGAGATAAATTAGTCTGACAAGTCAAAAATCTATGGGGAATTTCCCAGAAATTGAGATATGGAGGCATGGGAAGAAAATGCTTAACAGTGCAATAATGTATAATGTGCACATGTAATTTTGCTGGATGAATGTTTAACCCCTTAAAGAGTTTGTCATGGATCCCCTTGGTTTTGACTTAGTCTCCCTAGTGAGAGTGACCTAATACAAAAAGCATACTCGCCTAGTCCCTGCTGCATCGTCCTGTCCCCTGGCTGGGTCACATGCACTGCTGCAGCGAATAACTGGCCCCATTGGTAACATGTCACCAAGCAGCACATCACTGTGGATCTCATGCCCCTTAAGGACATGTCAACATTGAGACCAGTGACTGGCTGAAGTGGCACACGTGACCCCAGTCAACAAGGCTGGAACTGAAGACTGCAGCCAAAGCACAGGACTGGCATGCAGGGATCAAGCAGCTATGCTTTTTATATTAGGTCAACAACAATATTTAGGTCAAAATTGAGAGGATCCTGGACAACCCTTTAAGGCCATAGCCTATGTTGGGCATCATTTTTGCATGACCACATACTAAAAGCCATAACTTTTTTTTCTTTTTTTTGATGTAGCTGTTTGTTTTTTGTGGATAAGTGTTTTTCCTCAATGTCACATAATACATTTTTTTATTAACATTTGTCATTTTATAGCTTATCTTGGTATTTTCTTGAGGTGTGATACATGTACAGTGGAAGTCCGGTCTTTAAAGATGGTGCCCGCTCTCAAAAGCAGCAAGCGCCATAACTGCAGGGTTTCTGCCGTTTTAAATAGCAGAGGCCTGGGGGCTAATGTCTGCAATCAGAGGTAATGCCTATCGCAGGCATTTAACCCCGCAGATGCTGTGGTCAAATGTGACCACAGCATCTGAGAGTGCTAAGGCTGGAAACCTCTGCGCTTACTGGCCAGGGCCACCTTCCCCTGACAAAGATCGGGAAAGACATCCCATTCTAGTAATAGGCCTGAGCGTGTAAAAGGCTTCCAGGCCAATTACTAGTATAGGCCTGCAGGTCGCAGCACTGCATTGGAATATACTGAATCCTGCATTCTGTAATGGATAGATATCCATTACAGAATGCAAGTAGCAATGTAATGGTTGCTTGTTGTAGTCTCCTAGGTGGACTTAAAAAAAAGTTTTTAAAAAAATGGTATCAATAAAAACTACAGATCAATCTTCAAAGAATGAGTCCTCAAAGGATGACACAATTATTGTAATTGTGCTGACCCAGAGAATGAAGGGCGCGGTTCTACTGCATAGGTAACGCTGTAAATACAAAACCCATAAAACTGTGAAAGAATTGCTGGCTTTTTATCCAATTCCATCCCATTTGTACTTTTTGTCCAGCTTCCCACTACATTGTATGCAATAGTAAATAGTGCCATTTAAAAGACAACTTGTCCTGCAAAAAAACTGACCCTCATATGGCTATGTGAATGGAAAAATCTAAAAAGTTATGGCTCCAGAAAGGCAGGTAGTAAAAAACTAAAATGCAAAAACGGGAAATGGCAAGGTCCTAAGGGATAAAATATAACATTCTTTTGTGGTGTATAGAATATGTATTATGTTTTCCAATTTTGATGGTATTGGAAGGTGTATGTGAACAAAAACAGCTAGTATTTAAAGGGGTATTCTCATCTTAGACAATGGGGGCATATCGCTAGGATATGCCCCCATTGTCTTATAGGTGCGGGTCCCACCGCTGGGACCCGCACCTATATCCAGAACGGAGCGGGGAGCGCTGCGCCTGGAGGACCCCAGGTTTCCGGGGGTCCGGCCACCACCAGGCGCAGCTCCCCGCGCCGCTCATAGAAATGAATGGGAGCCGGGCCGTGCATGCGCGGTGCGCTCCCATACATTTCTATGGAGCCGACGGAAGTAGCCGAGCCAGCGCTCGGCTATTTTCGGCGGCTCCATAGAAATGAATGGAGGGCGGCTGCGCATGCGCAGTGCGCCCTCATTCACTTCAGGGGCTCCGTTCTGGAAATAGGTGCGGGTCCCAGCGGTGGGACCCGCACCTATAAGACAATGGGGGCATATCCTAGCGATATGCCCCCATTGTCTAAAATGAGAATAACCCTTTAAGTGAACAGTATTAAAAGTTTTTCTCAATTGGACAACCATTTCCATATGGGAATATGAATATGATAGAGTGAGTCCCCCACTTGGGACCCTCCTCCATTAGTCAGGAACTAACAAGAAATACCATGGTATTTCTCCTGCAGTGGCCACCAGACCCGTGTGTCAATCATCTTGACAGTCAAGCCAGCTTCATTTCACATAGTGGCTGTTGTGATGAATACCAGGCGAAGGCTAGTTTCACTCTAGCGTTAAAATGTGGTAGAGGAACAGCCTGTTTTGCCTTTCCAAGGTGGTGCCTATAGATTATAATGGGACCAGGTGAGGATCCGGCCTGTTTCCGTCATTAGTGCCAGGATTAGGCTGGGCAAAAAAACCCTGTTTGCCGGATACGATGAACTCTGGCAGGTTGTTCCTATGCCAGATCATATTAGTGCTAGTGTGAAACTAGCCTAGGGGGAATAATCAATAGATAATCACTCCACTTTCCCCACCCTGCTCATGAAGGACATCCTGGAAAGTTTAGCTTCACACAATCTGTGACAATTCACAGAGCTGATAATGCATATGTTGCTTTGTTTGTCACTGGACCATGCAATAAGGTGCCTCTATAATCTAGCAGTGATGGTGAACCTTTCAGAGACCTGGTGCCCAAACTGCAACCCAAAACTCACTTATTTATCTTAAAGTGCCAACACGGCAATTTACCAATATAGTATATCTTCCATGTAGTATAATCTCCTGTCTACATTCAGTGCGCTGCCTGTGCCGTTCATAGTGCGTCCTGCGCTGATGAATGGCAGGGAAAGTCTAAGGCATATTGGTACACCATAGACTTTTTCCAGGGCGGGGGTGCTCACAGAGAGGGCTCTGAGTGCCGCCTCTAGCACCTGTGCCATAGGATCGCCACCACTGATCTAGAGCATAGGTTCCTTAAAGGGGTTCTCTACAACTTAAATACTGAAGGACATTTCTTAGAAAGAAGTAGTACAATCCCTCTGTTTGTTTAAAGCCCAAGCGACTTTCCTCAGGATGGCACGTGCATGTGTGTTTGTCATTTACTTGACCGGAAGCTTTTCTTCCAGACTGTAGCCTTTCAGCTGTGCGTCATTCTACTTGTATCAAGGAAATGTTATTATCTCAGCCCTACTATTTTTACACGTTTGCAGTACTAGTACCATGCATGTGGCACGTGCACGTCTTACTAAATTCTGCATAAATTCATCTGTGTAAATGTAACATTGTATATTTTCAAATAATCTGTAGTATTGTATGCTAAAATCTAATATCTTACAGTTTCGTGTCTTCAGCACCTATGCAGAACCCATGTGCCTCCAAGGTTACTGCAAATGCATTCTCTTACATCTGTTTCTTACTTATTGCCAAACTACTGAATGTATGTATCAAACTAGGGAGCAGATGGAAGAACGTCTGACTGCAGGATCAGACTACAGAGAGTTTGTGTGTAGTCTGTAACTGTGGAGACACATACAGTAGGTCTGCATAGGAGCTGTGGACACAAAACAGTAGGAAGTTTTTAACCAAGAGTAGTTGCAATATTTTAGACTCATTAGGATAATAATACAAACTGGTTTCAAGGAAGCAAATCTCTTAAAAGTACCCTAAAGTGAATCTGTTAGCAGATTTGTACCTATGAAACTGGCTGAGCTGTTACATGTGCCCTTGGCAGCTGAAGGCATCTGTGTTGGTCCCATGTGTCCTCATTGCTGAGAAAATGATGTTTTAACATATGCAAATGAGTCTCTAGGAGCAATGGGGCTTGGTCGTTACACTTAGAGGCTCTGCTGTCTCTGCAACTGCCATGCCCTCTGCTCTTTCATTGACAGGCAGTGAAAACATAATCACTACCTGGCTCTGTCAATCAAAGTGCAGAGGGTGCGGGAGTTGCAGAGAAAGCAGAGCCTCTAGGTGTAACAGTAATGCCCCCATTGCTCCTAGAAGCTCATATCCATAATACTGAAACATTTTTTTTTAAGCAATGTGGGCACATATGAACATGAGACCAACACAGATGTCTTCAGCTGCCAAGTGCACATGTAACAGGTCTGCCAGTTTCATAGGTACTAATCTGCTAACAGATGTCCTTTAAGGGTATGGCCTCACTCGCTACTACAACAATAGTTGCTTATTTAGAAAACTTAATGCTATAAAGTATTTCTTATCATAGCATTTTCTCAGCATGTTTGTCAGTCTATGTGCATTTCTCTCCTTCCTCCTCTGTAACAGGGTATGTTATAAAGTTGGTACATGTGAACCTGCACTTAAAGGTTTTTCCAAGACTTATAACTGCCGACCCGGCCTACGGATAAGTCGTCAGTATCTGATCAGTGGGGGGCCGATACCCGGGACCCCTGCAAATCAGCTGTTTGAGAAGGCATCGGCGCCATACATTTGATGGCGGATCTGCTTGGTATTGCCTTCAGCCCCATTCACTTCTATGGGGCTGAGCTTCGCCTAGGCCACTTGAACTAGGAACTTGTCATCACTGGCCTGGGGAAAGCTGAGAGAAGGCCACATCGCTACTGCAAGTGCCTTCTCAAACAGCTGATTGGCGGGGGTCCCGTGTGTCAGACCCACCTACTAATCAGATATTGATGGCCTATCTCGAAAATAGGTAATCAATTATAAAGTCTCAGAAAACCTCTTTACAGGAGTTATCTGATGAATACTATTGGCCCAAATTTACTACTATATTTGAAGATAACCATATTACTTACCGGTAATTTCCTTTTCACGAACCCTCCATGACGGCATACCATGAGAGATGACCCGCCTCCTCCAGGAAGGGACAGGAAGCATAAATTTGACCCTCCTTCTGCCGCTCCTCAGTGTCTTTGTGGACCGACAGCCTAGAGAGTCTATGCATCCATTCTTTTTTTTTTTTGCATGCACACCAACACATCTTATCTAAGTGTTAACCTATTCCCAACTTATCGTTAACCTATATTGTGTTATATTCATTAAGTCTATTATGTTTTTTATTTTTTTTTGGGTGGGTAAACCCTATGCCGTCATGGAGGGTTCGTGAAAAGGAAATTACCTGTAAGTAATATGGTTTTTCCTCTTCACCCTCCATGACGGCATACCATGAGATTTAACATATTAAACTAACTAGGGCGGGACAACAGCTTGTAAGACCTTCCTACCAAAGGATAGGTCCTGATTTGCCAAAGTGTCAACTCTATAGTGTTTTATGAATGTATTTGGACTTGACCATGTTGCTGCCCTACATATCTGTTCCATTGACGCATTTGCCCTTTCTGCCCAAGAGGTAGAAACTGACCTAGTGGAATGCGCTCTTAAACCTAAAGGGGTTTCAAGCCCTGCTGATTTATAAGATTCTACAATTGCTGCTTTTATCCATCTTGCTATAGAATCTTTTGTGGCCCTATGTCCCTTATGGGCCCCAAAGAATTGTACAAACAGATAATCAGTTTTTCTGAAAGGTTTTGATGCCTCCAAATATTGGAGCACAGCTCTACGTACATCCAGATTGTGAAATTTCTGTTCTCCCTCAGATTTTGGATTAGAGCAAAAAGAAGGGACTACTATCTCTTCAGGCTGCTAGATGTAGTTTTTCTACTCTCGGGTGGAATATTGGGCCCTGGTATAAAAGGTCCTGTCTCCAAGGAAGAACCCATGGACTCTGAATGGACATCCGTTTTAGTAACGGGAACCATGGTTTCTTTGGCCAGAGTGGTGCTATCAATATTACATGGGCCTTGTCTTGTCTTATTTTCTTTAGAACCCTGGCAATCAGTGGAATTGGAGGAAAGGCATAGGCCAGCTGAAAATTCCATACTATGGATAGGGCATCCACCCCAACATTCCCGTCGTATGGGTTTAGAGAAATTTTTTTTTTTTTGTATTTTTTGCAGAGGTAAAGAGGTCTATTTGTGGGAGCCCCCACATTTTTACAATTTGATGGAAGACCTGGTGATTCAAACTCCAATCGGTGGCCCTCAATCTGACTCTGCTCAGGAAATCTGCTCTCACGTTTAGAGAGCCCTTCAAGTGTACAGCGGACAGGGAAAGTAGATGCTTTTCTGCCCAATAAAATATTTCCCTTGCCACCATACTTAAGTCTGCGCTTCTGGTGCCCCCTTGATGATTTATGTAGGCAACCACTGTTACCACCTTATCTGGACATCTTTTCCTACCAAACTTGTAGATAAGGCTTTTAATGCCTCCCATACCCCCAATAGTTCCCTCATGTTTGACAAGAGGGAGGATTGGAGGTTTGACCATTTTCCTTGAACTGAGTGATGGGAACAAAAGGCTCCCCAACCCCACATGCTTGCGTCTGTGGTGATTACTTCTAGGGGACCTGGACTCCAAGCAACACCCCCCTGAAGGTGAGCTGGTACTAGCCACCACAGAAGTGATTGTTTTACCTGGGGAGGTATTTGAATCGTTATTTCCAAGGAGTCCAGTTTTTTGTTCCAACTTTCCAACAACCACTGTTGGAGAGTTCTGGTAAGGAACTGGGCCCATCTTACAGCCGGTATGCAAGAAGTCAGTGTGTCCAGTAACTTCATGACATCCCTGACTGAGCAATTGTTGAGTTTGAGAAATTCTTTTACTTTTTCTATTACTCCCTCTATTTTTTTGCTCGGGGAGGAACGTTTTTTGATGGACTGAATCTAGGATTACTCCCAAATAAGTTAACCTTTGGGATGGAAGTAGGTTTGACTTTTCCCAATTTATTAACCATCCCAATTGGTGAAGAACATGACATGTTTGGTGAAGACTGTTTTCCAGTTCCTCTTGAGAATTCTCTACTATCAGTAGGTCGTCTAAATACGGAATTATCAGGATGTTTCTTCTTCTTAGATGTGCCACTACCTCTGCCATTATTTTGGTAAAGACCCTTGGAGCGACAGTAATCCCGAATGGGAGAGCTCGGAATTGGAAGTGACATATCACCATTCCCATGTGTACCGAAATGCGCAAAATTTTTTGTGCCCTTTCACACATTGGAACGTGAAAATAAGCGTCTCTTAAGTCTATGGAAGCCATAAAGTCTCCCTCTTTTAACAGATTTATTGTAGACTTTATGGTCTCCATTTTGAATTTCTCGTACTTGATGAACCTGTTCAATTTTTTTAGGTTGATTATTAATCGAAATTTCCCACTGGGTTTTTTTTACCATAAACATGGTGGAGTAATAACCCTTTACCTGTTGTTCATGGGAAACCGACACTAACACATTTTGTTTTACCAGATCCCAAATGTTTTCTTCTAAGTTTTTTTGTAGTACCTGGGACCTCTGAACTGGTGTTGTTCTGAAGGAGTCCCTTGGAGGGGGAAGACGGAAAGAAATGTCTAATCCATTTGTTATAATATTGAGGATCCATGGATTTTCTGTAATTTCTCCCCATGAATTTTGGAAGAAACTTAATCTTCCCCCTACCTGTAGCTTGGCGTCATTGTTTTGTTGAATCTGAAGTTTTGGGGTTAAACATAAAACCTCTTCCCCTACCACCTTTCTGACCTTTGTCTCTCTGCCAAAAGTTCTGTTTATCAGATCTTTTTGTTTGGAAAGAAAATCCCTTCCTAGAATTCCGAAAGGGAAATTTTCTTTTATTTGATTCCCGCGGAAAGGATTTTTTGGTATCTGCAGCTTTTTCCAGGATAGTTTCAAAATCCTGCCCAAACATCATCTTTGAAGAAGTATCCTCCGACCAGGACATAGTGCCCTTCTAGCAACTACTGCTAAGCCCATTGTTCTTGCCGCTATTCTAACCGATTCTGCTGAGGAATCCGACAAAAAATCTGATTTTAATAAAAGAGGAAAGGACTCTTTCAGAGTATCATAAGAAGCTCCTCCTTTTATAAGAGCTTCTAACTGAACCCATGTCTTCAAAGGGTAGTGCATTAGATCCCTTTACTAATTTAGAGAGTGAAACGTCTACTTTAGGGCAAGAGGTTAGAAGCGCCTCATCCTCTTCATTAAAGGGAAGGCGGCGTCTCATAGTTTTTGGGACAAACAATTTCCTATCAGGGGATTTCCACTCCCTTTTAATCATGTCATGCATATTCTTATGGATCGGGAACACCCTTCTTTTCCTTTGTTCTAATCCACAAAACATTTCGTCCTGTACCGACCTTTGAATTTTGTCGTCTGACAAATTCATGGTGGCACGCACAGCTTTAATCAAATCCTTTGTGTCTTCAGACGAAAATAAGAACTTTTTAAACTCAGAGTCAGAACCTGTGGAATTCTCTGAATCTTGATCTTCCGCCTCAGATATTTCCTCCGATTCTGAAGAGGATGAATCCGATATTAATTGTCTATGTACCCTATGTTTAGAGGTAGATGGAGGTGAAACAGGTGTTGGGATTTCAGCTATTGCTGAGCGCATTTCCTCCCTAATGACTTCTCTAAGTTCCTCTCTTATGGTCGGAACTAAATCCTTAGCCATTTTTGTGGTACATTTTTTACACAATTTTTTAACATAGGTCTCAGGTAGTTTAGCAGAACACATCATACATCTCCTAACTTTAGGAGTAGTTTTTTGCCTTTGAGAAGTATCTTTCTCACACTGCAATCATACAGGAGAGAGATAACACAAAAAAAATAGTATTAGCCATTAGCTTCCATTGTGGAAGCGCTCATCTCCATAGTCATCTGTATCGCCGTCCTCAGGACGGCGATACAGATGCCTGTATTGTACTGAGGGGCAGGGGACATGGGGGCACTGGGGGCATTTTACTGGCACATGGGGGCACTGGGGGCATTTTTACTGGCACATGGGGGCACTGGGGGCATTTTTACTGGCACATGGGGGCACTGGGGGCATTATTACAGGCACTGGGGCCATTTTTACTGGCACATGGGGGCACTGGGGCATTTGTTACTGACACATGGGGCACTGGGGGCATTTCTTACTGGCACATGAGGGCACTGGGAGGCATTTCTTACTGGCACTGGGGGCATTTCTTTATGGCATGGGGGCACTGGGGGCATTTTTCTGGCACATGGGGGCACTGGGGGCATTTCTTACTGGCACATGATTTTGGTGGGGAATCAATTGCGGGAACTTCTGGCGCATTATTGGGGCATTTCTTACTGGCACATAATTTGCGGGGCATCTATGGGTGGGGACCACTTACTGGCACATTATTGGGGTGAAATTTTGGGGGCACTTCTTACTGGCACATTGGAAGCATTATTACTTCTGGGGCACAGTGGGGACATTAGTACTGTTGGGGGCACTATTACTAACAAGTGCACTCTGGCAGAGAATTATTAGTTGGGACTTTGGGGGCACTATTACTGTGGGGGCACCCTGGCACAGTATCAGCGCAATTATTTCTGGGGGACGTTATGTTCACACTATTACGGGGCACTATTTGCTGGGCGCAGTTATTTTAGGACACTGTGTGCCAATAATTATTGAAGGGCACTATCTGTGTGGTACTAGTGGCACAGTACTGGGGGTGGTAGGATGATTTGTCCAGAAGACGGGAGGATGATGGAAAAGTAGTAAACTAAGATTTTTTTTCTGTCAAACTGCAGAGATGAGAAATGGCTGAAAAATGGCGTCTGGTCTGAAAGGAGAAGATGAGGAAAGAGAAGATCTACATCCGAGGAGACGTCACTGGATGTAAGAGGTATGAGGCGCTGTATTATACTGGATGTACGATGTATGAGGCGCTGTATTATACTGGATGTAAGAGGTATGAGGTGCTGTATTATACTGGATGTACGAGGTATGAGGCACTGTATTATACTGGATGTACGAGGTATGGGGCGCTGTATTATACTGGATGTAAGAGGTATGAGGCGCTGTATTATACTGGATGTACGAGGTATGAGGCGCTGTATTATACTGGATGTAAGAGGTATGGGGCGCTGTATTATACTGGATGTACGAGGTATGGGGCGCTGTATTATACTGGATGTACGAGGTATGGGGCGCTGTATTATACTGGATGTACAAGGTATGGGGCGCTGTATTATACTGGATGTAAGGTATGGGGCGCTGTATTATACTGGATGTAAGAGGTATGGGGCGCTGTATTATACTGGATGTACGAGGTATGGGGCGCTGTATTATACTGGATGTACGAGGTATGGGGCGCTGTATTATACTGGATGTAAGAGGTATGGGGCGCTGTATTATACTGGATGTAGGAGGTATGGGGCGCTGTATTATACTGGATGTAGGAGGTATGAGGCGCTGTATTACACTGGATGTAAGACGTATGAGGAGCTGTATTATGCTGGATGTACGAGGTATGGGGCGCTGTATTATACTGGATGTAAGAGGTATAAGGCACTGTATTATACTGGATGTAAGAGGTATGGGGCGCTGTATTATGCTGGATGTAAGAGGTATGGGGCGCTGTATTATACTGGATGTACGAGGTATGGGGCGCTGTATTAGGCTACCTTCACACGAACATTGTGTTTTGCAGTCTGCAAATTGCGGATCCACAAAAAAAGGATGATGTTCCGTATGGCATCTGTTTTTTTTGCAGATCCACTGTAACAATGCCTATCCTTGTCCGCAAATGGACAAAAATAGGAATGGACATACAGATGCGGACAGCATCTTAAGTGAATGGGTCCGCATCTGAGCCACAAAATATGCAGATCGGAGCCCGCAAAAACAACTGTGGTGTGAATGTAGCCTTACCCTGTATGTTCTGTAGTGATATACGTAATGTTAGGAGGAAAAAGGTTAGGGTGAGAATTTGGCATGGGGCGGGGGGGGGTGTTCAATTTTTGACTTGGCCGGCAGAAAAGCTAGGTGCACCAGCGCTGCGGGGGGGGGGGGGGGGGGGGGGGGGGGCCAAGCTGAACTCTTGCACCAGGGCCCATAAGCCTTTAGCTACGCCCCTGCTTGGGAGGAAGACTGACTCCTCCTCCCCAACGTCACATAGCCATGACGAACCTAGAAGAACGACGCATTGCTTGTGGAAAAATATCTCAAAAGAGGAGCTTTATGCTTATATTGGACTTACACTTCTGGCAGGGTGTCAAAAATCTTGTGATGTTCCTATCAGAGAATGATTTCTGGACCCACATTCTAATCCATACTACAAAGCAACAATGTCAGTGAATAGATATGAGGATATTTGGAGAAGCCTTCAATTTGATTATAAGCAAACTCGTCCTTTGAGGTTGGAAACGGATCAACTAGCACCTATTAGTTACATTTGGAATATTTTTATCAAGAATTGTACCATACTCTAGAATCCTAGTGATAATGTAACAGTGGATGAGCAACTTGTAGCCTTCAGAGGACGTTGCAAGTTCATTCAATATATGCCTAGTAAACTAGCTGAGTATCAACTGAAAATATTCTGGATGTGTGATTCTACCAATTATTATGGGATAAATGGGCTTGTCTACTGTGGAAAAGAAGTTGGCGCTCCAGTGCAGAAATATTTAGGTTCTCACCAGTGGCGTAACTAGGGTATAATGGGCCCCAATGTAAAGTTTGGGCTACACTCACCCCGTCCTAACTAAAAATCTGGTCCTGCCTCATCCAGGTGTGTGTCGCTGGTGTTGGCGTGATGTCCGCTGGATCTAGAACAAGGTCCCTGTGGTGATAGAGAAAAAAAAAGAATAATCACATAAGGAAGGGATGGTGACTGCCCCTGTGAAATCACAGCAGGGGGCGCTGTGCTGGCCTGTAAGACTGAGCATGCCAATGTATAGCAGGGTAATCTAGGACATTTCCCCTAAGTGCTCCCACACAGCACTAATACCCACATATGCCCCCTCACAGTAGTTATGCCAGATTACGTGCCCCCTGACAGTAGTTATTCCAGATATGTGCCTCCTCACAGTAGTTTTGCCAGATTATGTGCCCCCTCACAGTGGTTACGCTCACATATGTGCCCCTCACAGTGGTTATAGCCAGATATGTGCCCCCTCACAGTGGTTATGGCCAGATATGTGCCCCCTCACAGTGGTTATGGCCAGATATGTGCCCCCTCACAGTGGTTATGGACAGATATGTGCCCCCTCACAGTGGTTATGGCCAGATATGTGCCCCCTCACAGTGGTTATGGCCAGATATGTGCCTCCTCACAGTGGTTATGGCCAGATATGTGCCCCCTCTCAGTAGTTATGGCCAGGTATGTGCACCCTCACAGTGGTTTTGGCCAGGTATGTGTCCCCTCAGTAGTTATGCCAGATATATGCATCCTCACAGTGGTTATGGCTCAATATGTGCCCCCTCTCAGTAGTTATGGCCAGGTATGTGCACCCTCACAGTGGTTTTGGCCAGGTATGTGTCCCCTCAGTAGTTATGCCAGATATGTGCCCCCTCTCAGTAGTTATGGTCAGATATGTGCCGCCTCTCAGTAGTTATTCCAGATATGTGTCCCCTCTCAGTAGTTATGGCCAGGTATGTGCACCCTCACAGAGGTTTTGGCCAGGTATGTGTCCCCTCACAGTGGTTATGGCCAGATATGTGCTACCTCAGTAGTTATGCCAGGTATGTGCCCCCTCACAGTGGTTTTGGCCAGGTATGTGTCCCCTCACAGTGGTTTTGGCCAGGTATGTGTCCCCTCACAGTGGTTGTGGCCAGATATGTGCCCCCTCACAGTAGTTATGGCCATGTATGTGCCGCCTCAGTGGTTTTGGCCAGGTATGTGCCCCCTCACAGTGGTTGTGGCCAGATATGTGCCCCATCACAGTAGTTATGCCCACATATGTGCCCTCTCACAGTGGCTATGGCCAGATTTGCCCCCTCTCAGTAGTTGTGCCAGATAGGTGCCACCTCCCAGTAGGTATGCCAGATTAGGTGCCCCCTCACTCAAAGTAATTATGCCAGATAAGATTCCGCCCTTAATAACGTGCCCACTTTTGTGCCCCCTCACTCTGTTACCCCCCTTTTTCCTCCAATCGGCAGCTTTAAAAAAACAAAACAAAAAAAAAAACACATACTTACCTTCTTCCCTGAGGACGCGCTCCCGCTCTCACATCACGCTGCTGGCTGTGCTGGATGCCTCTTGCCGGGCTTTCAGCGCTCCCCCCCAAAGCCCTGGAGCTCTGAAGAACAGTGAAGCAGGGAGCTCCCTACTTCACTATCGTGACCATCAGCCCGGCAGTGACAAGAACTGCCGGGCAGTGTAAGTGCCGCCTCCCGCCCCTCTTCTGCCCCCGCGGCGCATATTACAAGTAGCGGAACAGCGCTCTGACAGGGCCCGGCACACTGTAGTTCATGCCGGGCCCTGTCAGAGCGCTGCCATTACAACAGTGCAGTGGGCCCCCTCCCCCGCCGGGCCCGGTTGCAGTCACACCCTCTGCGACCGCGATCGTTACGCCCCTGGTTCTCACATTGTAAAGACACTTGCTATACCAATTTACAATTCTGGTAGAAACATAACAATGGACAATTACGTTACTAATGTTGAACTGGGAAATATTTTGCTTGAAAAAGATCTTACAGTTGTTGGTACTATATGAATGCAATATTGACAAGATTTTCCTCCGGTGATGAAGCACAATCCACAGCGAGCACTTTATGATGGTGTCTTTGGTTTCAGAAACAATGGTGTCTTACAAACCGAAGAAGGAAAAATCAGTTTATTTGAGTTCCTCCATATGATTTGCACAAAGGCCCGTGTTATATAAATGTGTAGATTTCTGACGTCATGCATACTAGGGTTAAACATTTTTGCTATTTCAAATTTAGGAGTATTTTGGGGGAGGCTAGAAGTAACTTATTTGATGAAGTTTTGACAGAGCTGAAAAAACAATCTATATTTCAACTATATAGCATTCTAAAACACAAGTTAGGATGTGTAACTCCAGAAGTAGCATATAAAAAGCTCAGATCACACCCCATCAGACCCTTCCTAGCCTCCATCAGCCTCAGATCCAACCCCCACTGTACCCTCCTCAGCCTCTATTAGTCTCAGATCAGACTCCCATCAAACCCCCAGCCTCAGATCAGACCACCATCAGACCCTCTCCAGCCTCCATTAGCATCACCTGCGACCCCCATCAGACCATCCCCACCCTCTATTAGCCGATGTTACAAATATCCAAATGGCCCTCGGCAGCAAAAAGGTTCCCCACCCCTGCGAGGAAAGAAGGTTTCTACAGAGACATAGAAGAGGATTCTTTATGGTAAGAGCAGTGAGACTATGGAACTCTCTGCCTGAGGAGGTGGTGATGGTGAATTCACTAAAAGCGTTCAAGAGGGTCCTGGATGTATTTCTGGAGTGTAATGATATTACAGGTTACAGTTATTAGAATTTTGGAGAAGAGTCGTTGATCCAATAAGTTATTGTGACTGCCCGATTGGCTTCCTCTTAATCAACTTGCTTGATAACAGACTGAACTGAATGGATGGATGTCTTTTTTTCAGCCTTACAAAATACAGTAAGTTACTATGTTACTAGTTTTGGTCTCCATTTACTATAAAGGATATATTAGAGCTAGAAAGGCTTTGTCATGGTTGGTGTTGTTGATCATGACACAGGTTACTGGTTCCTCACGTTTGTGCTCTGGTGTACTGGCTGCGGTTGTTGCCCTGTATGCTGGTTGCCAGGGGCAACGTGTAGTTTGGTAGTGTCACGGTTGTGCATTGTGACACGGCTTCCATGTTGCTCACGTTTTGACTCGGGTGTACTGGCTGCGGCTGTTGCCGTGTATGCTGGTTGCCATGGGCGACGTGTAGTTTTGGTTGTCAGTGTGTACCCTGCTCCTTGTATACTTTCTCCCTTCCCTGTCGTGTTCTCATGGGCTTAACGTCTTGCCCTGGGTGTAGTCACTAGGTGCTATATTAAGCCTTATTCACACTTCAGTATTTCAGTCAGTGATTTCCATCAGTGATTTTGAGCCAAAACCCAGTGCGGCTCTAAACACAGAACAGGTGCAGATCTTTCCCTTATACCTTATGTCTGTGGAGGCTCCAATCCTGGTTTTGGCTCACAATCACTGAAGGATTACTGACCAAAACACTGTCATGTGAATAAGGCCTTATCCTGTTGTTGTTAGCCTCGGTGGTTAGTTGTTCTCTAGCTTTCTTGGGTGCTGGAGCTTGGCACATTACCTGCCAGGACTTTGTGGACACCTAATAATTCGTCGAGTTCACCCTGTCTTCCTTCCTTTCCCAGTTCTATGTTTGGTGTGGGTTATATGTTCCGGGTTGGTGTATGTGTCATGTCTAGTTTGTTGTTACTTGCCTGGTCTGTTACTTCCTTGTAGCATCCTGCATGAAGGCTAGACATTCCCTTGTTCATGCCTTCAGTGAGAGGGCTCCAGGGGTACCCGGAGGGGGAACAGGGATTCTGTGAATAGTTGCTGGTGTGCTGGTTCCAGGGTTTGTTGACTGTACTGTGTCCTTTGCGGTGTTCGGGTTGCAGTATATGTCCCTGGGTTCCAGCTGTTGGTGTATGGACTGCTGGTGCTTCTTCCAGCAGACTCTGCAGGTAAGTGGCCAAGTGTACTGGGACCTTCCTGGAGGTGCAATCAGTGAGCTTCAGCTAAGTGCATCCCTACCATCTGGGGCTCTGTGGAGAACGGGGCTCACTGGGTTTCTGCTCTCTGGGTTTGGCCCCAAGTAAAACCGGTGCACTTGATCCAGTGGTATTCCTTGTCACTGGTCCCTTACCCGCTGATCCAGTTTTCTTCTCACTGTTATGTCTGTTTATATCTGGTTTTGTGTATCCTTGGTGTGAAATGTTCTAGTGGTCGGTTCGACCCATACTAGAATATGACAGGCTTATTATTTAATTATTAAAAGGGATGTAAGGTAACAGAATATACCTTAGATGTGATCTAATTTATGTACAAATGCATGTGTGGTCAGTACAGAGATCTGGCACAGGACGGACTTCCAGCAGCACATAGCTGCACACGGTAGTTACGAATCCGGCAGACTGTTCCCCTTCCGGAACAGCCTGCCGGAACCATTAATGCCAGTGTGAAACAGGCCTAACTATGTAAAAAACTTTTCCAAGATATTTTAACTGATGACCTAATCTCTGGATAGATCATCAGTATCCGATTGGTGGGGCTCTGACTCCCGGGACCCTGCCGATCAGCTGTTTGAGAAGCCACAGTTGCTGGCAGTGTTGCCGTAGTGCTGTGGCCGTCTCCCTGCCCACCAAGCACTGCGCTGTGCTTGATATGATTCACTCAGCCCCATTCATTCACTGAGCTGTGACTAGACCATGTGATCAACGAACGTGACGTCACATAGCCTTGGGAAAGCTGCGAGAAGAGGTCATCAGTAAAACTATCTTGGAATCCCCCTTTAACAGCTTTGTCCAGTCTCTAAATAGGGCTTATATATCCCCCTATGCCTCCCATTACAGGAGAAATCAGCAGTATAAAAAAATGTTATATTGCCCCAGTTGTTGTATGATATTGCAAGATGAGCAAAGCCTAAAATAATAAAAAAAAGTAAAAAATAATAATTAAAAAACACCACTACTGACCCATGCAGCAGCTTCCAGCCCTTGTCCTCTGTATCCAGATGACCGTAATGGAACGAGGGCATAACTTAAGGAAAAAGTAATTGTGTCAAACTTTGTGCTGTTAAGACTTTTTTTTCCAAATCACCAAGAGACAAAAAAAAATTGAATCCCTTCCTCACGGCCATTTTCTGTTTTTTTATTTTTTTTTTTATTTTTAATCTTTGCCTTCCCAGAGCCATAACTTTTTTATTTTCCTTTCACGTAGTCATATGAGAACTTGTTGTTTGCGGGACAAGTTGCACTTTCTCATGGCACCACTTTATATTGCATACGATATAGTGGGAAGCTGGAAAAAAATCCAAATGGGATCATGGAGATCTCTCTTTGGACTGGTAAATACAGACTAAGGGACCATTCAGACAGCTGTAGTATTGTCGATCCGCAAAAATGCGGATCCGCAATACCACGGATGCCGCTCGGCGTGCGTTCCCAAAACACGTGGCCGGCCGCCCCGTTCAAAATGCCTATTCTTGTCCGCTATTGCGGACAAGTATAGTACATGTTCTATATTTTAGAACGGAGCCGCGGCTCAGTAAGATCCCGTGCCGGCCATTGAAGTGAACGAGCCCGCACCTATTCCGCATTTTTGCAGAATAGGTGCGGACCCCTTAACACGGTTGTGACAGGCCCTAAAACAGGTAAAGGAGTGTTTATACGTTGAAGTTTTGTTTGCCTATAAGAGACCGCAACTTCCACGAGTTATGTACCCTCATAAAAAGTGAAAAGTGCCACGCTTATATACCTGTAAATATGTGTTGTTGTTTTTTTTAGATACCATGCCCTCCTATGGAGAGACTAGCATGTAATTTTGTGCAAAGTTTATGCAAAGATACATGTGCCTCCACAAGGGAGGTTCACAGTGAAGTAGTTGCACAATAATAGGCATTATTGCAAAATAAATAATTTGTAAACATACAAATTATAGCCAATAGCAGAACACCAAATAGAATCAACCTCTTCCATTATTTTAGTATATGCATTAGTTTTTTTACAGTATATGTATTAACAATCATATCCTAGTGCTTTGTGCTCAATATATTTTCCACCTCTGTGGGAATCAAAAGTTCATCTAAGGTCTGGCTGAACTGACTCTGTATGCTATTACTCTGGTGCATGACAGATAGTGAGTTATATAACATGTAAGGTACTTTTACTGTTCCCTCTCTGAATTTATTTAGCTACAGATGGACAATGTCATCCGACTGTAATTACAGGCAAATTTTGTTTTCATCTATGTGTAGTGGAATCTCTGATTATCCTCCTAGTACTTATCAGTGAGTAATGAAGAAAAAGCAGCATTGAGCTTGCCAGCATTAATAATAGATTCCCATCATGCTGTCTGCACAGGGAGAAAATTAAATCAGCTATTTTAACATCTTAACGTGATACATCGTCTGTGGTTGTTGCAAATTTGCACACCAGGCGTCTGAGATACAGAATACCATTCATGAAGAAAGTCACAGAATTTCTCAGTTTGTCACACAATGACAGCGTAATGCATTCAGTGCACACTATGCAGTATTTGATACGTAGAATGCACGTCACGCAGCTTGTGGAAGCACATTGGTGAACACATTAGAGATTCCTGTAGTATGAATGCAAAAATAAAATCCATTTAATGTTTTCTTTTCAGATTCATTCTGGTAGCCTGGCTGGTCTCCTCTTCTTTGGCTTTAAAAGAGTTAATCCAGGGGTGTAGCTAAAGGCTCATGGGCCCTGGTGCAAGTGTTCAGCTTGGGGCCCCCTTCCCTCAGTACATTGTGGCCAGGGGCAGGGAAGCACACAGCCTTTGTGCTGTCTGAGGCAAAAATTGAAATGATACCCCCCCCCCTTCCATATCCCAAATTATCAACCTAACCCCTTCCCTCCAGACATAGGTGTAACTTGACCAGCATGCACTTTCTATAATACTGGTGTCTTCTTATGCATCGCAAGGGTCTCTGGGCCCCCTCAGGCAACTGCTACCTCTGCACCCCCTATAGCTACACTCCAAAAGTGGAGACTGTTGCAGAGTTTTACTAAACGGGGAAGGATTTTGGATCCTTTTATGAAATACCACCAGGGGTGGATTGGGAATTAATAGTGGCCCTGGACAAAAAAAAACTAAAAGTGGCCCTATGTTGCGGACAGACCCAGATTGATAGAAGGTGGGCCGGAAATACCATAGAGGAAACAGTATATTATATCGTTATTATTTTTTTTTTTTATGTTCGGTGCAGCACAATATACTGCTCCAGAACCAAAAACCCTTCTAGAAGCTTCCCCTCTGTGATCGCCAGTGCTAACTTCTATGTCCTGTCCTCCACTTGTCTCTAATTAAGATATGGAGAAATGGGATGAAAAGTTAACACCGGCAACAGCAGAGAGCCAGCCCTACCTTCAGCATTCTGACTGATCTTTCAGCATTGCCATGCATACACGGGAATACAGCACCACATACCTCTCACATCCAGTGATGTCTCCTCTAATGTAGACATTCTCTTTCCTCATCTTCTACGTTAGGACCAGACAACACATGATGACATATTCTAACTGTGTTCCATCTCTGCAGAGTTTGACACACAGGCATCTTAGAGTCCTCACATTTTCATCATCCTCCCCACCATAGTGCCCCAACATTCTCATCCTGCTGCTACCCCAATACTGAGCCTGCTGTGCTCCCCAATGCCCCCATTGCTCCCAGTGACAATAATGCCTGCCCCCAGCAACAACAAAGTGCCACCTATAATTCCCCCAGTAATAATGTAATAATGCCCCCAGTAATACCAATTTCCTCCCAAAGTGCCCCCATTAATAATTATGTCCCCACAAAAAATGCCACTTTGTTATAATAATGCCCTCAGTATTAATATGATGTATTGTATTGTGTCCCCTGTAATGATATTGTGCCTTCAGTAATAATGATGCTCTACAGTACCCTCAGTAATAATAATTCCCCCAGTAATGTCCCCCTTGCCCTCCATTAATGCCTCCCTGTCCTCATTAATGTCCTTATAACGCCCCCAGTAATGTCCCTATAGCAGCCACAGCAATGCCTGCCCTGCCCCCAGTAATGTCACTATAGAGCCCCCAACTATGCCCCCACTGCCCCCAGTAATGTCCCTATAATGGTCACAGTAATGCCCCCCTGCCCCCAGTAATGTCACTATAGAGCCCCCAGTAATTTCCCTTCTGCCCCCAGTAATGCCCTTATAGTGGTACCTTAATGCACCCCATCCCCAAACCCCCTCATTGTCAAATGACTGGCAAAAAAAACCCTTACTTGAGTGCCATTCCCCACATACATGCAGCAGCCTCTTCTGGCCTGTGTCCTGGAGCAGGAGGGGTAGGGAGGACGACACAGTGGGAGTGGGAGGAGCCACATCTGGAGGGTAGAGTACTAATTTTTGTCCTGATGTCTGGTGTCAAAGGACCTGACAGCAGGAGGTACAGGGGGGCGGGTGCATTATCAGAGGCAGGAGTGGGCACAATGTAGCATAATGATAAGATTACAGCAGGGCGAGCGGCAGCTGTCACCCCCAGTACAATACACATTGCAGTCGCCAATAGCCCTGCTGCGATCTCATTATCATGACAGTTACATGATAATGAGATCACGGCAGGGCTGACAGTAGCCTGTAATGTGCATTGTAGTGAGGGAACAGGGCCGCCACTCACCCTGCTGTAATCTTATCATCAGGACACAATGTGTAAAAGGAAAGTGATACTGGCCAACAGCATACTTTAGGCAATCAGCCCACCGGGAAGTTTCTCAGTAGGGTACATTGCCAATCTGTCCCCGAATACCACCTTTCTCAGAGGTCAGATTTCATCCTGAATTTTAAGAGTTTTTTTTATCATGTCTTGTAAATATTCTTTTTAAATGCACTGGTATTAAAGGTGTTATCTGAGACAATTAAAAATCTTAGAGAACCTCTACAAAGTCTTAAAATAAAAAGCATGATATATTCACCCATTTCTCCAGTGCTATTAGCCCCTTGGGTTTTAACAGAAGCTTTCATGACTGTGAAAAATACAGTTATAATGAGAAGCTTAAAAAATGTGCTTTTTCAGTTTAAAAAAAAGATACCTTAGAAGTGATCTCATTTAAACATCAATACAGGAATGCATTCTTTACCCAAGAGGTAGTATTGGCAGATACTATGTCAGCATTTAAAAAAGGGCGAAATTCTTATGTAATAGCAGACAGCATTGATGGTTATAATTAATATAACAATTAATGTTGTATAATTAATGTGAGAAAGGTTGTACTGGATGGACCTGTATCTTTTTTTTCAGTTATGTAACTTATGTGCAGCAGTTTTTGTCTGGCCGCCTCTCTGCATATTTGCTACAGTGTCTGTAAATTTGCACACCAGGCATCGGAGATACATAATACCATTGAGGTAGAGAGTCACAGAATTTATCAGTTTGTCATACAAAATTGATAGCATACAGCATTCAGTGCACACTATGCGGTATTTGATATAGTATATGCGTCACGCAGCTTGAAGAAGCACATTGGTGAACACATTAGGGATTCTTATAGTATGAATGCGAAAATAAAATACATGTAAGGTCCCTTTCAGACTAGTGAGTTCCTTGCAACGGACTCACAGCGTGAGTATGCGGCAGATCCCATCCTAACCTCACAGCACTGATGGGGGTCGCATAGCATTATATTGATGTATGATGCTACAGTATGTACAGTCATGGCCAAAAGTTTTGAGAATGACACAAATATTATATTTTCACATGATCTGCTGCCCTCTGGTTTTTATGTGTGTTTGTGAGATGTTTTTATCACATACAGAAATATAATTGCAATCATATTATGAGTAACAAAAGCTTATATTGTCAGTTAGAATGAGTTAATGCAGCAAGTCAATATTTGCAGTGTTGACCCTTCTTCTTCAGGACCTCTGCAATTCTCCCTGGCATGCTCTCAATCAACTTCTGGACCAAATCCTGACTGATAGCAGTCCATTCTTGCACAATCAATGCTTGCATTTTGTCAGAATTTGTAGGTTTTTGTTTGTCCACCCGTCTCTTGATGATTGACCACAAGTTCTCAATGGGATTAAGATCTGGGGAGTTTCCAGGCCATGGACCCAAAATCTCTGTTTTGTTCCCTGAGCCATTTAGTTATCACCTTTGCTTTATGGCAAGGTGCTCCATCATGCTGGAAAAGGCATTGTTGATCGCCAAACTGCTCTTGGACGCTTGGGAGAAGTTGCTCTCGGAGGACATTCTGGTACCATTCTTTATTCATGGCTGTGTTTTTAGGCAAGACTGTGAGAGAGCCGATTCCCTTGGCTGAGAAGCAACCCCACACATGAATGGTTTCAGGATGCTTTACAGTTGGCATGAGACAAGACTGGTGGTAGCGCTCACCTCGTCTTCTCCGAATAAGCTGTTTTCTAGATGTCCCAAACAATCGAAAAGGGGATTCATCAGAGAAAATGACTTTACCCCAGTCCTCAGCAGTCCACTCCCTGTACCTTTTGCAGAATATCAGTCTGTCCCTGATGTTTTTTCTGGAGAGAAGTGGCTTCTTTGCTGCCCTCCTTGAGACCAGGCCTTGCTCCAAGAGTCTCCGCCTCACAGTGCGTGCAGATGCACTCACACCTGCCTGCTGCCATTCCTGAGCAAGCTCTGCACTGCTGGTAGCCCGATCCCGCAGCTGAAACACTTTTAAGAGACGGTCCTGGCGCTTGCTGGTCTTTCTTCGGCGCCCTGGAGCCTTTTTGGCAACAATGGAACCTCTCTCCTTGAAGTTCTTGATGATGCGATAGATTGTTGACTGAGGTGCAATCTTTCTAGCTGCGATACTCTTCCCTGTTAGGCCATTTTTGTGCAGTGCAATGATGACTGCACGTGTTTCTTTAGAGATAACCATGGTTAACAGAAGAGAAACAATGATGCCAAGCACCAGCCTCCTTTTAAAGTGTCCAGTGGTGTCATTCTTACTTAATCATGACAGATTGATCTCCAGCCCTGTCCTCATCAACACCCACACCTGTGTTAATGGAGCAATCACTGAAACAGTGTTAGCTGGTCCTTTTAAGGCAGGGCTGCAATGATGTTGAAATGTGTTTTGGGGGATAAAGTTCATTTTCTAGGCAAATATTGACTTTGCAAGTAATTGCTGTTAAGCTGATCACTCTTTATAACATTCTGGAGTATATGCAAATTGCCATTATAAAAACTGAAGCAGTAGACTTTGTAAAAATTAATATTTGTATCATTCTCAAAACTTTTGGCCATGACTGTATACCTTACAGTTATGTAATGTATCAGATAACACTGACAGCATTATGTGGGAATTTAGAAACATTTGGCTGTGAAAATGAAATATTACATTTTATTTCCACTAAAATGTTGCTTTAGCCCCAAATTTTTCATTTTTGCAAGGCATAACTTGAGAAAATGCACCCCAAAATTTGTTATGCATTTTTTCCTGAATATGACAACACCTCATATGTAGTCATATACTGCTGTTTGGTGGCACAGCAGCGTTCAGAAGGGAAGGAGCGGCATCAGGATTTTCTAAAATGGAATTTGCCAAAATTATTTTTAGGGGCCATAACATTTTTATTATTCACCAATGTAGCTGTGTGAGGGCTTTTTTTGCAGAACAAGCTGGTGAGGACAAGCAGGAAAGTGAGTTGACAAAAACAAAAGTTCCGTCACTGGTTTTAAATTTTTTTTTACGGCATTCACCACACCCGATTAGTAGCATGATCCTTTTATAGATCAGGTTGTTACACTTGCGGCAATACCAATTATGTGTACTTTAATTTTTTTCATTTTTAGTAATTCATAATTGAATAAAATTGATTTAATCAATTATAAATGATTGGATATAGGAAAAGGTACTTATTTATTTATTTTTTTTTACTTTTATTTATTTAACATTTTTTAACCCATAGAGGACTGGATGAATTTCCGTGTTTGCATTTTCCTAGAGTCATAATTTTTTTTTATTTTTTTCGGTCACATGGCCTTGTAATAGCTTATCTTTTTGTGGGAGAAGTTGTACTTTCTATTGGCACCATTTATAGTTGCATACAATGTAGTGAGAAATGGGGAAAAAAATTCCAAATGGGGTGCAAAAAAACCCCACAATTCTACCACAGGTTTTTATTTTTTATGGTGTCCACTATGCAGTAAAATTGACTGTTACATTCACACTCCAGGTCAGTACGATTACACCGACACCACATTTGGTTAGTTTTTCTTGCATTTTAATACTGAAATAAAATTAAAAACCAGAATATGGTGATGAAAACCTTTTTGTTTTCGTCACCATATTCTGACCCCCTATATATATATATATATATATATATATATATATATATATATATATGTGTGTGTGTATATATATATATATATATATATATATATATATATATATATATATATATATTTTGTAGTCATGCATACAGAGCTGTGTGAGGGCTCATTTTTTGCAGGGCAATCTGTACTTTTGAAGTATGTGTGATCACTTTTTATTAAACATTTTTGTTGAAGTGACAAGAAATGGCGAATTGGCGTTTTTTTCATTATGTCATTCGCCATATGGGATAAATATTGTTATATTTTAATAGTATGGGCATTTTTGCATGCGGTGATGCCCATGTTGTGTATTTTTGTTAAGTATTTTGATTTTGGGGAAAGGGGGATGATTTGAACTCTTGTATTTTTAATTTTTTTTAACATCTATTTTAAAAGTACATGGCATAATAAAAGTATATGGCAAGAACAAGTCAAGTATGGTAAACCAGTCTGTAAAGCATATCTTCACTTCTTTAAATGATCCAATAGTTATTTCTCGTCTCTCAAGTAGAATAGAATATAAAACAACATGTATCAAAGTGTAATCTCTCACTGATTCTGAGACCCAACTGACTAGTACCAACCTCAGACAAACTATGGAAACCCCCCAACAAGAAAGTTAAAGACCCCAACAATCCTTCTTTCCTTCCTATTGCAGCCACACACCCCCCCCCCCCCAATCTTTTCCAGGTCCTCTCAGCCCAGGTATTGGCTATATTTTATGCCAAGGTATAGTCATGCTAAGTAACTTTTAGTTTTCCCAGAGTACCTCGTATATCTTCCTTCAGGTACCAGGTGGGCAACCAAAACGCTCCTTCCAATGGTGACATATGTTCAATAATAAAGTGTTTCCATGTACCAAAAAGACATCTCACTTGTGGTTCAACATGCTTTAAGAACTCCAACCATCAAGATAGAAAGCTTTTTTAATTTTGACAAACAACCATATCTAGTGTTGGGAGATCCGGCTTGAGCAAAAGCTGGAGGAGACCTTTTAGCCACCATCAAGACAATGTGTCCAATAGGGGGAATACCTTTGTTCCCTCTACTTGTGGCATCTGAGGAAATGTCTGAATGTAGAAGGCCAGAGATGAAGTAATTCCCCCCCCCCCCAAAGCTACTATTCTGCTATTCTGTCTCAGTAATGTTTCTGAGATCAATACCCTACAATTTCTGGCAATCCCATATGCCATGATAGAAATCCGACAACGGCAAGGAGCACTTGGGACATGCAGTTAATCTGCCCTGCCTATTAGGAGAGCTAGGAAGATCAAAATCATATAACGCATGGTGCAATATTTCTATATGTGTCACCCTCCATGTTTTGTTTATCACAGCTTTATATACAGCCTTCAGACCCCATCGTACTATTGATGTAACCTCATCTATAAGATCTGTCCCCATTTTTAAAAAATTATTTTGGAGTCCTTTGTGACAATCGATCCCTGAGCTCCTGGTACAAAGACACTATAGTTGGCTTACTGGAGCGTTTGAGAAAGGTGTCAGAAACATTTGACTTCCATTCCTGGGACAGATCCTTGACTATGCCTCTGCTATAATTTTTAACTTACAAATAAGGGAAGAAACTGGGACCCCGCAGCTTCCATCTATCCACTAGTTCAGGCAATGTGGCCTATCTAGGCTCATGCTGATGGAAAAGGTCCCCCATCTGTATAACTCCCCTAGCTGCCCTTTGTTGGAACACAATACAATCGATCCCAGGTTAAATGTCGGATTATGAATTAGGAAGATGCTTGGAGAACTGATGGGATAAATAATAAAACTTTATCAGTGCCTTCCAGGCAAACCTGGAAATGGGGTATGTAACAATGTAATAAACTTACAAGGTCTGGCAAGTTGTCTCTCAAGCCCCACATTAGAATAATAAGAAGTGCCATTTATCAAGTACATCATGGCGACTAAGATATCAGCATATCTAAGGAGTAGTGGAATGGTCCGTAATGGTACAGTAATTTGGACATACACATCACTTAAATTAAATGGCATCTTCCCATAAGAGAGAGCAGTAGCATTTGCCACCTGTCTAAGTCACCTATTATTTTAGAAATCAATGACGGGAGATTAAAATGGTATAAAAAAAATAAAAGCAGTAGCTTCCCAATTTTAATGTCTAAATAAGTGATATGGGACTGAGCTACCATTATGGAGACATGGTGTGGTAACAAGAATGGTTGGCATCCGTCAGATGTCAAGGGCAGGCGCTCACATTTATAGACATTTACCCTGTATCCCAAGTACTCCTCAAACACTCTCAGTGCATCAAAAATTATATGTATATGGTCCAGAGGTCTCACCAGAAAAAGCACAATTTTAAGGTGCTAACTGATATTCCCTCAAAGGTGTTTGATTCACATAAGTACTTAGCCAAGGGCTCCAAAGCCAAACTAAACAGCAATGGAGATAAGGGGCAGCCCTGGTGGGTGCTTTTGTGCAATAGAAAGGGGGAAGAAAGAAAACCCTGAGTGTATACTCGGGATCAGGCATTACTGCAAAGTCTACAAAGGAAGACCCAAAATGCGTGAATCCCAGTCTGTCCAGGACTGCGTCCAACCACCCCCACTGAACGTGAAAAGGCTTTCCCTGCATCCAGCGTGAGCAGGGGGGTGATTCTCCCTGCACAGGGAGATGGTGGACACAGGACTGCCAAAACAGCCCTTATGTTCATAAATGCTGAATGCCTCTGGACAAAACCAGTTTGTGCTGAAGCAATTAGAGAATGCAGACATTTAGCCAAGCGGTCAGACAGTAGCATATACATACAAAATATTATGTTTATCTGGATAGGCACAAACCTTAAGCACATCTTTCAACAATGACACCAGCGGAGTAATAATTTGGGGTATTAGGGCTTTATAGTATTCACCCGTGAGTCCATCAGGGCCCAGAGCTTTGGAGTTCCCTAACTGTTTGATGATCGACTGTATTTCTTCAGCTGAAATATCCACATTTAGGGATTGTAGCTGTTCAGGGTTAACCTTCGGGAGGGAGATTTTTGTCTTAGTAATGTATTAGCTTAAAGGGGTTCTCAGGGAATTAAGAAAATGAAAATACATAAATATTACTTTATTATAAATATATTCCCAAATACCTTTCATTAGTTATAATGGCTCGTTTTGTCTGGGGAGCCATCATTAGAAGAAACAAAATGGCCGCCATCCTATCAGTACACACAAAACCTGTCCTAATCACACAGCAGGACAAGTTATTTCACAACACTGAGGTAAAGAGCTGCCTCATCCTCCTCTCTGCTCTACTTGTCAGGGATTATGATCCTGAATACAGTTTAATATGATATTTAGCTGAATCTTTGTGGGAATGGAGTTTATAAGGCAACATGAAGTACAGAGAGGACAGACAGTGGTAATGGAGACTGCACTCAAGTGCTGCTGATCATTATCCACATCTGCTCATGAACTCAAATCCTACAGAGATTCAGCTAAAGATCTTATCAGCTGTATTCAGGATCATAATCCCTGACAGTCAGAGCAGAGAGAAGGATCAGGCAGCTATTTACCTCAGTGTTGTGAAGTAACTTGTCCTCCTGTGTGATTAGGACAGGTTTTGTGTGAACTAATAGGACGGCAGCCGTTTTGTTTCTCCTAATGATTGCTCCCCAGACAAAACGAGCCATTATATATAATGTAAGGTATTTGGGAATATATTTATAATAAAGTAATATTTAAATATTTTCATTTTCTTAATTCCCGGAGAACCCCTTTAACTCAGAGTGGTATCATCCTTATATAGGGCCTCATAATAAGACCCCAGAATCAAGTTAATAAGAACTGGGTTAGTGATCACCTTGCTCTCTGGATCTAGTAGGCTAGAATTATAATGTGGGGATCTTTGTGCCTATGCCAAGTTAGACAGGAAACGCCCCAGTTTGTTTCCAAATTTAAATCACCTCAAAACAGCTGGAGGGCTGCAGGTTGGGCATGCCTGGTATAAGGGAAACTTCTGCACCTATTCTGTCTGTAGAGCCACACCCGTTTTTGGCTCACAATCACTGATGGAAATCACTGACATGTGAATGAGGCATAAAATTTATTGGCATCCAAGTTGGTCATATTGCGAGACTAACTTTGTTTTACCTCTATCACGTGTCACTTTGTTTATTCACAAAAATTACTGTATCAAAATACGGAGCTGACCTCTCCTTTGTTAATGAGGCATGTCAGTTTATGCGAATAAACAAAGCGATGTGATAAAGGAGAGACAAAGTAAGTCTCACGATATTTGCTGAAACTTCGGAAAGACCTCCACGGAGGCCATACATTTTACAGTAGGACGGAGCCCATAGTCTTAAAAAAATTTCCAAATGAATCAGGTTTGGATAGAACAATAGAACCCGATTAGATCAACCCTAATGACAACCATGTCCCAATTCCTGTAATCTCACAGACACTTACCTGACATAAACACAGTTGTAATGTCACAGTAGTTTATCTGTATGTTACAGTAGCTTACCTGGCTAAAACCCAGCAGTGTACTTGACAGATATTTGTGATTTCACAGCTAACTACCAGAATGCAACTTGTGAGATCAGAGTTGCTTACCTATGGTCAGATACCAACAGAAGGCCCTTGTTCATGAACATTATATGGAATACCATGAGTTCCAGCTGATGCCATCAGTGTACTAGCCATAGATCACCTCATTCATGGCTCTCCAGAAAATCCCTCCCTGCTGTAGTGTGCTGATCCACCATGCAAGGAAAGAAGTGTATCCCAGTTGCGCCTGGTGCACATGCAAGGCTCTCTACATTCATCTCTCTGGAACTTATATAAAGAGCTGAGCATGCTGATAATTTGCTAATGTAAATAGGCCTTATATAATAGGTCTCATTCATATGAATGAATTATGTCTTAGTACAACTTCTAATCCTTAGACTTCTGTGCAGGGGCGTAGCTACAACTGACTGGGCCCCACAGCAAATTTTCTACAGCCCCCCACCCCTCCCCCCTCTGATATTGATACCTATTCTAAGGACAGGTCATTAATAGTAAAAAAGTTTTTTTCCAACAAGTATCAGTGTCCTAAATATCTGGATAGGAGTAGTAGTGCTCTAATTCTATAAATATAACTATATATACCTATATACATATATACAGTACAGACCAAAAGTTTGGACACACCTTCTCATTCAAAGAGTTTTCTGTAATTTCATGACTATGAAAATTGTAGATTCACATTGAAGGCATCAAAACAATGAATTAACACATGTGGAATTATATACTTAACAAAAAAGTGTGAAACAACTGAAAAATATGTCTTATATTCTAGGTTCTTCAAAGTAGCCACCTTTTGCTTTGATTACTGCTTTGCAGACTCTTGGCATTCACTTGATGAGCTTCAAGAGGTAGTCACCTGAAATGGTTTTCACTTCACAGGTGTGCCCTGTCAGGTTTAATAAGTGGGATTTCTTGCCTTATAAATGGGGTTGGGACCATGAGTTGTGTTGGGCAGAAGTCAGGTGGATACACAGCTGATAGTCCTACTGAATAAACTGTTAGAATTTGTATTATGGCAAGAAAAAAGCAGCTAAGTAAATAAAAACGAGTGGCCATCATTACTTTAAGAAATGAAGGTCAGTCAGTCCGAAAAACTGGGAAAACTTTGAAAGTGTCCCCAAGTGCAGTCGCAAAAACCATCAAGCGCTACAAAGAAACTGGCTCACATGAGGATCGCCCCAGGAAAGGAAGACCAATAGTCACCTCTGCTGTGGAGGATAAGTTCATCCGAGTCACCAGCCTCAGAAATCGCAGGTTAACAGCAGCTCAGATCAGAGACCAGGTCAATGCCACACAGAGTTCTAGCAGCAGACACATCTCTACAACAACTGTTAAGAGGAGACTGTGTGCAGCAGGCCTTCATGGTAAAATAGCTGCTAGGAAACCACTGCTAAGGACAGGCAACAAGCAGAAGAGACTTGTTTGGGCTAAAGAACACAAGGAATGGACATTAGACCAGTGGAAATCTGTGCTTTGGTCTGATGAGTCCAAATTTGAGATCTTTGGTTCCAATCACCGTGTCTTTGTGCGACGCAGAAAAGGTGAACGGATGGACTCTACATGTCTGGTTCCCCCTGTGAAGCATGGAGGAGGAGGTGTGATGGTGTGGGGGTGCTTTGCTGGTGACACTGTTGGGGATTTATTCAAAATTGAAGGCATACTGAACCAGCATGGCTACCACAGCATCCTCCACCGCAGCGGCATGCTATTCCATCCAGTTTGCGTTTAGTTGGACCATCATTTATTTATCAACAGGACAATGACCCCAAACACACCTCCAGGCTGTGTAAGTGCTATTTGACCAAGAAGGAGAGTGATGGGGTGCTATGCCAGATGACCTGGCCTCCACAGTCACCAGACCTGAACCCAATCGAGATGGTTTGGGCTGAGCTGGACCGCAGAGTGAAGGCAAAAGGGCTAACAAGTGCTAAGCATCTCTGGGAACTCCTTCCATACTGTTGGAATACCATTTCAGGTGACTACCTCTTGAAGCTCATCAAGTGAATGCCAAGAGTGTGCAAAGCAGTAATCAAAGCAAAAGGTGGCTACTTTGAAGAACCTAGAATATAAGACATATTTTCAGTTGTTTATACTTTTTTGTTAAGTATATAATTCCACATGTGTTAATTCATAGTTTTGATGCCTTCAGTGTGAATCTACAATTTTCATAGTCATGAAAATACAGAAAAATCTTTGAATGAGAAGGTGTGTCCAAACTTTTGGTCTGTACTGTGAAGATATATATATATATATATACACACGCATATATATATATATATATATATATATATATATATACATATAATATACACACAGATAAACTCACACATATATACACATATAAACACACACAGATAAACACAAACATACACATATACACAGAGATACTTATTTACTTACAGGCTGAAGGTTTTTCATTCTCCTCTGGTGTCTCTAAGAGGATAAAGGACCTTTGGAATGCAGTAATGTTAGGATACAGGACCTTCGATCATGTGGCCTAATGACATCATCGAAGGTCCTTTAGCCTACGATTACTGCATTAAAAAGGTCCTTGATACTGGTATGTAGACCATTTACACAATTTATAGTACATTTCACAACAGACTGAGCCCCCTGTAGATACAGTCACACTGGGGGCCCAGCCTGGCCTGAATAGTACTAGAAAAGACACTGCTCCCGGGCCCCCTACTCCTCTTGGGCCCCGAAGTAGCTGCTTCCCCTGTAGGTACGCCACTGCTTCTGTGGTAACCAACTGTTCCTCTGTATGCCATTGCAGCATGCTCGATTCCTTGTATGGTTAGTAGCATGCTCCATCAGACGTTGTATTACAAAGCAGTTCTCCATAGCATCATTGCATTGGCATGTGCACAAAGCCTTAAAGGGTTTTTACTATGGTTTTTAAAAAATATGTTCTTATAGTTGCTTACCTCATGTACATCATCCTATGCTGTTTTGTTTTCAGTTTAGACTCTAACCTGTTTTCACCATCTAAATTAATCACTTCTTTACATCCTATACATAGCACTTCCTGATGTTGTATCCAACCAAACCCATGATGCACTTCTCCTTTCTCTACCACAGCTCTACCACTGCCCCTAACAACACCCAGCTTGTTTATAGCTCCTCCCACCAGGTACTTACATAGACACTCCTCTATCACTGCCCCTAACAACACCCAGCTTGTTTATAGCTCCTTCCACCAGGTACTTACATAGACACTCCTCTATCACTGCCCCTAACAACACCCAGCTAGTTTATAGGTCCTCCCGCCAGGTACTTACATAGACACTCCACTATCACTGCCCCTAACAACACCCAGCTAGTTTATAGGTCCTCCCGCCAGGTACTTACATAGACACTCCACTATCACTGCCCCTAACACCCAGCTAGTTGCATAGACACTCGTCTATCACTGCCCCTAACATCACCCAGCAAGTTTATAGCTCCTCCCACCAGCTAGATACATAGATACTCCCCATCACTGCCCCTAGCAACAACCAGCTTGTTTATAGCTCCTCCCGCCAGGTAATTACATAGACACTCCTCTATCACTGCCCCTAACACCCAGCCAGTTGCATAGACACTCGTCTATCACTGCCCCTAACATCACCCAGCAAGTTTATATGGTCCTCCTCCATGAAAAGAGTAAGAGAGGAGTCCCCCATAGCTCTGACTCCTCAGAAGATGAAGTGACCCCCATAAGGAAAAGAAAGGCTGTGAGAAACACAGCCTTGGATTCCCCTCATACCAGTCCTAAGTCAGGCAGAGGGGTTACTGTTACACCTCATAAACCTTGTTTGAGGTATGACAAGCTGTCTGCTGGTGTTTTCCAAGAGCTGTCAGGTCACCCCCCAGCTCACACTAATAAAGGTACAGCACCCCGCAGAGACAGAGAAGCGTTTGCTTCAGACACAGAGAGAGAAGCGGTTGCTTCAAAACATAAAAGAGGCCTGTTTACCTCTTATTCTCCTATGGGGGCATCTACCCCGGGTTCATATAGAGAAAGTTTTTTCTCGCACACTGTCCCTAGGGTCAGCACATTTGAGTCAGTTCCTGAAGTGGACTGGGACTCAGAAACCGTGACACGTTCTACATCCTCCTCAGAAAGAGGGCGGTGGAGCGAGTTACAGATGTTGAGAGTAGGTCTGGCTGGCTGTACCCCTCCAAACAAGCTTTTCTCACAGAGATGGGCTATCTCCGATTCTTCTGAAGTCAGAGAATTTGCTCAACTAGCCTTTCGCTCCACCTTAGTCAAGAAGGACGATTTGGTGTTACGTAATTATATTGGCATCCCAGACATCCAGGCCTTAATTGCTCCTGTCATAGATCCGGCTCTGCTATCCATTACAGGGACTTCGGTCCATAAGGATATGCTGGATAACACTTTAAAGAATGTACAGTTTAAAATTGTGGATGCTGTTGGTCCGCTTCTCCTCATGTTAACAAAGGCAGAACAAGAAGGTTCATTAACCTCCACCCATAATTTTAAGACCCTTCTTGCCTCCAAATTGGCACTCCTTAAGGCAGCCAGTAGAGCGGTGCTTATAATTGGTCAGTCTTTTAATTATGTCACAAATATAAGAAGAGCTAGGTGGCTTACTTCAGCAGGCATGGCAGATTTAGCACCTAAATCACATGAGTTCCCTAATCTTGAAACCAGTAACTTGTTCGGCCCTGGTTTCATTCAAGAAGTCAAAGGTAGATACAGAGCCAGAAAGTCCTTTGCTGAACTTAAGAAACCACACAAATGACCCTTTCGGTCCGAGGGTCGCCCTTTCAAGTCCCAGGGGCAGATCGGGGATTCTCAGGGACAGACCAGGAAACCCTTCTCCAGTACCTCTAACCCTTCAAGAGGATCCTCAGGATATAAGCACTTCCCCAAGAGACCTCAGTCGGGTAAGCACAAGTCTTCTTCCATCTCAAAACTATTTGAAAACATGGGAAACGTTTTGCTCAGACCATTGGGTCTTAAACGTAATCAAAAACGGCCTCTCCCTTCCTTTAAAAAAGTTTCCCTTTCAAAGGAAAACACCCAAGTTTCACACAAAAAGTATCCTCGACCCAATATTACAGACAGCCTTAGAAACGGGCAAGATCTCTCATGTTGTGTCAGGAGAAAGAGGCTGGATAAGTCACATCTTTCCAGTCCTAAAATCTGATGGTTCTGTGAGACCCGTTCTCAATGTCAGGTCTCTAAACTCCTTCCTAAAGCCAAAACGTTTCCGGATGGAAAACATAACAGATCTCCGTTTTCTGTTAGAAAAAGATATGTACTTGATAAAGGTAGACCTGAAGGATGCATTTCACGCCATTTACATAAATCCAAAACACCGTTGCCTTCTGAAGTTCCAATGGAATGGGGAATATTTTCACTGGAATGTGATGGTGTTTGGCCTCTCAAATGCTCCATACATGTTTTCATGGGTTATGAAAGCAGTAGTTTCCCATATAAGGCTGTCAGGCATGACATGTCTGATTTACCTAGACGATATTCTTGTTTTCCATGCACAAGAGACCCAGTTGCTAACTCACAGAGACTAGCTTCTCTCACTACTCTCAGAAACAGGCTTCACTATAAACAGAGAAAAATCAATCCTCTGTCCTACAAAAACACTAACCTTTTTTGGGTTTCTCTCTCAACACCGAAACATTGACTTTTGGTGTGCCGGAAGAGAAGTGGACAAGCCACATAGATCAAATCTCGCTTGTCTTAAAGGCTCAAAAAGTGTCCCTAAGAGGAGCGGCCAGTCTGGTGGGCAAACTTGTTGCAATGCGTCCAGGTTTTCTTCTAGTCCCTACCAAATGTCGTCAGATGCAGTTCTGGCTAAACACACTATTATGTCAAGGATTCTCATGGGACTCTCTTGTGATTCTGCCTCCGACAGTGACAACAGAATTGGGGGCGTTAGTGCTGCTAGGTGCTCCGCCACCGTGTCCCAATCGTCAGACACCTCCGGACATTATAATCACATCGGATGCGTCTCTGGATGGATGGGGGGCTTTCTCTCTGACGGGAGCCATCAGGGGGCTATGGCTTGGCCCAGAGAAAAATCTCCACATAAACGTATTAGAACTGAGAGCAGCCAAATTGGGTCTCCAGAGGCTTATATGCCCTACGTCTCATCACCAGTCAGTCCTTCTTCAAATGACAACAGAATGGCTGTCTCCTACTTCAACAGGATGAGAGGGACAAGGTCCAAACTCCTGTGCATGGAGACTTTGGAACTGTGGACTTGGGCTTAGGATCACAACCTGACCCTATCAGCCCAATATGTTCCCGGGCACTCCAACGAGCTGGCCGATGCCCTTTCCAGGGACAAGATGTCCTTAGCGACAGTTTCTCTTCACCATCATCTGTTTCTCAAAATAGAACAGATGTTCAGGAAGAGAGAGATAGATCTATTTGCGTCAGCGACATCAGCCCATCTCCCCAAATTTGTTGCGAGAACATGGTCTCAGGGAGCGTGGAGAGAAGATGCTCTATCATTCTCGTGGAGTCACCTGACCAACCTATATGCTTTTCCCCCACCATCTATAATGTTACAAGTCCTACAAATGGCAAGAGAGGACATGGTGAACCAGATGGTTCTGGTTTACCCAGTGTGGCCTTCGAAACCATGGTACCCACTTCTTCACTCCATGATCATGGGTCAGAAATGTCCCCTTGGTCTAACAGCCGACTGTTTCAAAGGTCCCCGAGATCTCCTCTTATGACTCCCACAATTAATGTGGATTGCCACTCTGATAGACTGTTCTTCTTCCCAAGCTTATCCGAACAAGTTAATGTTTTGATCAATCACTCCCTTAAACCCAAGACCCTCAACAGATACAGGAAGATTATAGCAGAATTCACCCGAATATAACCCAACAAAACACCTTGGAAGCAGCGTTGGAATTTTTGTTGCATACATTTCATAATGGCATGGCATCCAACACTATCAAGACTTTGGGTTCAGCTCTGAACCTCATAATTCCAAACTTGACAGATAATAAAACATACTTGCAGTTGTTAAAAGGAGCAGCAGCCATATGCCCTTTCACTCCCAGATATTCCCAGACGTGGGATGTAGAAATTCTTTTGCAATTTTTAAGCTGCTCATTAAATTCCACTGATTGCTTAAGAGACTCAGGAATAAAACTGGCTTGCCTCTTAGCCTTGGCCATAGCGGCCAGAACTGCAGAACTCACTTTATTTCATATTAACGACCCTTGGTTAACCAAAACACCTCTTGGTTTCCATTTGACCCTAAAAGGGAGAACTAAAATCGCACACTTTGGAGAAGCCCCTATTGAATTAGATTTGATTAGGGATTTGGAAAAGCCAAACCTATGCTTGGTTAAAGCTTTAGACGACTATCTCCATCTTTCTGCACCCTATAGGGAAGAGATAAGTAATCTCTTCATAACATCTAGGTCTCCTTTCCGCAAGGCCTCAGCGAATACCATCAGAGGATGGATTCTGGGTGGCATGTCTGAAGCCGGAATAGACACAAACATATTTAAAGCTCATTCTCTTAGGGGCGCAGCGGCATCTAGAGCCACAGCCAAAGGCATCCCGCTGGCAGTCATATTAAAGTCAGCTAGGTGGACGTCGGACAGAACTTTTGTCAGACACTATTGGCGACCTTCTGAAACTGAGCGTTTAGAATTCATGAGAGCTACCACCAGGTGTGTGCTACTCTACCCTTCAGCTGGTGCTAGGTGGCTGCCTCCCTGAAGAACAAACCTCAGTTTGCAGGAATCTATGACCTGTAAATGGTCTTTGTTCTAGGGGAATAGGCAGCCAACAGTGCCCACCCTATAGATGGTCCTGGTGATAGCATCATGTCCTAAGGTTGTTCTTTGGTCTCTTCTAGGACAAACAAGGACACAGAAAAAAGGTGTCACGCGAGGTCGGCATCGCGCTCCCTCTGCACGACATTGCCGGACCTCTCCGCCCCCCTAGAGACGAGCAATAGGGAATTGAAGTGCTGGTCTTGTCAGCCAGCACTTCATGAGTTAATTCTCTGTTTGGGTTTAGCCATGTGGTGCTGATCACACCACATGGCTACTTTACATATCGTTTGGACAGCTTGCTCCGCCTCAGGTCATGTGATGCTGGCCACATCACATGATCCTGGGCGGGCTATTTAAAGATGGCAACTGCCTCACTCAGACGCCTGTGATTAGTTTATACCTTTGATCAGTGCTTGTGCGACCTTGTGTTTTGGATTTGCTATTTGGACTCTGACCTTGGACTCGGACCTCTCTTCTCTTGACCCCTGGTATTTACGCTATCTCCTGTGTTTGACCCGGCTTGCTGACTACTCTATTATTGTTTGTTCCGTCTGTGTTTTGTCTCTCCCTGTGTTCCCTTTCCCTCCCTCTGCACTTACCCAGTATAGGGAACGTCTTTGTGGTTGTCCGCGGCCGCCTAGGGCCGTTTGAGGCAAGTAGGTAGGGAAAGAAGGAGGGTTTCAAGTACAGGGCACACCTTCCCTTGTCTCCCCCGTGACACAAGGACAACAGGCTCCAGCAGATGCGAAGAAATAATAGAGGAAGTGGTGTTTGACTAGGATCCTACCAGCATTAACTTCTGATTTAATTCCTAAAAAGAGACTACGGCCTTTTGCTTGCAGGCCAACTGTTTCTTGGAGCATTTTTCACTTATGTTCATACACTATCACTTTAAAAAAAAATAAAAAAATAATAATCATAATAAAATGAGAGGGTATAAGTAACGCCAGAAAGTTATTATATGACACTGTTTAGGACTCTGTCTTTAAGAGCCTTCTAGATTAAAAATAAAGTTCTAGTTCTAGCACTTATTTGGTGTTTTTTCTTATTTATGAATTATTATGATTCTAGGGGATGGTAAGCCATCATGCCTTCCGAAAAATTCTGAGGCAGTTCCCGCGCTGCGCGCGAGTCCTGCCTCGCTGGGTCACGTGACTGTGAGCGTTGCATAGTGCGGTGCTTACTTTCACTGTTTCCCTGGCGGATTTGGGAGGCAGCCGCCTATACCCTTCAGCTGTTGCTAAGTGGCTGCCTATTCCCCTAGAACAAAGACCGTTTGCAGGTCATAGATTCCTGCAAACTGAGGTCGCTGCCCCTAACAACACCCAGCTAGTTTATTTGCCCTCCCACCAGCTAGTTACATAGACACCCCCCTATCACTGCCCCTAACAACACCCAGCTAGTTTATAGCTCCTCCCACCAGCTAGTTGCATAGACACTCCCCTATCACTGCCCCTAACGCCCAGATAGTTTATAGCCCCTCCTACCAGCTAGTTACATAGACACTTATCTATCTATAACTACCCTAACAACACCAGCTAGTTTATAGCTCCTCCCACCAGCTTGCAGAAGCTGGTTCCCCAGCTTGTTACATAAACCGGGCAGGCCATGAGAGGCAGCACATTTGGCTGTAGGATGTCCTGCACATATTGCTGAGCTGTTAGTGTCCCTGGCATACTATACTACTAGGTGTGACCGACTGTCATGTGTGATTTCTCTCCAGATCATGGCCCCATCAGTTGGGGCAGTGTGCCACTCCGCAGCAAAGGCAGGATTGAAGCACTAACCAAGAAGCCTCCATACTTGAACCCTACTGTCATAGGATCCCAAACAGAACCTGGATTTGTTGCTAAAGACAGTACAATTCCAGTCCATATCAGATCAGGTTTCTCATTCACGATAATACGTACCTGCAAACTATGGCAATGGTGGCTGGCTATCAATGGCAGGATATGTAATGAGCATAGGGACAGCTCCTATAACAGAGAACAACGGAGATACAAGAGCTGATGTGCAAGTGGCCTTCCTGCTTGAGTTGGCTCTGAGGAGTATTGCCAGCCTATAATAGGTGTAACTAGTTACTCTTGTTCTCCTGCCATCTACCTTACTCACTGCAAAGTGCATCATCTAAGTAGTTGTGAAATGTTGTCCTTACACATTCCTTCCTACAATGCATGCCCTTCTTGTGCGTAATAAGGTAAATTACTAGCTGGCATTGACACGTGCAGGTTTTTAAATAAAAACTGGCAGCAGTGGCTAAGAAAAGATATTCCCCACACAAGGGACATCTCCGGAGGCGGATATCACTGGCAGACATGATAATCTAGATTCAGTCTCATACCCTGCTGCTTCTGCTGCATGTAAACAATCTGAAGGCTGGCAGAGGCGTGGATGTAGTTCATGTGCATCACTGGTGCCACCCACAGGGAGGGACCTTCTGCTTATGGACGCCTTTAAGTATTAGCTTCAGTTGCAGAATCAAGCAGATGGTAAGGAACAGACTGAGAGAGGACGAGCTGTAAACTGAAGCTGCCTTGTCCTCACAACAACCCGATTGATCCTCCTTCTCTGCTTTGTGATGGTGACTGCTGAGCTTTAGGATCTACGCAGGATCCATAGAAGCAGCTTGGACAATACACAGGCTTCTCTACTGAAAGAAGAAACATTGATGAAGGGAAGTGCTAGAAAAACTGGTGGTGGTGTCAGTCATTAAGTGATCACCACCCTACTAGTTATACATCATCAGCCTGCTTTGTCAAGGGACCCTAAGGTCAACTGCAAAGTCTTCTATGAAGACGAAAACTGAAGTCTTTCTAGTCTAAACTGCAAAGCTGAAAAGTCACATACCTGGCCAGAAAGTGATCCAGCTATGGCATCATTGAAGATATGGGACCATCTACAGGCTGGGAGCTCAGAAGTGGACTGGTGTGAAGACAATTACAAAATTGTACCAACTATTGCAGAGTTTTACAATACGGTTAGTATTAGACTATGCGTCATTTAATTTTTTTATGTAAGAGTTTTTTATATTGATTTATCCCATGCAATTATAACTATCACAATATTAGAACATGATATAGTTTCCATAGAAAGTATATATCTTTCCTAGATACAATAATGAATGTGTACCTAGTCCAGCTGTGGTCATAGTGCTAAAAGTCAATATATTTAGTCATAATGGTTTCAAAATAATCCTGGCCTGGGACAGTCGTTTCTGTCTATGGTCTCCGTAAGGGCTCATGTACATGACCATAACTGTTTTGCTGCGTGCAAATCGCAGAGCCGCAAAAACATGGATCCTAGCCGAAGGCATGCCACTGTTTCTTTTTTAACTTCTGTAGAAATGTCCTATACTTGTCCACAAAATGGACAAGAAAAGGACACTCTCCATCTTTTGCGTTGGACCGTAGAATGGACATGTGGATGTGGACAGCACGCATTTTGCTATCCGCATCTTTTGTAGCCCCATTGAAATAGAAAAAGTGTGGATCGGATGTGGACGAAACATACGTCCACTTGCATGAGTCGTAAGGATAAAGAAGCATTGAGTGCTGTCTGAAACCGCGCAGCAGCAGGCACATTTTTGCAGGTAAGCAACAGTTTTGTGCACACAATTGCGCTGTCATTAGCAATCAGTGTTAATTGGACACACAGTTTTGAGTACCTGCAAAATCATACAGGCATTAATATTAAATATGAATACCGGATCAAGGCCACTGTTTTTAGCTACTTGTGACTGCTGCTTAGTGTATCCTTACCCTTAAGAAAACTGGAAACCATGCAGTGGTCACGGTTTTCAAATGGCCGCATGATTTTGCTAGTAATACTGCAGTTACTTGCCTTGCTGTTTTGCAGGTATTGTTATTGCTTATCATATCATATAACAACATCATAAACTAGAATGTCTGATAGCTGCAGGTCTTGTGAGATCTTAACTTGTTCCTCCTCACAATTTCCCATTTCATGTTTCTTAAAAGTCATTTAATTAACACTGTGTCTAATTTTAACCAGCAGCTGTTTCTCATTTCTCAGTGTATACAGTCATGTGTCTGCTTTTAAAGGCCCCCATACACATTAGTGTATTGTTGGCCAAACCTGCCGATTGTCTAATGTGTGAAGGAAGCTCTCCCCCAACAGCTGATTTTGGGGGAGAGAAGGATCGGATGAAGTGAATATTTTTGCCCCATCCTTTTGTTCTCCCAGGAATTAAGCTACCACCAGAAGTGTCTGGCAGTGGCTTTCTCCACAGTCCCCATAGAATACACATACAGGTTCCCCTGGGATGTATGTGTATGGGGGAGCCGGGAGGGAGTCAGAAGAGATAGCTGTCAGCTGAATGATCGGCCAACAGCTATTGAATGTGTATTGCTGGCCTAAGGCCTCTTATAAGTTCAAGGCAGTTCTCAGTACTTTGTTTACTTGGATCATTGGGCTTTTTGGTTCCTTTTAGCCTTCCTTAGGCTCCATTCACACGTCCTGTTTTTCTTTCCTGATTCGATCCTGATCCTGATCTGGATCCATTCATTTCAATGGGTCCTGAAAAAAATCAGGATTGAATCAGGAAAGAAAAACAGCACGTGTGAATGGAGCCTTAACCTAACCTTGTTGCGTCTTGCAGGAGCTGTTTGCATACGGCGTAAACACAAATAAGCCACATGGACTACAAGCCATAGCAGGTGTATAAACTGAAGAACACCTCAACATGTTTTTATATTAGAGGGGTTTCCCGGGAGTAAAATATTGATAAACTATAGTGACATAAATTTAAAAAAATATATATATATTTAACATAAACACGAGATTGAAATGATAGGTCATTTCCTAATGACACATTCCCTTTAAAAACCCTTTATCACCTATTTGGCCACAGAAACAAATGGGGAGATTTATCAAAACTGGTTTAAAGGAGAACTGGCATAGTTGCCCATAGCAACCAATGAGCGCCTTTTCAGTTTTCAGAGCTCCTTTGGAAAATGAAAGTTGGCATCTGATTGGTTGCTATGGATAACTAAGCCAGTTTTCCCTTCCACTGGTTTTGATAAATACCAAAGAATATGTTAGTAACTGATTAACTTATTTATATGCCACATACATATACAGGTAAAATGCTGCATCCTTGCCATTTTTACTGCTTCATAAATTCCTTCACATTCACTCACATGGAGGTTACTCACCAGACAAAATCACAGACATGAGAATGAACCTTGTCCTCTGGGAATCCGTGACTATTCAAATACTGGCACGATCTCGACCTTCTTGTGGGCAGCATGCAAATGGTGTAAAGGTGCTATTTGTTACCTATTTAACCCCTCCTACCCCTGGACTGTTTTCACCTTCCTACCCAGGCCATTTTTTGCTAATCTGACATGTCACTTTATGTAGTAATAACTTTGGAATGCTTTTACTTATCCAGGCCATTCTGAGACTGTTTTCTCGTCACATATTGTGTTTTACGACAGTAGTAAATTTGTGGCAAAATATTTCATTTTTATTTATAAAAAAAATACCAAATTTAGAAAAAATTAGCAAATTTCAATTTCTCTACTTTCAAAATACATAGTAATACCTCCAAAAATAGTTATTATTTTACATTCCCCATATGTCTACTTTATGTTGGCGTCATTTTATAAATGTAATTTTACTTTTTTAGGACGTGAGAAAACTTAGAAGTTTAGCAGCCATTTTTCAAATTTTCAACTAAATATCCAAAACCATTTTTTTAAGCACCAATTCAGATAAAGTGATTTTGAGGGGCTTACGTAATGGAAACCACCCATAAATGACCCCATTTTAGAAACTACACCCCTCAAATTATTTAAAACTGACATTACAAACTTTGTTAACCCTTTGTGTTCTACAAGAATTAAAGGAAAATGGAGGTGAAATTTCAAAATTTCATTTTTATGCAGATTTTTCCTGTTAATCAATTTTTTGCGGGACAAGATGACGGTTTGATTGGTACCATTTTGGGTTACATACTTTTTGTGAGGCAAGAGGGAAAAAAGTGGCTGTTTTGCCATAGTTTTTTATTTTTTTATTTTTTTATTTTTTTTACAGCATTCACCTGGGGGGCCATCTCATGTGATATTTTTATAGAGCAGGCTGTTACGGACATGGCGATATGCAATATGTCTAACATTTTTATTTTTGTTAAGGCCTTGTCCACATTTCAGTATTATTTCGCGTCCGCGAAAATCACGGACATGTGTATTCCGTGATTCTTTCCGTGACGGATCCGTGGATGATCCGTGGTTCCGTATTTTATGGTCCGTGTGGCATCCCTATTTCACTGACGTTGCTCAGCTGAAAATTGATTTCCAAAGAATCTCCTATTAGTCATCAGTGAAAAACGGACGCACCACGGACACAACACGGATGTGTGTCAGTGATTTTCACGGACCCATAGACTTCAATGGGCGTGCTTGGTCCGCATCACGGATCAAAGTAGTGCATGTCCCCTTGATTTTTTTACTGACCCACGGTCAGTAGAAAAATGCTGAAATGTGAACAGATACATTTAAATCAATGGGTACCTGTGCTGTCCGTGAAAAATGCTGACAGCACACGTCAGTGAAAAACGGAAATGTGGACGAGGCCTAAGTTTTACACATTAGATGCATTTTTGAACAGAATAAAAAAAAATTTGTGTTTCCATTTTCTGAGAGCCATATTTTTTTTTATTTTTTGGGCGATTGTCTTAGGTAGAGTCTCATTTTTTGTGGGACAAGATGATGATTTGATTGGTACCATTTTGGGGTAAATACGCCTTTTTGATCGCCTGCTATTACACTTTTGTGAGGGAAGGTGACCAAAAAGGCTGTTTTGGCACTTTTTTTTTTTTATTTAATGCGTTCACCTGGCGGGGTAGATCATGTGATATTTTTATAGAGCCATTAGATACGAACGCGGCGATACCTAATATGACTACTTTTGTTTTTATCCCTTATTTTACAATTTTTTGAAACTTTATTTTGGGAAAAGGACGTTTTTTTTTTTCTTACTTGAAACTTTTATTTTTTTTAAACTTTTTTTTTAACTTTTTTTTTCACCTTTTTTCAAACTTTTTTTTTTTTTTTACTTTTGGGGGTTTGATCCCCTTTACAATGCATTACAATACTTCTGTATTGTAATGCATTGGCTGTAAGTGTATTACACAGTGTAATACACTTACAGCCTCCTGCCTGTGAGATCCAGGGGGCTGGATCTCACAGGCTTCCGTAGAAGGCAGCCACGAAGGCTTCCATTGTTCATTCATTCATTCATTCAATCATTCATTCATTGTTCTGCTCCCCTAACAGAGCAGATCACCGGTAATAAATAGTGGCGGTGTGAATAGGCCCTAACTTTTAAAAGGATCTTACTTGGATTTAGACTAAAGTTGATTTATGTTTGTACATGCTGATAATTTTGGAGATATGTGATATGCAAAGTAGATCTCCTCCAGCATATGTAGTATGCAAAACACAAATCTGCCAAAAATATGGATGACGTCTGTGTTGAATCCATTTTTTTTTTTTTTTGTGTGGATCCATTGTAACAGTGCCTATTCTTGTCCTCAAAATGGAAAAGAATAGGACATGTTCTATCTTTCTTACGGGACTGCAGAACAGACATACAGATGCGGACAGCAAACGGTGTTCTGTCCGCATTTTTTGTGTGAATGAGGCCTTATAGTATGTTGTCTGGCAGACCATTTGCTGAGAACTGCCATGGGGGTGAAACAAAGATCCGACAGGATCACTCTCTCTTGACTACTCCAACGCATTACTAATCGGTCTCCCTCTCTCTAAACTCTCCCCCCCTTCAGTCTGTCCTAAATACTGCAGCCAGGCTCATCTATCTGTCCTCCCGCTACACTGATGCTACTAGCCTGTGCCAGTCACTTCACTGGTTGCCCATCCACCACAGAATACAGTTCAAACTTCTCACCCTCACCCACAAAGCTCTCCACAGTGCTGCCCCTCCATACATCTCTTCCCTCATCTCCGTCTACCACCCTACTCGTGCTCTCCGTTCTGTTAGCGACCTAAGATTAATATCCTCCATAATTCGTACCTCTCATTCCCGTCTTCAAGACTTTTCTCGAGCTGCACCTACTCTCTAGAATGCTACAGAATTACTACAGATACTGCACAGAATGTGCTTTATTTAGTACTAATGCTTATTCTTATTATTTCAGGGTTGAGTTGAAGTCACTAGGCTCCATCAGTGAACTTAAAGGGGTTGCCCGAGTTATTTTTTTGTTCTTTATATGTTTCTAACTTGTCAGGTATAACAACTTTCCCATATACTTTGTGTTTCTAAAGCTGGTGGTTTCTCAGAGTTGACTGAGGGTCACATGACCTGTGATGTCACCTTATCTCCCTGGTCTGTGATGTTTTGTGTACAAGCCTCAGCGATCAGATAACACTCTGTACACGAGAGGTCACTGGCCACGCCCCCTTTCTTTGCCAGGCTCCTGCTATCTGCTCTCTCCCTGGATTCCTTCAGATAAAACATTAACCCCTTCAGCCAGAACACACTGAGGGCTCAAGGCTTTAAAACAAATAGTAGTTGCAGCAGTGAGAGGAGACAAATGCTGGGCAAGGAGCTATAGAGGAATTGTACAAGAACAGGTAGGGAGAATTTCCTGTGTGTATCAGCAGTGTCATTGTACAGCTGGGACTTGTAGTCCTACACAAACAACATGCTGCTGAGTATCCCAGCAGGCAGACATGTACTCACAGCACTTTTATTCACTGCCTTTGCAGGGGAGGGGGGAGGGGCAGAGATTGTTATTACTGCATGTAAACAAAGGCCAGAAGAGAACCAGGGAAATGAGGAAATATAGATTTTTTTTTTTGCCTAAAACTTGCTGAACTTTGTTATATATTGCTGCCCATCAGATTTACAGTGCTATATTTTTTTTTCCATAACTTGGACAACCCCTTTAAGAATTTGCAGGGTACCATCTCTCCTTGAGGAGAGATCTCCTTAATCAGCATGTGGCGACTTATAGGCCATACATGCAGGCATGGGATTCAGCCGGTTCCCTCCAGTTCTCTAGATCCGGTTGTTAAAATTACAGCCGGGTAGGAGAACCGGGTTACCGGCTGAATCCCGATCCGGTGCGGCAGCAGAAGATGAGCGCTTCCATTGTGGAAGCGCTCATCTCCCAATGTAGGGGGGTAGAGATCATGGGGGTGTTACTGGCACATTATGGGGAACACTATGGGGGCATTTATACTGGCACGTCATAGGGGACACTGGGGGGGCATCTTAAACTGGCACATTATGTGCACACTATGGTGTTGGAGGGGGGAAGAACACTATGGGGGCATATTATATAGGCACATTATGAGGACACTAAGAAGGGACATTTATACTGGCACATTCTGGGGGACACTATGGGGGAATCTTGTACTGGCACATTATGGGGGCACTGTCGGGGAGAGGAGCACTATGTGGGCATTTACTAGGGGCATTATATAGGGGTATTTTATACTTGCACGCATTATAGGGGCACTAAGGGGGATTTTTGGGGGATGGGTGAAAAATCATCATGGCGCCTGGTCTGAAAGGAGAAGATGAGAAAAGAGAACGTCTGCATCAAAGGAGAAGTCATTGGATGTAAGAGGTATGTGTGCTGTATGCTGGATAGCACTGAATATAATGTGTATGCAAATATGTCTGTAGTGCTACGTCCAAATGTGTATAAAATGTATATAGAGCAGGTAAATCTACTGTAAGTGTAGCCTAGGTGTTATTTATATACTGTATGGTGTATATTGTGTATGTGATTATGTGAGTGTAGTGTCTATATAGTCTGTTTATGTATGAGTACCTCCCAACTATCCCAAATCTGGCATAACTACTGTGTGGGGGGCTAGGCAGGGTTGGAACATGTACAGATAGACATTGGGCAGAGTTAGAGGTGTGGGCCAGCACTTTACAAAAACTCGCAACGCTGGTAGTTTAGCTCCTTAGGCTTTTTAAAAGTTTTGTGGTATGTGTATATATGGTGTATTTATGTATGTGTACCATATATATGGGGCATGTATATGTAAACACGTGTCGTGACGCCGCGTGTCCGCCGTTTAGTAGGGAACCTGTTCTTAAAAATTTGAATCCCACCCCTGCATACATGTTTGACCCTTTAACTAGGCCTTGAGACATGGCTCGGATATTAAATAAGCTAGCATCTCATCTGTAGACACGTGTTTTGGGGTGATTGCCCCTCATCACTGCAGAGCAGAGAGCACTGGCTTAACTGGGCGAGAGGCCTAGGTCAGGATTTGGGGGGATGCAATCTCTCTGGAGAGATCGCCTTAATCAGCTCTTTAAATAAGCCTTGAGACATGACTTGGTTATTAAATAAGCCAGCAGCTCATTTGCAGACAGCTGTTTCAGGGGGTGTTGCCCCTAGTTAGTGCAGAGCAGATAGTACTGATTTAACTGGTTGAGAGGCCCAAGGCAGGATTTGGGGGTACTGACTTAGGTCATATGATCAAGGGTGGTCTTCATGAGACAACCCCTTTAATAAAACACTGTTTGATAGTCTATGTATAGGAGCCTCTCAAATGATCCTAATTGCAACTGTAATTGTCCTAGGGAAAGATCCTGTACAACAGTTTGTCCTGGGATACTATGTTTATACTTGTCCTTTGGCCAACAGTTCTGAGTCATCTATGGCATGTCCTGTTTCATTTATGCACAGTGGCTAAGGTAGAGTCCTCCTTTGCAGGCCCCTTTAACTTGAGACTGTTTAGTTGTTTAATTTAGTTAGTTAGTTGAAGGTTCATGGACCTTTGTCTGTACCAATTTATTTACAGATCAGACAACATTTGCGGGGACTGTTTTGTTAAAATAGAACTCCCGCAAAATTTTTTATTCTCTCACCTGTTAGAAAGCTGCATGATATAATCTGTAGTGAATGTAATCTTCTCATCAGTGACTGTTTCTGAGAGCTATCCCCTCTCTTCAAATTGTAGCTGTGTCATGTGACCAACTCTCTGACCTCCAATTGACCCAGGACAGGAAGCCAGTTACTTCTCTATTCATTCCTATGAGACTGAAAGTGAGGCTCCCATAGGAATGCATAGAAAACTAGACTTCCTGTCCACACACAAGATGCTGTGTGAGTTGATGAGTCTGATTGCTGGTCACATGACACAGATGAGAAGCATCAGGGAGATATAACTCACAAATACAGACACTAGTAAGAAAATGACATTACATCATGTACATTTCTATCAGGACATGGAATACATTTTTTTGCGGGAGTTCTTCTTTAATTTCTTAAATTGCATAATTCCTATTAGCTGCAGGAGTGACTGGCCTCTACAGCCCAGCCTCTGGATAGATGTCTGCAGGTAGTTCTTTTGCTATCTCAGGAGCTCCCCATTGAGAATTCCCTCCTCCCAAGGGTCACTGCCTACAGACTAATTACTAGTGAAAATCCGCCATGCATTTTACCATTATTAAATAATTGTTAAATATACATGCATGAATGAAAACACAGGTATGCAAGCATGCAATAATGACTCTATTCTAGAGCATGGGTTCTTATGGCTCTATAATGTGACATTTCTTTATTACTCCAGCTAGAAGTTATGAATGAATTGCTAGCAGTTTGTAATGAAGGTTCAGATGAGTTGTACCAGCAGGGGTGGTGTGCCTGCTCAGTCTGACATTATGCACTCAGTGCTGCCAGTGTCAGACTGTGCAGGACACACCATCAACTGGCAACATCCATCCGGACCTTCATTGTAGACTACTAGAAATGCATTCATAATTTCCAGCAGGAATAATAATTATACTCTATAATACAACATAGAGTCCTAAGGATGGATGGACATGTTATGGACCTTTTTTAACGGCCATCACACATCTATTTTAAGACCAATGGTAGTCTATGGGGTTATTAACATGGCAGTTTTTTGATGGTCCGTGAAAAACGGACGTCAAAAAATAGAACATGTTCTATCTTGTCAGTTTTTCACCGATGACTACCCCCATACAATTGAATGGATCCATTTTTAAAGTCCATTTCTCAGAAAGGCATCAGTGAAAAAAATGCCCGTTAAAAATGGACAGTTGGCTGGTTTTAACAGACATTTTTTTCACTGTCGTGTGCATGTAGCCTAAGAATACCTGCTACAGAATTGTTTTTACATGGGGAAATGTAGTTGCTAAAACAAACGTCAGGAGAGCTTACAGGTCCTCTTTAAATGCACCATGGTGGCAATAACGTAGACCTCCTAAGTGTCCCTCTTTTGGAAACATAGTACCTATTTGTGAACCAAGTCCCTCTGTCCCTCTTTTCTCCTTAAAGGGGTTATCCCATGACTAATGCAAAGCATGAACTCAGACATCATATAGTACATGACAATCTCTTTCTAAGCTAGAACAAGCCCTGTACCTCACATGGGTCTAGAGATCTCCCCATTCATTGCTCTGCTAGATTTATATCAGGTTGACAGCTCAAGGGGAGTGTCTTTTCTGCTGCAGCTCAGGGGGCATGTCTTTTCTGCTGGAGCTCTCTCCCAATCACGGCTGAAGGATGAAACTGAGCATCTGCGGCCATCTCAGCAAGCAGGACAAAGAAATAAGGAAAAGAACAGCAGTTAGCACTAAATAGAAACATTTTATTGAATAACTCAGTAGCTATACAAAAATTTTAATTACACACAATTACAAAAGTATTCAGATCCAGGTCATGGTTTGAAAACTGTACAATATTTTTCATTGGTCATCCCCTTCAAATGTCACTCTTCTTGATCTGAGGTCTACATTTTCATTGTTACATTTACAATATTGATCCAGAAAGTGTTTGTCTGGTTCCTATCTGTATATTAGACCCCACCTTTTATATTTTATTATTTGATGCAATTTGGATTTTAGAAATTTCTATATTAAGATAATTGTTGTGCACTAAGAAAACTATTAAAGCTTATACACATGCAGGAAAATAGACTTTCATGCAATTAACCATAAGCATTCCTCTTTGACTCTCCAAAAAGTTGGGAGGTTATGATAACGTATCTGCAGTTTAAAGTTTGCCTCCAGTTATAAACATGAAATGAATCGTACAGATGGATACCAGAAACTTTGTAATATATCTTATTAAAGAATTATGCCTTCTGCTGGATTTTTTAGGCTGTTTTCCTCCTCCTCCCCTTCTCTCAGCCATCTCTTTCTCCAGCCTCGCACACAAAAGTCCATAGCGAGAGGAGGAGGGATGAAGAGGCTTAGTTTTAAGTTGTCTAATGAATTGCTGAGGTGATGATTCAAAGATTGTGTCATATGGAGGAGCAACATAATTTATTAATAAGCTATGTTGTCTATAGATAAAGGCCATGGTCTTGAGATTTGGAATGTACTGGTGCAGTGAAGCTAATGGTTAGTCAATGGCACAGCCATAATCTGTGGCAGGAACGTCTAGATCAGTGTGGACCATGGTCTGAGCTGATTATAGATTGAAATTATTTCTGTGTTAATGAACGGATAGTTTGTAGAATGTTTATTAGTTATTTTGTCCATAAATATAATATTCTTTTACCCTATACAATATCGACTGCAAGACCATATCCAGTGCACATAGCACTAACCGTACCTAGGAGTCAAAGTAGGTATAACAAACTGCAGGACTGACAAAAAAAAAAGGATATACAGTATCATTGGCTCCAGGTGATTGTCTATTTGTTGGATTTTAGACACAGCTTAAAGAAGAACTCCCGCAAAATTTTTTATTCCATGTCCTGCTAGAAATGTACATGATGTAATCTCTAGTGAATGTCATTTTCTTACCAGTAGCTGAATTTTTGAGTTATATCACCCTGAAGTTTCTTATCTGTGTCATGTGACTAGGAATTAGACCCACCAACTCACACAGCACCTTATGTGTGGTCAGGAACTCTAATTTTCTATGCATTCCTATGGGAGCCTCACTTTCAGTCTCATAGGAATGAATAGAGAAGTGACTGGCTTGCTGTCCTGGGTCAGTTGGAGGTCAGGGAGTTGGTCACATGACCCAGCTACAATAAGAAGAGAGTGGAAACTCTCAATTTCAGCCTCTGATAAGAAAATGACATTCACTACAGATTATATCATGCACCTTTCTAAGAGGTCAGAGAATAAAAATTTTTGCGGGAGTTCTTCTTTAATCCTTCCTATGTATTGTTCTGTACTTCCATACTTTATGTAAAACTACAGAAAATATTAGTGTATTTTCACAATACTCCAAGCCTGCATGAAAAGGAACCTAACTGCACAGCGTAATACATATTTTACTAGCAGGCTTGGATATAAGGCTAGCCTGGCTGTTGCCTATAGACTGCATATTTTTGCATACATATTGTCTACTTGCAAAGGTATCATACAGTGCAGATTGCTATCATTTCTAACAGGGACTATATAATGCAGTACCTCCATTTAACCATTAGGTGGAGCCACACGTAAAGGATTTCTCATGGAATGGATAATCATTTTCTATCAACTAGCACGTGATTAAAAGATGTTATTGCTCTCAGAAAATAATCTCAGGCAAAATGAACAAAGTTTTGTGTTCCTTATGTTCCTTACGTCACCAGAGCCACAGGAGTTACTTCTTGTTTTCATCAGGATTTGGCTTTATATCAGATAGCAGGCAATGATTATCAATGTCAACACTTTTGTGCTTTTCTTCCTGCCCAGTTAGCCTCCAGTAATTTAATAGGCAGTCTTTTTTTTCCCCTCAAAATTGGCGTCAGTTTAATGTTGTGACTACTCTGCATTCTTATTATGGAAAGAACCTCAGATTTTTTTTTAAAGAGGACCTTTCACTGGTCCAGACATTATCATATAACTAGCTGTCAGTGTAGGGCATCCTGAAGGTATAGAAATTCACGGCAAAAATGCACTAAAACAATAGATGCAAACAATATATGGACTAAGCTCTCACTCTATAGATAAAATCTGAGACTCTTAGCCAATACATTTTGATCAAAATACATCTGTGCCCACCTACCCAGCGCCACGGTGGTCTCAGTCCAGTCAGGTCCTACGCTAAACCCTCTTATGCGGTTGTGCATCTATGTTTAGGTGCGTAGACCCTGCACATACACTCACCGGCCACTTTATTAGGTACACCATGCTAGTAACGGGTTGGACCCCCTTTTGCCTTCAGAACTGCCTCAATTCTTCGTGGCATAGATTCAACAAGGTGCTGGAAGCATTCCTCAGAGATTTTGGTCCATATTGACATGATGGCATCACACAGTTGCCGCAGATTTGTCGGCTGCACATCCATGATGCGAATCTCCCGTTCAACCACATCCCAAAGATGCTCTATTGGATTGAGATCTGGTGACTGTGGAGACCATTTGAGTACAGTGAACTCATTGTCATGTTCAAGAAACCAGTCTGAGATGATTCCAGCTTTATGACATGGCGCATTATCCTGCTGAAAGTAGCCATCAGATGTTGGGTACATTGTGGTCATAAAGGGATGGACATGGTCAGCAACAATACTCAGGTAGGCTGTGGCGTTGCAACGATGCTCAATTGGTACCAAGGGGCCCAAAGAGTGCCAAGAAAATATTCCCCACACCAATGACACCACCACCACCAGCTTGAACCGTTGATACAAGGCAGGATGGATCCATGCTTTCATGTTGTTGACGCCAAATTCTGACCCTACCATCCGAATGTCGCAGCAGAAATCGAGACTCATCAGACCAGGCAACGTTTTTCCAATCTTCTACTGTCCAATTTCGATGAGCTTGAGCAAATTGTAGCCTCAGTTTCCTGTTCTTAGCTGAAAGGAGTGGCACCCGGTGTGGTCTTCTGCTGCTGTAGCCCATCTGCCTCAAAGTTTGACGTACTGTGCGTTCAGAGATGCTCTTCTGCCTACCTTGGTTGTAACGGGTGGCAATTTGAGTCACTGTTGCCTTTCTATCAGCTCGAACCAGTCTGCCCATTCTCCTCTGACCTCTGGCATCAACAAGGCATTTCCGCCCACAGAACTGCCACTCACTGGATGTTTTTTCTTTTTCGGACCATTCTCTGTAAACCCTAGAGATGGTTGTGCGTGAAAATCCCAGTAGATCAGCAGTTTCTGAAATACTCAGACCAGCCCTTCTGGCACCAACAACCATGTCACGTTCAAAGGCACTCAAATCACCTTTCTTCCCCATACTGATGCTCGGTTTGAACTGCAGGAGATTGTCTTGACCATGTCTACATGCCTAAATGCACTGAGTTGCCGCCATGTGATTGGCTGATTAGAAATTAAGTGTTAACGAGCAGTTGGACAGGTGTACCTAATAAAGTGGCCGGTGAGTGTATATGCCACTTTCACACGAGCGGGAGACTCGCATGTCTCCCGCAACGCATCTACAGGGCTGGACTCGGCACTGACAGGGATCGCATATAATGCTCTGCGATCCCTGTCCGTGCCGAGTCCAGCCCTGTAGATGCGTTGCGGGAGACATACGAGTCTCCCGCTCGTGTGAAAGGGGCAATAGTGTGCTTCTCCGCACATTTTACTATCACATGGTGCAGGATGTTTGTATCTGTTTTCCGTAAACATCCTGAAGGTATGTCACAGGGGTAGGCAACCTCTGGCACTCCAGCTGTTGTGAAGCTACAACTCTCAGCATGCATACTTGCTCTGCTTTTCTAAGAAGTTTCATAGAAATTAATGGGGCATGCTGGGAATTGTAGTTTCACAACAGCTGGAGTGCTGAAGGTTGCTGACCCCTGTTATAGCGCTTACTATGTTTTCTATGCGCTGCTCTGTTTGCCCGCTGTGCCCTCTGTATTGGTTTCCCACCTGGTATGTAAATTCATTCCATCGTAATAAGGAGGAGGAGATGGCCCTGTTTCTCAAGGGGCGTCTCCTTCTCCCTGGCTCTGAGGCTCTCCCCCCCCCCCCCCCCGAGAAAAACTGCCATCTCCTCCTCCCTGTACCGATGGTATGAATTTACATACCTGGCGGGAAACCAATATGGGGAAACATAGTATGCGCTGTAACATGCAATCAGTATGCCCTACACAGCAAGCTAGTTATATGATAATGTCCGGACTGGTGAAAGGTCCTCTTTAATAAGAATTTTCGTATGAGACCATGACGGATCCACTAAAAACGCAGATCTGAAAGTAGCCTAAAGGGGTTATCCGGGAAACTGATATTGCGCCGTAGTAAACTACCTGCATAAATGAAAAAACATGATGAACATGATGATGTGAATGATCATTTATGAATTATTAATATATTTACTATAAATCGTGTTATTAAAGGGAATCTGTCAGCCCACCTGCTGCTGATTCATATGGAAAAAAACTGTCAATCAGAGGCAGGTGGGAGTGGAGATCTGTGAGCTAATGAATATGGGGACTCATTGGCATGAACTAGAGCTGTTAGGAGTAGTCAAAGGTCCTCTTTAAATCCTAACTCCACCACTAACAATTCTGGAGCATCTATTCTTATGGCTGTCTGAATTACTAGCAGTCTGCAGTAAGGGTACAGAGGGGTGGTAACCAGTTGGGGGGGGAGACCCCCCCTCCTCCCTTCCCAACTGGTTACTACCCCCTGCAGACTGCTATTAAAACAGGCATGTCAGGAGAGGTGACAGGTCCTCTTTAAAGGTGAGGGCAGCAGAAAACTGGTGACAGATTCCATTCAACAATGCTGAAAACTGTCCTGCACTGTGACTATTTGACACCATATTCCTCCACATTTTCTGAATGCTTCTATTTTAATGCTTTAAAGGGGACCTGCCACCTGTACTATACTGCTCTCACTGAGGGCTGCATAGTATAGTGGCAGCCCTGTTGATTTCAGCGGTCTGTCACTTTTGAGTTGGCACTCAGTACTTTTATAGAAGTACCAGAAGGAAATGAGTCCGGTGAGACTTGCTGGCCCCGCCCTCTCCTGCCTCCTGACCATCACTGGCAGGTTTTTTTCCTATGCATAACAGTAAAGAAACCTTCCAGTCATGGCCAAAAGGTGGAAGAGGGCGGGGCCAGTGAGTATCACTGGACTCATTTCCTTCTGTCAGTACTATAAGAGCCCGTGCCCATGCTGCAGATCGCAAATAGAGGTCCACAATGCATGGGCACCGGCCATTTGCGGACCCATTCAATTGAATGGGTCCATGATCTGCAAGATTCAGTCCTCGTCGCAAAAAAATAGAACATGTTCTATTTTTTGCTGTGCAGAGGCACAGACCAAAATTTCACATAAGCGCCCCTTAGTGCTTCTGTAGGCTTCCTCTCCGTGCCTCCGCTCCGCACCACTACATATCTTGTGGATCCATTAATGTGAATGGCTCTGCATCCATGATACAGAGCGCACACGGCCAGTGCTCATATATTATGGACCTGCTGTTTGTGGGCCACAATACAGGCACGGGCTGCACATGTCAGTTTATACTGTGGATTTCATTGTGAATTTCACGCATCAAAATCCGCAGCGTGTGAACACACCATTTGTTACCTTTTTTAGGCCTCTTTCACACGACAGTATTTTTTGCGGGCTCCGATCCGCATTTTTTGCGGATAGGATGCGGACCCATTCATTTCTATGGGTCCGCAAAAAAACGCGGACAGCACACCGTGTGCTGTCCGCATCCGTATGTCCGTTCCATAGCCCGCAAAAAAAAATAGAACATGTCCTATTCTTGTCCGTATTACGGACAAGAATAGTACTGTTCTATTAGGGGCCAGCTGTTCCGTTCCGCAAAATATGGAATGCACACGGATGCCATCCGTTTTTTTTTTTGCGGACTGCAAAACACAACCTTCGTGTGAAACTAGCCTTAGAAGCAGAAATGCGCAAATCCGCAGCTAATCGCTCATGTGTGAACCTAGCCTAGAAGTACTGACTGCATGCTCAAAAGTGACAGACCACTGAAATCAGAGGGTCTGTCTCTATGCTATGCAGCCCTCAGTGAGGGCAGCATAGTACAGGTGAAAGTTTCCCTTTAAAGAGGACTTCTAACCCCTCCTGACATGTCAGTTTTAGTAACTACTTGCATTCCCCATGTAATAATGATAATAAATTGCCAATAAAAAATAATAATGAATTGCCAACTGGGTGTTACCAGTTGGGGTGTGTCCCTGCACAGTCTGCCACTATCTACTCAGTACTTGTAGTGTCAGACTGTGCTGGGACACATGCCCAATTGGTAACATCCAGTTGGTATTTCATTAAGAAACTTCTGGTAGAAATAATAGAGAATATAGTTATATAAAAAGATGCTCCAGAATTGTTCTGATGTGTGGAATGCAAGTCATTACTAAAACAGACATGTCACGTGAGGTGACCGGTCCTCTTTAATATACATTTTTTAATTTGCATTACATTTATTTGTTTGCTTCACTCTTTGATTTTTTTATTTAGATTTTCTTATTTTTTTTATATTATAGATCAGCAACATTTTGTTTTTTGTGCTGCCACCCATATGCATGTGCCTCTTCCGTCAATATGCCACTTGCTTCAACAGCGGGATATATTTAATATGGACCCTGCTCGTAGTGGTTGGTAAGTGTGACACTGGGTGTCTTTTAAGCATGACATTCTCAGGAAAGAAATCTTATCAGCTTCCTGTACTGTGCATTTCTGCAGAGCACATATGTCTGGACTAGGATAAGTACAACGTGAGGCAGATCAGTGTTTACATCCTGAACTTCAGGACGTAATATGCCAGCGAAACAATAGTTTTTACGTTCCGGGTATTGTCAGACAGTTATGTGACCCAAGTACATACGACATATGACAGTCTAGTGATGTAGGTTATGTTCTTTTTTACTGACGCAGTTTCATCATTGTTATTTTATATTGTTTCCACCTAGTAAATGGTGTACAATTTATATCCCTTCTGTAATTAACTATTCGATTTCTCTACATTTACTGTGTTGCACATTAGATTGTTGCATATACTAGGCTACATATTCAAGGTGGATGGGTCATTTTTTAAAAAAAATTAACACAATTAGGCCTCCTGCACATGTTACGTGGTTTGTCAACGCTGATTCCCATGCAAAAAAAAAAACGGAGTGTATTCAGCAAAAGTGTATGAGATTGCAGAAATCTCATGTACACTTTGCAGATTTTTTCAGTGTGGAAATTGACCTGCATTGTGGATTTCAAAATCTCCAGCATGTCAATTATGTTTGCGGTTTTAGCTGCACATTTCGCTATTTACAATGATAGGTGAGATCTGTGGCAAAACCACGGCAAATCCACAACAAAAGATGCTGTTAGACAGTGCGGATATTGGTGTGGATATGCTGCAGAAATGCACATTTGTGCAGATTATATGTGCTTCTACCTGCACCTGTGTGCAGGTGGCCTTAGGGTGCTTTCATGCATTTTTCTGCACTTTTGTGTTTTTAATAGTGCTTTTTACACGTGTTTTCTGGTGCTTTTTGCAGTAAAAACACCAGCTCAAGATGTTAGCTGCCGGTCTAAGGGAAATATTAAATGCAGGATGCACAAGCATTTAGGGGGAGATTTATCAAACTGGTGTAAAGTAGAACTGGCTTAGTTGCCCATAGCAACTAGATTCCACCTTTCATTTTTGACAGCTCCTTTGGAAAATGAAAGGTGGAATGTGATTGGTTGCTATGGGCAACTAAGCCATTTCTGCTTTACACAAGTTTGATAAATCTAGCATTGGTCTCCAACATATGGCTCTCCAGCTGCTTCCACTGTATTTAACCAATGCCAAAACACTGTAGCTCTGTTTACCAGGGCTATCCATCTTTCTGAATGCCAGAAAATGAACTCTGGCATGCCTCAAAGTGCCCAGCAGGGTGGGATTAACGTTTCTAGGGGCCTAAAGCCTACCTTCTCAAAGAGCCCAGCCAGCCTCGCCCGAGTGCCCAAATCCACCTCTTTACTTGCTCCCACTACCTCCCCTTTCGCCTTCTAGGCCGCCCCTTCTGTGAGACATCTGCGACTTCTTGTTTCAGCTCCACCTGTGACGTTAGCATCTGCCTCAGGGAAATCTCGAGTCATCAACGGCTGTACCTACAGTGGGTCTAATGCCCACTGCAGTGAAGTTACTGCACAAGACAGGTTGACAGGCAGGCTGAGATGTGTGACGTAGCAGAGGAGGGGGAATACTGGAAGGAGCAAGGAGAGGTATTGGAAACAAGTGAAGAGGCATGCTGAGCTCTTGCAGAAGGTAGGCTTGGGCACCTGGAACTGTTAATCATGCCCTGCTGGGCACTTTGAGGCTCATTAGCATACCAAACAAAGTTCATTTTCTGGCGTTCGCAAAGATGGATAACTCTGATAAAGCTATAGTTTTATCCAGAACTATAATAACACTAGTATGTCTTCTTTTCTTTATATAGGCATTGGGTCAGTTTACTTTCATGCAACCCTCAGTTTCCTGGGACAGATGCTGGATGAGTTGGCCATCCTGTGGGTACTAATGTCTGCCTTAGCAATGTGGTTTCCTAAAAGGCATCTTCCAAAAGTTTTCCGTCATGACAGGTATCCAACAACACACAGTTTAAAAGGAAACCTTTATACATACATTTTATGTACCTCCTACCACATCCAGGGGTGGACTGGCCACAGACCCTACAGGGGAATTTCCCAGTGGGTCGATATCCAGGAGGCCACCTATGCCCTCCTCACTGCAGCCAGTACATAACAATCAGATGCTCTCAGTATTAATTCTAGGAGCATAAGGTACTTATGCACCTCACTGACAGCGTCAGGTGTCTTTCTGAATTCAACTGTGTCTCCATCCTCACAGTTGAATACTGCAGTGGGGGCGGCAGTATTTTGTGCTGCACTGTGATATTTGTTTCTGTATTTTGTGCAGCATTACGGTATTGCTGGCCACGTCTACTTTTCTTGTCCTTTCCTACATGCATTGGTCCTCATACTGACTACTGACTAGTCCTCATACTGACTAGTTGTTTGTCGGCAGCAGATTGTGATTAGACAGCACGATCTGTCGCTGACAAACAATTTTATTTTTAAGCCAGTTTAAAAATCTGGATTGCTATTCAGCGGCAATATTACACTGCCAGATCATCGCTTTAATCATGATATGTAAAATATATAAATATATCATGCATTTGGAATGTCTTCAGACACTTTCACCTTTTTCACATCTTATGTTGCAACCTTGAGCTAAAAAAAAAAAAATTTCCCCGTCAATTTGCACTCAACACCCTTTAATAAAACAATTGAAAACAGAATTTAAGAAATGTGTGCAATTATATTAAAACTGAAAAACTAAAATTTTGCATGGACATATTCAGTATTCAGACCCTTTGCTATGACACTTGAAATTTTGTCCTGGGAGCCTCGCATTTCTCTTGATCACCTACACCTTGATTGGAGTCCAACTATGGTAAATTGAGTTGATTGGACATGATTTGGAAGTCTCACAGCTGACAATGCATATCAGAGATATGGGGAGGAAAGAAATGCAAGGGTGGACAGCTAAGGCGACGGCTGTTTCATGTGCTCCTGCGCTTCCTCTGGCTATGAGATTCTTTATACAGAATTAATAGTAACAACATTTTCTAAATGATTTTAACGTTGTGTGTCTTTTGTCATAGATGGAGATTTAAAGCAGTTGTTGGAGTGCTATCTGGAATCACCACAGTTTTGGCATTTGTGAAACCTGTAATCAATAGTATATCTCTGATGACACTGGGAATACCTTGTACGATTCTGCTTATTACTGAGCTCAAGAGGTGAGAATACTCATGTCAATCCAGATTCAGCTCCCATAAGCTGCACATTGTGAATTTTTAAGAACAAGGGCAACATGGTGGTTAGAGATGAGCGACTCTATTCGCCGCTTTGTAGATTCGATACAAATCTTGGAAATTTTTTACACCAAAGCGAATCCGAATATTTTCAGATTTGCTTCGGAAGATTCTTCTGAAATCTTTGTACGCTAACGCTACGTACGCATCATATAATTTGTACACTAATGCTACACTTCTGCTACACTAATGCATACATATTCAGTTAAGTAGCGTACTTTTACTGTATAGTCATTCTTTGTGCCGGCCTAGACAATAATGCGCTAAACCTTCGTACGCACTTTGTACACTCAGGCGTAAGTATTCGCGGGAATGTTCGCAAAACACGACAGAATAACAAATGATTTGTACGCAGCTTCGACCGAATAGCTTCGTATTAAATATGAATCTTATAAAAAATTCGACGAACATTCAGCGAATCTCTAATGGTGGTATTGGCAATGATGCCGGACATATTACCTAAATTGGGTTCCTCACTATTGCTTTTTCTGAACATGTGCGTAAATGCCCTAATGCCCATGTGTACGTGCCTCAAATAGAGCTGCATCATCCTTCTTTCCATAATCTGGCATTGGACATAACATTGGGAGTCAGGCCTAAAACTCAACCACAAAAGTGCTGCAAAACCTCTGCTGTTCAATGGGATTTTGCTGTGGTTGGTGGCTATGTGTTTTAGAAATTTCAAAGTGCCATATGTGAAAAGACTTTGGACAAACTACTATAAAAATAGATAGATAGTATGACCCAAAAGAGGACATGGGTTACAGTGCAAAACTGATCTGAGCAAAGTGGTTGAAAACAGATCAAAGGGACATAGAAAAAGTGTGAGGTAGATGGGAGAATCAATAGGACCTTCTATCTTGGGTAGAAAATCCTAGAACTATAATTGGGGCCCTGTTTTGATTTCACCTATAAAGGCCCCCTTGTACATATTCAATTGATGATACATAAATGTAAATGAGATCTGTGGTTATGACATGTAGTAATGGTATTATGCATTTCCATAGAGGCAGAAAAGACTAGAAAAATGCTAAAGGTTGCATGTGGAAATACTGATTGATCCTTTCTGTTCTTCTATGTTACTTATTAATCACATCTATGGAAATGACAAAGCAAGCAAATGATAATTGAACATATTCTCCAATAAATGTCATCTTTATGTATTGCCTGTCCTGATAAAACAGGTTATAGAGTAAAAAATCAATAGCAAACATGCAAGGCATGGCAAAGGAGCCCTACTCATGACACTGTAGGCTTGGTCTTCCTGTGGATGCTGATAAAAAAAACATGTGGCCTCACATTTCCTGGAAAATTGACATCTGATCCTTCATGCTGTTCTTTTTACGTAGAACGTCAGAATTTGCTTTCACTAGATATACACTCTTCTCAGAATTCTTCACACACGTCATGCACTTTTTTGTTGTTGTGTAATCAGTATATTGTAACCTGCCTGTGGCATCCTGCCTGATGAGATATGAAGGAGCTGTTGCGATGCCTGCCGCTAAATCTCTCAGGCGTTCTATTTTCCACCTGGAATACAAAGGTCCAGCATTTCTTCTTCCCTTTCCCTCTAATCCCTTGTGGAGACAAACTAATAATGTGATATTGAAACAGAAATATGTATAAGGACTCACCCTTTGAGCAATGGGTAACCAATTTAGTAAGTGACAATATGCTCTCAGTGCTCAGAGAGTTAGAAAAAAATGGATATATGGTCAGATTATAATAACCTCTCAGGGCCTAAAGTGTTAATTTAAAATATTTTTAAACTGTATAGTTTCCAGTGATGATGGCTGCCTAAAACAGCTGATCTCTGTGATCCAGGAAGTTGGACCCCCCACAAATCTCATATTGAAGACCTATCCTTAAGATCAATATCTCAGTCTGGAAAACTCCTTTAAATTAACCACTACAGTACCGTAGGTGCCTTATTAACCCTTTTTTATCTTTTAGGTGTGACAACATGAGAGTTTACAAATTGGGCATTATGTCTGGCTTTTGGTGGACATTAGCATTAGTCTGCTGGATCAGTGATAAAGCTTTTTGTGAAATGTGGGCACATTTCAACTTCCCTTACCTTCACTGTGTATGGTAAGTAGTTTAGCCATATAATGGCTATACAGACTATATTGCTTCAGTTACTATTATACCTATATAATATTATACATATACATATCCATTTTTGACATGGAGGACCTACATGGCCTAATAGTAACAAGCATAGTTAATAGACTTATGACTTAAAGGGATATTCCCATCTGCCCCCCTAGTGATATGCCCCTATTGTCTCAGATGGGACTACCCCATTAAGGCTGCTTACACATTAGGCTATTGTTGGTCAAACCTGTAATTTTTAGTGGAACTCGCCAGTAATCTACTGTGTATGGGGATCTCCTGACTCTCCCTGATAGATGATTTTGTAGGAGAGAAGAATCAAGTGCACTGAATTTTAGCTCCCAATCCTTTTGGTCTCCCAAGAAGAGGTGTCTGGCAGCGACTTTCTCCTCTCTCCCCATTGAAAACACATATAAATTTGACTGTATTGGTGAATAAGGAGAGATTTAGCTATTGGTGTGTTAACATTTATAGGCCCTGTTCACATCACAATAATGATACACACTTATCATGTCCTCCGGGAAATGCTCCTGGTGAACATGCTAAGCGTATTCATAGGGGGAGATTTATTAAAACTGGTGCAAAGGAAAACTGGTTTAGTTGCCCACAGCAACTGATCAGATTCCACCATTCATTTTCAGAGCTCTTTTGGAAAATGAAAGGATCAATCAGATTGGTTGCTATGGGCAACTAAGACAGTTTCCCTTGGCACCAGTTTTGATAAATCTCCGTCATAGTGTTTTATTCACTAATTTTACTGGTATGTGTCAGGATCCCACGAAAACAGACATGGAATAATACAATATACCATATGACATCTTCTTTTCTTAGGATTGTATTGTGATCGTTTGAGAATTGATTCTTCAAAGCTTATCAAAAGAGTGTATATTTTCCAGTATAAAGAGAATGTATCACCACTTGTATGCTGTCCTAATTTTTATATCCTAGCAGCTCTAGTGCATGCTGATGAGTCCTCATATTCATGAGCTCCTGTCCTCCGCCCCTTCTGCTGATAGGCTATTTCTTTTACTAGTGCAGTCAGCAACAGGTGGGTGGGGAGAGCCGTGAGCTTATGAATATGAGGACTCAATACAAGATTTTTAGCAAAACAGATTTTAAAGAAAGTGACCCAATGTCTTGCTAAGCATATCAGTCACTAGTTTGTTGCCCTTAGTTAGGACAGCATAAAACTGGTGACAGATTCCATTTAAAATGAAACCAAGAAATATTGCATGTACAGTAAATGACTGTGTGTGATAAACTCCAGACCGGGCCTAGCATTGATAATAAATCTTGAGCTGCATTGGAGTGGGAGTTTTATTGTGTTTCTTATGTCTTGCAGGCACATTCTCATCTGTCTGGCTGCTTATCTTGGCTGTGTCTGCTTTGCTTACTTTGATGCTGCATCTGAAATTCCAGAACAAGGACCTGTCATTAAATTCTGGCCAAGTGAAAAGTGGGCTTTCATTGGAGTGCCATATGTCAGTTTACTTTGCGCTCACAAGAAGTCACCTGTGAAAATTACATGAACTCCAGCAGAACAGTGCGGAACGTGAAGATCCTTCTACAGTGAAATCTCCTTGGAAATTCAGCAGGCATTTTACATGTCTCATTACGGACTAATAATGGCAGACTTGTCTTATCTTAAGGCTCCTAATTGGTTCGGTCTTTAGTTGCTGCCAAAATGACAAGAAAAAAAAATTGCCTCTATTTCCTACAAGCGCAGTTCTCTTCCGAGAATCTTATTTATTGACACATTCATATGTATATAATGATTTTTTTTCTTCATTAAATAATAGCTTTTCTGCATTGCACTTGTGACATCTCACAGATGTCTATATATTTGTCACATGGATGCGGGAAGAAAATGCAGTGGCGGCTTGTATGCTATTCCTATCAGGACTATAAATATTTGATGTGGTGTTGCGGCTGGTAGCTGTCATCTCTGTTATTATGGAAATATACAGGTCCAGGGAAAAAATCGTGCAGTTCTGAGCGGTAGAGAAATTTATGTTAATGCGAGGCTCAAATTGCTTATCAGGGTTAAATGTTCCATTGTAATCTGGTTTCCAGTGGTTGAGAGAGGAAGAGGTTTTTGTATTTTCTGGGGATGTTTTCTTTGGCATGGCACTATTTCTAAGAGATCCTAGGAATCTAATGTTTTCAGATTGTGTGTAAAGCTGCTCTGTACATCTAACCAATCAAAGTATTATATATATATATATATTTTAAAGTTATTCAGAAGTAAAAAGTCATTTTTCATAAAAGTATACTTGTATGAACCAAATTGTATTAAACACAGCGTTTAAGATTGTAGTTTGAGGCTCTGTCCACATTTGGGTTTTTGTCAGTCAGGGTTTTTCTTAGCTTTGATAACAAGAATAACATAGTCTCCAGCAATCAAAAATAATGGAAACATGATGGACTCCATTAAAAAATAAATCTGATGCATCAAGATTTGCCAGTATGCACATACAAATAGATACGGAACATTTGTAGTGTTTTTTTTTTGTTTTGTTTTTTTTTAAATGATGACATTTTGAGGAAACTCATAGGCTGCTTTCACACAGTCTGTTTGGTCAGTGATTTCCTTCAGTGATTGAATGTCAGCCAAAACCAGGGTGTGGGTGAAAAGTACAGAATGGGCTCCATTACTAGTTTTGGCTCACAGTACCTGATGGAAATCAGTGATAAAACTGTGACTCGTCAAATAGGCCTTAGAGGGAAATTTATCAAGACTGGTGCTGCAGGAGCCATATAAAACATTATGTGCATCCAGCCTAAAATGAAATTTAAGCCAGCTCGTTATTTTATATTGGCGTAATATTGGCATAAATTATGATAGATCTGCCATGGCCCATTCTTTACCCACTCTCTGTCCATGCCTCTCTCCTGTAAAGAAAGTGGTGATGGTGGAGTAGAAATGGCACATGCGCAAACCAGGGGTTTGCAACTTTTAACGCCATTTTTCTGGTTTATGGGGAACATGGCGCCCCCTTTTTTTGTCATATCTATTAACATCTATACCAAGGACTACAGATGTTTAAATCTTCAACACTAAAATCGTAGGCCACAAACTGGGTCCTGAAACTCCTTATGTTCACGTAAAACTACAGACAATATAATAATTAGTGCCCAGGGGCGGATTAAGTGGATGATGGGGCCGTCTACCCAACTGGGGTCCCTCCCTCCAGTTTAGTTTAACTTTATTTCTGTATGAAGAGGTTGTGGTGCTTCCTGAGCGCCACAATCTCTTCCTAGGCCATATGACATCACATTCATCATTCACGTGGCCTTGGTGCAGCTCAGACCCCTCTGAGTGATTGGGGCTGAGCTGCAATACGAAGCACAGTGCTATTAAATGGACAGCGCTGTGCTTGGTAATGAGCAAAGAGGCTGTGGTGCTCAGTGGAACATTGCAGTCTCCTAAAAAACAGCTGATGGCAGGGGTGCGAGTCAGACCCCCACCATCTCATAACTCTGAGTACAGATGTCATAGATGCTACCTGCAGTCCTGTAACGCTCCACATAACACAGTGAATTATTGTGTTATGTGGGGTGTTACATAGGACTGCAGGGAACATCTAATATTATCTGTACACAGAAAGTTATTACTGTTATCTGGGCTGTTACATAGGACTGCAGGTGACGTCTACAAATTACATTTTTAGTTGCAAATTTAAAATACATATGATTATGATAAATAAGACTTGGAGGCGAAGATGAGACGCAGGTCACAGCAGTGAGCCTGCTCTACATATAAGAGAATACAGCAACACATACCTCTTACATCCAGTGACATCTCCTGTCATGTAGACGTTCTGTTTCCTCTTCTTCTCCATTTGACCCAGACCGCTATGACTAATTCTTTCAGCCGCATCTCATCTCTGCAGAGTTTGTTACACAGACATGTTAGATTTCTCCAATTGTTCTATCAACCTCCCCATCCTGGTGTCCCGACAATGTCATCCTGCTGCCACTCCAAATACTGTGCCTATTGTGCCCCCCAATATCCCAGGTATTACACTGCTGAAAAAATAGTGAACTCAATAGAAGTAATTTGGGTCCTTTATCAAACTGGTGTAAAGTAGAACTGTCTTAGTTGACCATAGCAACCAATAAGATTCCACCTTTCATTTTCCAAAGGAGCTGTCAAAAATGAAAGTTGGAATCTGATTGGTTGCTAGGGACAATTAAACCAGTTCTACTTTACACTAGTTTGATAAATTACCCCAAAGGTCCCTATAGTGTCTACAGCAACTATAATGTCCCCTAGAGTGCCCCCAGTAATAATAACACCCTATATTGTGCTCCCCAATAGCAACATCCCCCACACTGCCCCATATAGTAATTCCCTCCCACACTGCCCCCTATAGTAATTTCCCCCACACTTCCCTTATATAGTTATTTCCCCCACACTGCCCCCATATAGTAATTTGCTCCCAAAGTAGTAATTTCCCCCCCACATAGTAATCCCCGGTGTAGCAGTTTGCCCCCACACTGCCCCCAAAGTAATTTGCCCTGGTGTAGCAGTTTTCCCCCACACTACCCCTCAAAGTAATTTGCCGCCACACTGTCCCATATAGTAATTTGCGCACACAGTAGTAATTTTCCCCAACATAGTATTCCCCCCCCAAAGTAATTTGCCTCCCACACTGCCCCCATGTAGCAGTTTGCCCCCACACTGCCCCCCTATGTAGTAGTTTGCCCCCACACTGGCCCCCATGAAGTAATTTGCCTCCACACTGCGCCCATATAGTAATTTGCCTCCACACTGCCCCCTTATAGTAATTTCCCCCACACTGCCCCCATATAGTAATTTCCCCCACACTGCCGCAATATAGAAATTTTCCACACACTACCCCCCCATGAAGTAATTTGCCCCCTCACTGTCCCCTATGTGGTAGCTTGCCCCCACACTGGACCCCATGAAGTAATTTACCTCCACACTGCCCTCATATAGTAATTTGCCCACACAGTAGTAATTTTCCCCCACACAGTAATCCCCCCCAAAGTAATTTGACCACACTGCTCCCATGTAGCAGTTTGCCCATACACTGCCCCGATGTAGCAGTCCCCCCCCCCACTGCCCCATGAAGTAGTTTGCCCCCACACTGCACCCTATGTAGTAGTTTACCCCCCACACTGCCCCCCATGAAGTAATTTACCTCCACAAATCCCCCATGAAGTACTTTTCCCCCATGTAGTCATTTTCCCCCACTGTCCCTGCAGTAATATGTCCTCCTGTGCCCTCCAGTAATGCACGACAAAGTTGGCACACACAACAGGCGCGTGATGTACCGGGATTTTACTACCACTAGGCCTAAAGTCTATGGCGGTGAGGGGCGCAGGGGCAGGGAACCAGGGACGATCTAGCTCTTCTGCTGCCTGAGGCACAATTTTATATGGCGCCCCCTTCCCATTAAAAATTAGTATGAAAGCAAAGTAGCCACCGAATTCCGAGACTGTCCTGCCAAATCTGGGGCGATACAAGTACAGGTAATGTAGTAGATGTCCCCTGCAGTCCTATGTAACAGCACAGATGCCTATCTGAGTACAGAAAATGTAGTAGTGTTAACTGCAGTCCTATGTAAAACCACAGATAACGCTAGTGCTGATAATGTAGTATTGTTAACTGCAGTCCTATGTAAAACCACAGATAACGCTAGTGCTGATAATGTAGTAGTGTTACCTGCTGTCCTATGTAAAACCACAGATAACACTAGTGCTGATAATGTGATCGTGTTACCTGTAGTCCTATGTAGAACCACAGATAACACTAGTGCTGATAATGTGATCGTGTTACCTGTAGTCCTATGTAGAACCACAGATAACACTAGTGCTGAAAATGTGGTAGTGTTACCTGCAGTCCTATGTACAACCACAGATAACACTAGTGCTTATAATGTGGTAGTTAAACCTGTAGTCCTATGTAAAACCACAGATAACACTAGTGCTGATCATTTGGTAGTGTTACCTGCGTCCTTAGCGTGCCTCCCTGTGCCTCTCCCACGGGACTCCATGCTGGCGGTGCTGTCTCCTCTTCTGTCAGGGACAGGAACACACACACGAACAGACACACAGCGACAAACACACACAGGGACAGGGACACACACAGGGACAGGGACACAAAAGGACAAGGACACACACACACAGAGACAGGCGCACACACAGGGACAGACAGACACACAGGGATAGGGACACACACAGGGACAGAAAGACACACAGGAACACACATGAAGAGGGACACACACACACACAAGGACAGACACACAGGGACAGACATACACAGCTAGGCCTCACCAAACTCCAGCCTGGCTACTCAGGCTCCCCCACCACCCCCCCACTGGTCACATGGGCGGATGACGTCAGGAAGGTCCTTTAGCCCACTAAGGCCTCTTTCACACGGGCATCACGGATTCAGTCCGGATGCGTTCCAGAAAATCCGCATGCAATTGCAGTCAGTTTTGACTGCGATTGCGTACGTTCGTTCAGTTTTTTCCGCACGGGTGCGAAGCGTTTTAATGCGTTTTTCACGAGCGTGATAAAAAACTGAATCTCTTAGCAACCATCAGTGAATCATGCATTGCATGCAATGCAATGCGTTATTCACGCAGCCCCATTCACTTCAATGGTGCCATAGCTGCGTGTAAAAACGCAGAATATAGAACATGCTGCGATTTTCACGCAATGGCGAACTGATGCGTGAAAAAATTCGCCCATGTGAAAAGCCCCATTGAAATGAATGGGTCAGGATTCAGTGCGGGTGCAATGCATTTGCATCACGCATTGCACCCGTGCGGAAATCTCGCCCGTGTGAAAGGGGCCTAAGAAACACCATCTATCCCTGGACTGCAGGGGTGAGCAAACCTGGAGGGGGGAGCGCAGTTTAAAGGGAACACCTGGGGGGCGGCATCCACACTGCTGGATGCCGCCCCTCAGATACATTGCAAACTGTAGGGAACTATGCGTTTCCATGCCCCGCTGCAGTATGTGGGCGTTTGAGTCGGCGTAACCTGGGCCCCCATCTATGCTGGGCCGGGGCTGCCGACCCGAACGCCCCTATTATAATCCCCATTGCTAGTGCCCATTTTTCATCTGAGTATAAATATCTGTATACTATAATTTAATATAATACTGCCCGGTACGGACAAAAATATGGATTTTACACAAATTTTACATCGGACTGGAGTGACTGTAGTTTTATAATTAACAATTATATAACAATATAATACAATAATAAATATATAACAATTTTATAATTAACAACAAGAGTTCAAGAAGGGCCTGGATGTATTTCTGGAGGGTAATAATATTACAGGTTATAGTTACTAGAGATGGGTCGTTGATCCAGGGAGTTATTCTGATTGCCTGACTGGAGTCGGGAAGGAATTTTTCCCCCTAAAGTGAGGAAAATTGCCTTCTACCTCACAGGGGTTTTTTTTGCCTTCCCCTGGATCAACTTGTAGGAAAACAGGCTGAACTGGATGGACAGATGTCTTTTTTCGGCCTTACAAACTATGTTACTATGTAACTGCGAAGCATTACATTGTCACTACTCAGAATGAATTTTGTTTTAAAGTGGTTTAATGGGAGTTAACTACTGATGACCTATCCTCATGGTAGGACATCAGTATATGATCAGTTAGGGTCCGACATCCAGGACCCCAGCCAATCAGCTGTTTGAGAAGGTACCGGCACTCCTGTGAGCGCCAGTACCTTCTCGCAGCTCACCAAGCACAGTGCTGTACGTTGTACAGTGGCTGAGCTTGGTATAACGCTCAGCTTCATTCACTTGAATGGGGATGAGCCGCTCCTAGGCCATGGGACCAATGAACATGACATCAGGTTAGAATACATGGTATTCCTGAAAACATTGTGTCTGATAGAGGCGTACAGTTTATTTCAAAGTTTTGGTGGGCCTTTTGCCGTAAGATTAATATTACTTTGTCATTCTTGTCGCCCTTCCATCCGGAAACCAACGGTCAGACTGAACGTCTTAATCGCTCTTTGGAGCAGTACATTAGGTGTTATGTTGCTGATAATCAACTTCTGTGGACTAAGTATTTATCTCTCGCCGAGTTTGCTATTAATAACCAAATCAATTCTTCATCTGGTGTTTCGCCGCTCTTTTGTAACATGGGGTTCCATCCGCGATTTGTGTCTTTTTCCTCGTCACTTTCCTTACTTCTGGCAGTTAATCTCGTCACTCAAGAACTGTGCACAGTTTGGGCCCAGGTCGAACCTGAAAAGAGCCCAGGAGATTCAGAAGGTTAAGGCCCCATGCAGACGACCGTATTTCACCCCGGCCTGTGCTGCCCCAGAAGATGGGAGCGCACGGCGTCATTGGTTGCTATGACACCGTGCGCTTCCTGAGGCCACCGCCGTACAGTGAAACATTGTACACGCTAAGGCCCCATTCACACAACCCGTGTGAATGGGGCCGTATCTATCCGCAAAAATGCGGGAATAGATGCGGCCCCATTCACCTCTATGGGGCCGGGAGCCACGGCACGGAGCTAGGCTCTTTTGAAGCATGCCCTATACTTGTCCGTGTGCATGGACAAGTATAGGCATTTTCAATGGGGCCGCACACGCTCGGAACACACGCCGGGCGGCCCCCGTATATTTGCGGGTCCGCAGTAATGCGGGCCCGCAAATATACGGTTGTGTGAATGGGGCCTAATGCCCCTTTCACACGAGCGGGAGACTCGCATGTCTCCCGCAACGCATCTACAGGGCTGGACTCGGCACTGACAGGGATCGCATAGCATTATATGCGATCCCAGTCAGTGCAGGAGTCCAGCCCTGTAGATGCGTTGCGGGAGACATGCGAGTCTCCCGCTCGTGTGAAAGGGGCATAAGGCTGAAACATTCGCAAGGTGTTGACTTTAAAGTGGGGGATAGAGTATGGTTATCTACTAAGAATCTACATTTGAAGGTACCTTCTATGGAACAGGCAGCCTGCCAGCCACAGGTTGCCTGTGATTAGTCTAACTACCAGTGCTTGTGTTTGTGCTCAAGTCAGGGCTTACTCCCCCCCTCCCCCCACGTGACCGTTCCATAGTCTTACTGCTCTTACCGTAGTAAAGAATCCTCTTCTATGTTTGTATACAAATCTTCTTTCCTCCAGATGCAGAGGATGTCCCCTTGTCACAGTCACAGTCCTGGGTATATATAGATCATGGGAGAGATATCTGAACTGACCCCTGATATATTTATACATAGTTATTAGATCTCCCCTCAGTCGTCTTTTTTCTAAATTAAATTATAGTATACAGATATTTATACTCAGATGAAAAATGGGCACTAGCAATGGGGATTATAATAGGGGCGTTCGGGTTGGCAGCCCCGGGCCCAGCATAGATGGGGGGCCCAGGTTATAGGAGCCCAGAACTGTACACAGTACTCCATGTGTGGTCTGACTAGTGATTTGTAAAGTGACAGGACTATGTTCTCATTATGGGCATCTATGTCTCTTTTGATGCAACCCATTATCTTATTGGCCTTGGCAGCAGCTGTCTGTCAGTGTTACCTAGTGTTTTACCATTTAGTATGTACTGGTGACTTGCATTATTCCTTCCCATGTGCATAAACTTACATTTGTCAGTGTTAAACCTCATCTGCCACTTCTCTGCGCAAGCCTCTAATCTATCCAGATCCATCTGTACCAGTGTACTGTCCTCTTCTGTGTTAATTACTTTACACAGTTTAGGCCTCTTTCACACGAGTGTCACGGATTAGGTCCGGATGCGTTCAGGGTGCGTTCAGGAAAACTCGCACCATTTTGCAAGCAAGTTCAGTCAGTTTTGTCTGCGATTGCGTTCAGTTGTTCAGTTTTTTCCGCGCGGGTGCGATGCGTTTTGATGCGTTTTTTAACGCGCGTGATAAAAAACTGAAGGTTTACAAACAACATCTCGTAGCAACCATCAGTGAAAAATGCATTGCACCCGCACTTGCTTCAGGATGCAATGCGTTTTTCACTGAAGTCCCATTCACTTCTATGGAGCCAGGGCTGCGTGAAAAACGCAGAATATAGAACATGCTGCGTTTTTCACGCAACGCAGAACTGATGCGTGAAAAAAAACGCTCATGTACACAGATCCATAGAAATGAATGGGTCAGGATTCAGTGCGGGTGCAATGCGTTCGCATCACACATTGCACCCGCGCGGAAACATCGCCCATGTGAAAGGGGCCTTAGTGTCATCTGCAAAAATTGATATTTTACTGTGCAAGTCTTCTACAAGATCATTAATAAATATATTGAAGAGAATAGGGCCCAATACTGACCCCTGTGGTACCCCACTAATGACAGTGACCCAATCTGAGTGTGTACCATTAATAACCACCCTCTGTTTTCTATCACTGAGCCAGTTACTTACCCACATACAGACATTTTCTCCCAGTCCAAGGATTCTCATTTTATATACTAACCTTTTATGTGGTACTTATTTTCATAGAGGTACTCCAAGATAGCATTTCTTAGAAAACCCTCAAACAGTTTATCCACGACAGATGTTAAACTTACCAGCCTATAGTTCCTGGGCTCTGCTTTTGGACCCTTTTTGAATATTAGCACCACATTTGCTATGCGCCAATCCTGTGGAACACTCCCTGTCAGTATAGAGTCCTTAAATATCAGAAATAAGGGTCTGGCTATGACATTACTTAATTCTCTTAGGATACGGGGGTGTATGCCATCCGGTCCTGGCGATTTGTCTATTTTAATCTTTTTAAGACGCCGCTCTACTTCTTCCTGGGTCAGATAGGACACTTTTAATGGGGAATTTACTTTTATATTCTGCATTTTATCTGACAGTTTATTTTCTTCAGTGAATACAATGGAGAAAAAAAATATTTAGTAGCTTTGCTTTCTCCTCATCGCTCTCTGCAACTCCCCCCTCATTACTCTATAAGGGGCCGACACCTTCAGATTTATACTTTTTACCATTTATATAATTAAAGAACATTTTAGGGTTAGTTTTACTCTCTTTGGCAATTAATCTCTCAGTCTCTAGTTTGGCTGCTTTTATTTGTCTTTTACATATTCTATTTTTTTCCTTATAGTTTTTCAATGCTTCCTCGCCACTCTCCTGTTTTAGTGATTTAAATGCTTTCTGTTTGTCATTTATTGCTTTCTTTACAGCTCTATTTATCCACATTGTTTTTTTTTCTAGTTCCTTAACCTTTTATTCCCATAAGGAATGTACCTCTCACAATTAGATATTAGGATTAGAGATGAGCGAGCAGTGCTCGTTACGAGCACTGTAACGCTCGGGTCCCGTGTGAAATGCCCGCAGGCATTGCGGATCCGTCATCTGCATGTAAGTCAATGAGGACGGATCGTTTGGTATGACACTCATACCAAACGGTTCCGTCCTCACCCGTCTTAAAGTCAGTGGGGAAGGAACAGTTTGGTATGAGTGTCATACCAAACGATCCGTCCTCATTGACTTACATGCAGATGAGGACGGATCCGCAACGCCTGCGGGCATTTCACACGGGACCCGAGCGTTACAGTGCTCGTAACGAGCACTGCTCGCTCATCTCTAATTAGGATGTTTTTAAAAATCTCCCATTTTGTGGCTATATTTTTATTTTTGAGGATGCTGAAAAAAAAAAAGTTTGAAGCAATCTGCTAATTAACTCACAAGTGCCCAGGGCCATTTTCTATTGCTGTAAGTACGTACCCAGGCCCCTCTGCATTACTGGTCAATAACTCCTCACCTGTCCTTCAGCATGGCAGTTCAGCATGTGGTGGTGCAGTGGCCGCAGTCTCTGCTCCTGAAATTCCGCACCTGCGCACATCACTTCCAGAGGGGCAAATGGTGCTTGGCCAGTCCAATCAGTGATGCAGATGTCCACAGTGAGTATTCTGCATTCCTGATGTGGACTGATGTGCGCAGCTGCAGGATCTCAGGAGCAGAGATGCTGGACTGGCTTACAGAAAGACAGAGGAGAAGATATTGCCCCCTCCAAGAGGCATAGGGACTTGCAGCAATATGCCCCATGACACTTGCGGCTAATTAGCATATTGATTCAAGCTTCGTTTTTACAGCATAAGAGCAGCAGAGAAGGCAGACAAAGATGTGAAAGGTGTATATCAACTATAATATAATTCAAGCAGTCTGATGTGAGAAAAGTAGTTGACAGACTCCCTTTAAAATCAGATTTGCCTATCACGCTATGTTTTAAACCAGGGGTGCACAAACTACACAACCTTTTCTTGTCTGAGGGTCGCACTGTGAGGTTGAATGAATTACCAAAGGCCGTGATAAAGCCTAGGCATATTGCCATCTGAGACATTAAAAGGATTTTCCGGTTTGCAACATAACATAATTTAATATAATCCTGTATGAAGGTAGCTGTAATTTTGTAATGTGTTTCTTTTACCTTTATTGCTTTTATCTTCTGGGCAGTGGTCACATGACCATGTCCATCAGCTCTTTCTTATTTCCTGTGATATTATGTCCCACTCAGCGGTACAGAACCTCTAAAAACCCAGTAACCAGACTGCTTTCAGAGATTAGCACAGCAACAGAGAGAGAGAGAGAAAACAAAGTATTCAAGTTCACCTGCTAGTTTACCCTTAGCCTGCTGGAGCCAAGAGAAAGATCAAATATTGTTTGGATGACACAAGTCTATTGTAAGCCTATTCAAGTAAAACCATTAAATTTCAGTCTGGACTCTACTTATTCCACCAACTACAACTCCTTAGCCTAACCCCGGGGATTGACAATATATGGGGAGGAGCACCATAGCACAAACTATTAAAGGGGTTCTCCAAGTTATATATATTGATGACCTATCCTCAGGATAGGTCATCAATATCAGATCGGCAGGGGTCCGACAACCGGCACCCCCGCCAATCAGCTGTTTGAAGAGGAGGCGCGCGCTGTACCAGCGCTGCCTCCTCTTCACTGTTTACATGCTGGCCATAACGGGGGTAGTGGTGAGTAGGTGTAATTACACCTAGCCACCCTATTCATTTCAATGGGAAGGATCGCTTCCATAGACTTGTATGGGAGCGATCCTTCCCATTGAAATTAATGGGGTGGTTAGGTGTAATTACACCTACTCACCACTACCCCCATTACGGCCAGGCTCTGACGTTTCGTGTACAGAGCTTGGCCACTCCCTCAAGCAGGGAGAAGCCTGTACACGAAACGTCACCACAGGAGCCGGGTGGATGACGTCAGCAGTCATGTGACCGGCATCGGCTGTGTGGAAACACGGCAGAATAACTGAAGACTGTACATTAGAAAAGTATTCATCTGTGAGTTACAAGCCCCATTAGATAAAGTAAATATAACTCGGACAACCCCTTTAAGGCCACATCAACACTCGGCATCCTAAAAACTGGGACCCGATCGCCCCTGGTGGGCTTCCCGTTCCATATGCCATGAATGTTTAGTAGGTGCCAGTTCCACCCTTTCTCCCCACTCCTAAGTGCATCTCTCTCCATTGTAAGTTTTATGAGTTGCTGAAAATTTCACTACTTCCATAAACTACAATTCACGTGTAGCCACCACTCCACTTGATCTACTCCTTTCTGGAGTACCACAGAGCCCCATTTTGCCAATATATGTGAGTCCCCAAGACAGCCAGACTGTGTACCATTTGTACTGACCTATCCCTCATTCCGCATTACATGAAATAAAGACTATTTTTATACATGAGCAAAATTTCTCTTTTGGAAGATTTCATACTTTTTTTTTTATAGCTGAGCACCACTATTTGTCTTATCCGAGATCAGGTCTTGGTCTCTTGGCACCTCAGTACTAAACCCAACTTCGGATTCCTAATTTAAAATGTTTTTAAAGACACAGATAGAAATACCTAATGAATTAACCGAAGTCTCGCACGACACAAATTTTGCCTATTCGCTGCCCATATATTTTAATGCTGTAAGAATCTATGATCTGAAGCTCAATTTGCTCAAGAATACCCTCCATTACTGACCTAGAATTTAGATATATACAGTATTAGATGCTAGAAATAGATTGTAGAGCAAAAGTAGCCTATTCATTAATCTTTATTAATCTTAATTATCACAACTGCTCTATAATCCTGAGCTTGATGTTGAAGAACAAAGCAAAACACAAAACAAAGTCTTACAAAAGCCTATTGGGAAACTATTTATGGTCAGAAAAATATATTGATGGTATTTCCCACTAGAGGGCAGTATTATCCAACAGTTCTATTGCCGGTAAACTGCTACTGGCTTAATCTTTTTAGAGAACAATGAAAGATATTGGGGGTAGGGGTGAATTCTGGCTTTGTAAAGTCACAAAAAAGGGCTTTTGCAACTTTTTGCATTTTTACACCACTCACTCAGCTTTGAAAAGTGGGTGCGGTTAGCTCATGATAAATTCTCACTTTACAGTGTAATTACATTACTTGTTTTCATCATGCATTATGTCAGTTTTTTGCCAGGGTTTTTTCTCATTTCTGCTGTAGTTTTACCATGATTATGAAAATCACAGCAATTACTGCAATAAAAAAAACTTATGTAAATGCACTCAATGCCTATGATGAACAAATTCAGCATTTACACCTGTTATAGCTCCTTAATACAGTGGGCTTCCCATTTTAGTTTACTCATCAAATAGACAAATAAGTAAAAATGTAAAATGCAAATTGATACCTCTCACTGGTACAGTATACAGCGTATAATTAGTGTCAACTCATCAACATAGACACTTGTGCTCTGTGAAATTGAATCTACCCCTTAGACAAATAACAAACCCATTAATGGGGTCAGGCCTTTATGAATCTTTGGTAAAGCATGCTGATATCTGAAGATTTTTCGGAGTCATGAATTTAAACCTGTCCCTGGATACAAGCCCTTTTTCAAAAACAATAAATAGTAATAGTATCAGCTCTAATTCATTGACATCATATCAAGTACTGTGAGACATATTGCAATAAGCATCATGATCTAACACAACCACATTTACCCATTTATATGAGTTTAAAAATTATACCAGAATCTGATTCAAAGTCCCTCATCTCCTGTTCACTGAGATTACTGGTTATTCTTTGGTCCTTTTTAGAAATCCTTTCTAATTGCTCAATAACCATCTTGGAAAAGATATTAATTGTCAATGCATAATGTGGGAGAGGCATTTTTGTACTCCTATTAGGAATCAGCGAATCGATTTTTAAAAATCAATTTGTCTCACCAACCATAGTTCTTCACCTGTGAGGGTCTGTCTGACAGATGCATTTAATTTATCAACTAGGGTATTAACAGCAAAGCAAAAAAGATTACACATATAAAAAAATCATACAATATAAATTAACCCCTCCTAATTGAGCACACCACTCTGAAAAATATCAATAACCTACAGAGAACCACAACTAGTCCAATTAGCTCATAAATATATTATTTTATTGAAAAACACATATAAAATATAATTACATTAAAAATAGAGACAAAGAGTCCAAAAAAGACTATGTGACTCCCCTGGATATCCGAACTCCCCCCACATGTACTTGGCAATAAGATGTATAAATGACACACAAGATGTGCTGTACCTATAAGTTATATATGGTGCATAAACAGTAACATTGTAAAGGGATAAACACAGTAATAAATCCCTACAGAGATGAAAGGACCTACAAGGTCTCTAATCTCTTTATATAGTGCACCAAACATACACCGACGTGCACCAACTGGGGGTATCCAGAGGAAGGCGTGGGGCCGAAACGTGTGTTAAGGTGTGTGGCTCTCCTGGACCCGACTCTCCTATTTGTGGGTAAGTCACTTATGTTGTGTTGTGCTAATTAATGGTTTGGTACCATGTATGTTTGGTGCACTATATAAAGAGATTAAAGACCTTGTAGGTCCTTTCATCTCTGTAGGGATTTATTACTGTGTTTAACCCTTTACAATGTTACTGTTTATGCACCATATATAACTTATAGGTATAACAGTACAGCACATCTTGTGTGTCATTTATACATCTTATTGCCAAGTACATGTGGGGGGAGTTCGGATATCCAGGGGAGTCACATAGTCTTTTTTGGACTCTTTGTCTCTATTTTTAATGTAATTATATTTTATATATGTGTTTTTCAATAAAATAATATATTTATGAGCTAATTGGACTCGTTGTGGTTCTCTGTAGGTTATTAGGGTATTAACAGCGTCTGAAATTGGAGTACTGTCTAAGGATCTGTCATTAACCAGATTTAACGTTTTTGAATGGATTAAGGACATACGTAATCCTTTTTGTTTGCAAACTAAAATGGCAAAAATTCTATAAACATTATGGCCAAGGGGAGTGTATTAAATTGAGCATCCCTTTGGAGGACCTTGAAGGGGTTTACTGCCTTTTAATAGCTGAACTATTGTCTTCCAGTCTTCGTACCAGACTCAAGTCAGAGTGAAGTCCATACGGAGGGATACAATTCCAGCCTTCACAAGGGTAAGCTGTTGTCTTTTCTACTATTGTCTGAATTTTAACTTGCTTGATGCTTTGTTGTCTTCCTTGTCTCCCCTTCAGTGTCAGATTGGGGTTGTTTAGAGAAAATTATTTTCAATTCCAATATCATCAATATTGTGTAATAGGTTTTGAATCAAAGAAATATACCCTCAAGTCAAGCGATTGGCTCCAAAGGCAGATCCAAATGTTTTTTTCGCCTGGACCTTTAGGGCCCACTATTGCATTGGAACCTGGGCCCACCGGAGGATTCTTTGGTACTCTGATGGGTCAGTCTGACCCTGATCCCTCTCCCCATAGAAGTTGGCTGAGTGAGTATCTTTATGGGAAGTCTAAGAGACTTAACCTACATTCACATCAGCCTTATAAATTCCAGCAGGCTGTTCTGGCAGAGTTCACTGCATCTGGAATGGCTGGATAATGCCGGGAACTGCTGGATCCCTATTGACTACACTGGGATCTGATGGGGATCCGGACGCTTTCCGGCATAAAAGCTGTCTTTCAGCTGGACAAAAAGTATTGCATGCACAGACTTAAAGGGGTTGTCCGAGTTATTTTTTTGTCCTTTGTATGTTTCTAACTAATCAAATACAACAGCTTTTCCATACACTTTCTGCTTCTAAACTTGCTGGTTTCTCAGATTTCACTCAGGTTCACATGACCTGTGATGTCAGCTTTCCTCTCTGCTAATCTTGTATTCGTGCACCAGCAGATAAGAGCCTGTACACGAGACGTCACTGTGCTGGCCACGCCCCCCTGCTCTGCCGTCTCTTGCTCTCAGCTCTCTCCCTGGATTCTTTCAGATGAAACATTAACCCCTTCAGCCAGAACACACGCAAGGCTTTACAACAGTAGCTGTAGGCAATGAAGAGACACTGGATCTGCTCTCCTCATCCGGTAGAGACAGAGCTGACACTGGAGGAGATCTGCAGAGAGTACTGCACAAGAAAGGTAGGAGGAAGTTCCTGTGTGTATCAGCAGTGTAATTGTACAGCTGGGACTTGTAGTCCTACACATACAACATGCTGCTGAGTATTCCAGCAGACATGTCACTCAGGGCAGCACTTGTATTCACTCCCTTTGCAGAGTAGGGGGGGAGGGGCAAAGATTGTTATTATTGCATGTAAACAAAGGCTAGAAGAGAACCAGGGAAATGAGGAAATAAAGATTTTTTTTTACCTAAAACTTGCTTAACTTAGTTATATATTGCTGCCCATCAGATTTACAGTACTATATTTTTTTTCATAACTCAGACAACCCCTTTAACACTGATGTCAATGTAGCGTAGTCAGTCAAGCGAGCTCAAGTGATTATTAGTATAGTCATTATTATAACTGAAGGGCAATATGAGGGCATTACTTCTTGGGCATGCTATAGGGCCTTTATTTCTACCAGGGGGTACTGTAGTGAGCATCATTACTTCTGGGGGGCACTTTAGGCATTAGTACTACTGAGTACACTATAAGTGGGCATATTTACTTCTGGGGCATACAGTGGGGGCTTTAATACTACTGGGGCATTATGGTTGGCTTTATATCCACTGAAGGGCACTATGGGGGGCTTTATTACTACTGGGGCACTATAGGTGGCATTAGCACTACTGGGGCACTATAAGTGGGCATTATTACTTATGGAGGCATTAATACTACCGGGGGAATTATGCTGGGCTCTCCTACTACTGGGGGCACCATAGGCAGAATTATTACTGTGGGGGAGGGACATTGTGGTGAGCTTTATTACTACTGGTGGACTATGGGGAAAGCTGTTACTACTATGGGCACTATTAGGGGTATTATTACTTCTGGGGGATGTTAATAACAATGGGGAACATTATTACAATTGGGTGCACTTTATGGGCACTATTACTACTAAGGGCACACTAGGAAAGATTTTTTTACTGTTGGTGGGACTTTTGGGAGCAATATTATTGTGAGGCATCCTGGCCCAGTATCAGCTTAGCACAATTACTTTTGGAAGACACATGTTTACATCACTATTATTGTCAGGGGCAATATTTGCTGGAGAAGTTATTTTTGAGGACAATGTGTGACAATAATTATTAAAGGAGGCACTATCAGTGTAGCAATAGTATTTTCAGGGGGCCTGTCTGTTTCTGCAGTATAGTATTGGGTAGCAGATTGGGCACAGTATTGGAGGTGGCATGATGGTGTGTTCAGAAGGTGGTAGATTGATGGAAAATGGAATCTAAGACATCTGTGTAAGAAAAAATTCTGCAGAGATAAGACATGGCTGAAAAAAGTCATCTGGGTGATTTGGTCCGAATGGAGAAAATGAGCTAAGAAAAAAATCTATATTAATCTATATCTATATTATGGATTAATAGGTGAAGTGTTCTCCTTTATTTTTGGCAGCGCATAATATAATTTAAACAGTAATAGTTATCCATCATGGGTCCTGGATGTGGTCGCTCTCATTTTGACAGGAAGATTGCTGACAGAAGCTTAGAACAGAGCAAGTGACATTGGTATGAGCAGGGGCGGACATACCGCGGTGCAGCCGGTTCGGCTGCACCGGGGCCCGGGACCGGAAGGGGGCCCTTTCTTCCCGGCGGCAGGTAGAGATGAGCGCTTCCATTTTGGAAGCGCTCATCTCTATATTCATCTGTATCGCCGTCCTTAGGACGGCGATACATATGGATAATGCGGGGCAAGGGAGGGAGAGGCGTGTCCCTTCCCCGTTCCTCTGATAGGCTGCAGGCACTAGGCCTGTAGCCTATCAGAGGCCGGCACAGGCGGCGCGATGACGTCATCGCCACCTGAGCCGTACAGCGCGGGACACAGGCCGGAAGAGGCCTGCATCGCGTCGCTGACAGAGGCAAGGAGGTAAGTATAACTGTTAATTTTTTTTATTTAAGTTGGCACTCAGTGGGGGCACTATGGGGGAGGAGCACTATGGAGGAGAGGCACTATGGGGGCCACTTTGGAGGGGGAGCACAATGGAGAAGGAACACTATGGGGGCCACTATGGAGGAGGAGCACTATGGGGGGCCACTATGGAGGAGGAGCACTATGGGGGGCCACTATGGAGGAGGAGCACTATGGGGGGCCACTATGGAGAAGGAAAACTATGGGGGCTACTATGGAGGAGGAGCACTATGGGGGGCCACTATGGAGGAGGAGCACTATGGGGGGCCACTATGGAGAAGGAACACTATGGGGGCTACTATGGAGGAGGAGCACTATGGGGGGCCACTATGGAGGGGGAGCACTAGGGGGGGCCACTATGGAGGGGGAGCACTATGGAGGGGGAGCACTATGGGGGGCCACTATGGAGGAGGAGCACTATGGGGGGCCACTATGGAGGAGGAGCATTATGGGGGCTACTATGGAGGAGGAGCACTATGGGGGGCTACTATGGAGGAGGAGCACTATGGGGGGCCACTATGGAGGAGGAGCACTATGGGGGGCCACTATGGAGGAGGAGCACTATGGGGGGCCACTATGGAGGGGGAGCATTATGGGGGGCACTCTGGAGGAGGAGGACGACTATGGGGGGCCCTATATATATACTGGCACTATGGAGGGCGAGGATCACTATGGGGGCCCTATCTTATATTCTGGCAGACATGGGGGCACTATGGAGAAGGGGGGAGAGGAGCACTATTGGGGTCATTGTATAGGGGCACTAAGAGGGTTTTTTGGGTACATAGTAGGGGGCATTGGCACATTATGAGGGCACTATGGGGACATTGGCTGGCCGGGGGCACTAATTATTTCTATTGTTGGGACTATTACTATCAGCTTAGCACAGTTATTTTTGGGGAACATTTTGGTTATAATTTAGTGTCAGGGACACTTTCCTGGGTGCAGTTATTTTAATTACTGAAGGCGGTAGTATTTGAGGGGGACTGTTTCTGCAGTATAGTTTTGGGGAGCACAGCGGGCACAGTATTGGGGAGTGGCAGGATGAGGAGTTCAAGAAGGTGGAAGAATGATAGAAAAGTAGGAATCTAAGATGTCTATTTGTCAAACTCCACAGAGAGAAGAGATGGCTGGAAGAAATCATCATGGCAGTCTGGTCTGAAAGGAAAAGATGAGGAAAGAGAACATCTACATCTAAGAAGACGTCACTGGATGTAGGAGGTATGTGGACCTGTATTAGGCTACTTTCACATCTGAGTTGGTGATTCTGGCAGGCTGGTCCAGCAGAGAACAGCCTTCTGGAATTCACCGGCTCTGGCACTGCTGGATGCAGACAGAATGGCCCGCCGGCCCCATTAACTATAATGGGGTCAGGCAGAGATCCGGCCACAATCTGGCAAAAATGCAGAGAATCAGCAGGACACAAACCTCTGCATGACTGAGTCTGTGTCCGGCCAATTTCTTGCATTCTCTGCCAAATCAGGTGGCCGGAGCGTAGTGCTGCAGGTGTGAAAGTAGCCTTACCCTGTATGTTTTGTATTGCTGTATGTAATGTTAGGACACCATAGGTTAGGTTGAGAATTTGGTTTGGGAACGGCGGGGGGGGGGGGCCCAAACACATTCCTTGCACAAGGGCCCTCTGCTGTCTGTGTCCGCCCCTGGGTATGAGAATGGCCTTTCTTAAAATGTATCACTATTTGTGTCCTTGGTTTTTCTCCTTTCAGACTTATTGTCACGAGAGAGCACTTGGCATGAAAAGGTTGACTACCAGTGTTTTAGAGGACATTTATTTCAGTAATTCTGACCTGGTCTGATTCATTTTGGGGTTTGGTCTAATTTCTGAATTCACTTTGGAGTCTAAACACTTGCTGCGGCACTTGAATTTTCTAGTTTCATCTGTATCCCCATCCTCATGCACTATTATTTGGAAGTATAGCATTTGAGGGCACTGGGCAGCACTGTAGGTACAGAAGTAGGTAAGTAGAAGTAGTAGTATATTTGTTGCTCTTTTTATTTTTACGGTTTGTAAACTTAGATAACAGCTTTACAGCCAAATACCAGATTTATCTGTTAATGCTAAGCAACATTCTGGAATATTCTGGGGCCATCACTAATGGTATAAATACTCCCTGCATATTACATAGGGCACACTCAAATTATGATGTATTTAGAAGACACTACCCTGTCTCTTTGTTATCTATCATCTTAGACATTGACGGGAACCTACCAAGTTTTGAGATGAGCTAAGTACTCTTTATTTAGTTTTACATGATATAACTGCTGCTGTTATCTGTATATACTGTTTACCACTGCTATTATTCAGTAAATCATTTATTCATTATTCCATTGTTAAAGCAGAGTTATCCCCAAATCCCTAATAATCCACATAATCCACAGTAAAACAGTGGAAGAAAACAAAACAACTCCAGTAAGAGAAGACGTCGCCTGTGAGTCAACTGGATGTGACAGTTATTCATTCTGCATGTTACTGTGCCTGATTAGTGCTGTACTCTCTTGTATAGTCTGCAACATGATATTATCCAGACCTAAGTATATGGTCAATTTTTGGCAGTATTATTGGTTAAACATAATCAATAGAAAACTACATACACATATTGCTTAACAGCTGTAATGGCAGGATTAAGGAGACACATGAAAGCTATGATGTACACCTGGGATATAATGAAAGATATAAGGAAAAACTGAAATATCTAAAATAAATCAAATACAGTATATATCAGCTATGTGAATGAGAATAATGTGAAAGATGAATATTATATCTACCCTGTTCCGTTGGATAAGAAATAAGGAGATATGAGAAGTAAAAGGCACCAGGAAAGGTTAAAGTGGTTTTCCTAGATTTTCATGTAAGTAACTGATTGGCCACGTGGCCTGATATACAGTATATCTACCCAGTGTATCACAGACTGCATGAGCCAACATAAATCCTCTGTCCGAAGTCAGAATCTATTAATACCGGTTCCCAGGGGCGTAGCAATAGGGGAAGCAGCTGCTTTGGGGCCCAGACCCACAAGGGGCCCCCTCAGGAGGGAGACTAAAAGATTTTATTGTCAGGCCCCCCTCAACAGTATTATACAATGGCATTATATACAGTGACACTATAGAAAGCGGATGGAGCGGCTGTCAGGCCTTGTCTGGGAGAGCTCAATCTTGACTAGCCATAAGAGTGAGGGTTGCATGTGAGTTCGGGGTTGTGAGGAAGTTTCTGGGGGGGGCCCATTCAAAAATTTGCTGTGGGGCTCAGTTAGTTGTAGTTACGCGCCGGCCGGTTCCACCACATTTCCATAAAGCTAAACAGCAGATTTCACAACTCAAATTTCAGGTTATCAAGCAGGTGACAGTCCTTCCGAGATGTGATTGGGCCAAAATACTTAAACTAACAGAAGCTTATTGGATACATAGACTGCAATACTTGGAACCTTAGGGCTTAAACAAGGAATATGTACTGTATGGCCCGATATGTTTTCTGGATCCTGTTGTTTTATTTTTATTCCTAATTTTCACAGGAGCGCCCGTGCCTTCTCAAACAGCTGATCAGCGGTGGTCCCGTGTGTTGGACCCCCGCTGATCCCAAATGATTCCAAACATAAAGCAAAATCTACAATGGAATGGTTCAAAAATAAACGTATCCAGGTCTTAGAATGGCCAAGTCAAAGTCCAGACCTGAATCCAATTGAGAATATGTGGAAAGAGCTGAAAACTGCTGTTCACAAACGCTCTCCATCCAACCTCAAAGAGCTCCAGCTGTTTTGCAAGGAAGAATGGGCAAGAATTTCAGTCTCTAGATGTGCAAAACTGATAGAGACATACCCCAAGCGACTTGCAGCTGTAATCGCAGCAAAAGGAGGCGCAACAAAGTATTAATGCAAGGGGGCTGAATAATTTTGCACGCCCCACTTTTCCGTTTTATTATTACAAAAAAAGTTTAAATGATCCAATAAATTTGTTCCACTTCACAATTGTGACCCACTAGTTGTTGATTCTTCACCAAAAATTAAAAATGTTATATCTTTTTGTTTGAAGCCTGAAAAGTGGCAAAAGGTTGAAAAGTTCCAGGGGGCTGAATACTTTCGCAAGGCACTGTCTATGGAGTTGTATATGGGTTAATTTTGGTAGTTTTTTTATTTCATTTTTATTTCATACCATTTTGGGGTGTGTATGACTTTTTCATGACTTTTCATTAAATTTTTTGAGGAGGGTTGAAAAAACACGATGAATAGGTTATAATGATTTTTTTTCCATCATGCTTTATATTTTTATAGTGTGGGCATTTTTAGATGCAGCAATACATGTGATGTTTTTTTATAATCTTTTTTTTATTTTAATTTTGTGGATTTTTTAAAACTTTTTTTTTAGGCTCCCAAGTGGACCTCTATATGCAATCAATAGATTGCCTTCTTTATATAGTAATGGGATTTTAATACAATACAAAGACCAGTATATTCCAATGCAGCGCTGCCACCTGCAGGCCTGCAATGGGATATACCAGTAATAGACCTAGAAGCCTTGTGCAGGCTCTGGCTTATTACTTCTATGGAACGTCTTCCCCAATCTCAGCCAGTGGAAGGCGGTCCTGCTGGGGACATTTGATCATAGCATCTGAGGGGTTAAATTCAGAGATTGGCGTTATCACTGATGGCAGACGTTAGCCGCAAAAATCCTGTGTGTGAAACAGCAGACACTTGGTAGCTAAGGCACTTACTGTGGATGTCGGGAAGGGGTTAAAGGGGTTGTCCGAGTTATGACAAAAAATATATAGCACCATAAATCTGATGGGCAGCAATATATAACTAAGTTCAGCAAGTTTTAGGAAAAAAAAATCGATATTTCCTAATTTCCCTGGTTCTCTTCTGGTCTTTGTTTACATGCAATAACAACAATCTCAGCCCTCCCCCCCCCCTCTCTGCAAAGGGAATGAATACAAGTGCTGAGTGACATGTCTGCCTGCTGGAATACTCAGCAGCATGTTGTATGTGTAGGACTACAAGTCCCAGCTGTACACTGACACTGCTAATACATACAGGAATTTCTCCCTAACTGTTCTTGTACAATTCCTCTACAGCTCTTGTGCCCAGCATTGTCTCCTCTCACTGCTGCAGCTACTGTTTGTTATAAAGCCTTGAGCCCTCAGTGTGTTCTGGCTGAAGGGGTTAATGTTTTATCTGAAGGAAACCAGGGAGAGCAGATAGCAGGAGTCCGGCAAAGAAAGGGGGCGTGGCCAGTGACGTCTCGTGTACAGACTGTTATCTGAACTCTGAGGCTTGTGAACGAAACATCACAGAGCAGAGAGATAAGGTGACATCACAGGTCATGTGACCCTCAGTCAACTCTGAGAAACCAGCAGCTTTAGAAACACAAAGTATATGGGAAAGTTGTTATACCTGACAAGTTAGAAACACATAAAGAACAAAAAAATAACTCGGACAACCCCTTTAAGGGAGCTGTTTAATTAATTTTCTTTTGTGTTTATTTATTAAATCATTAAATAATTAAGTAAATAAATGAACAAACATACAAAGAGCATCTGTCACCATGATCTTGGACTATTATCTACATGAGTTTTCTTCCAGATAGGGAGTACAGTTAACTATTTGTTTCTTTCTGCCTCTGTTCCCACACTGCCAGCTCTCAAATGCTGAACTGAACTACACAGTTTGGAATGCTTTGGCACGTTAGCATATTATGGAGCCCAACAATGTATTTCAGTGCAATGCTGGAGTGTTCCTTTATGTTATAAAGTATTATATAGTAGTAGCTAGTATGAGTGTAACAATGAAGGATGCCTATGGGCCCAAGCGCTTTTATAATTAGAATACGGTAGATTTCACTGTAAAGCAAGAGATGCAGATAATGTCCTTTCTAACATGTAGATAAAAAATTGAGAATTTTTTAAACCAAAGACAAGTTTTATATTGTTAACTTAATTTTATCCTAAGCAATAGTTGTTGTTTGGCAACTAATTGACTGTATTACCTGTTTATGCTATAATGAGCAATGGTTAAAGCAGCCAAATGACATAATTAAATTGATGGAATATTTGCTGGTCATTACTGAACTATTGCAAACACAGGATTTTATTAAGAGGTTTATGAATGTATACAAAATGTTAATCCTTTACTTATAAAAATTACTTATACTGTGGTGCTGGATAATCAGTTCCCATAGAACTATATACAGTTAGGCTTCCTTCCCACATACATTTGGTCTGGCCTCTTTTTTTGCCACTTAATGCCAGTAAAAATCCATTTTTTAATGTGACTTTTTAAGAGTTTTTGTGGTGTTTTTATCTTCAAACATGTGTGAATTATTTCAGGCTTTTTCCCCATATGAAAGGGTACTCAGGTATCTTTTTTTAAAGGTCCTAATATCTGGGTCTGCAGTCAGGTAAAGGTCCAATCTGAGAGAAATTTAAGGAAAGCCAGTGATGTTCATCATGCTCCTGCTCCTTATATAGGAATGATGCCCCTTAGTTCTCCTCTGACAGTAATGATGCCCCCTTTGTGGCCCACAGTATGATACTCCTTAGTTCCCCTACACAATATGATGATCCTTTGAGTGTCCCTGGCACAGCATGATGCCCTGTTAGTGCCCCCACACAGTATGATGTCTGGAAGTGCCCCTTGATTAGTAGAATTTTCCCTAAGTGACTCCCTTCCCCTCACAGCAGGGTGATCCCTTAGTGCCCTGCACAGTATGATGCTCCTTTTGTGTCCCTGACAAAATATGATGCCCCTTTAGTGCCTCCACACACATTATGATGCCCCCTTAGCAAAATGTCTCATAAGTGCCCCGTCATAGCAGGATAATACCTTCGTGCCCACACCCTTTATGATACCCCCTTAAGTGCCTCAGACACAGAATGAGGACAGCTTAAGTGCCCGCCCCACACACACATTGATTCCACTCAGTCCCCCCATACAGTTGATGTCCACTTAAGTAGCGTCCCCCAACAGACTAATGCACCCATCACTAAATTATCCACACCTAATGTGCCCCATCACTAGTGATGCAAACCTAAAGTGCCTACACACAGAATGATGCCCTTCAAATGCCCCCACACAGTAAGATGTCAGATGCCCCCATATTGCCACAAATTTGAATACTCACCTATCCTATTTTTCCCTGATGAACAGAGTGGAGAAGGTCTGTTCTGGTCTGTTGTGTCACTGTCTTTGCAAGTGGCGCAATGACATCACTGCATTGTACTGAAACATTGATGGTAGGTAAATAATTAGATAATAACGGTTGGTACATACAAGAGGGGAGTGTGCACAAACTTTGACAAGTGTTTGACAAGTGGCACTGGGCCTGCAGCCTATCAGAGGCCGGCTCAGGCGGCGCGATGACGTCATCGCGCCGCCTGAGCCGTACAGCGCGGGACACAGGCCGGAAGAGGCCTGCATCGCATCGCTGCCAGCACCATGGAGGTAAGTATAAGTGTTAATTTTTTTTTTTTTTTTTATTGTAGCAGTCACCGACCGGAGCTCAATTGGGGGCACTGGGGGCATTTTGGGGCATTTTACTGGCACATGGGGGGCATTGTGGGCATTTTACTGGCACATGGGGCACTGTGGGCATTTTTACTGGCAACATGGGGCACTGTGGGCATTTACTGGCACATGGGGGCACTGTGGGCATTTTTTTTGGCACATGGGGCACTGGGGCATTTTTTACTGGCACATGGGGCACTGGGGCATTTTTACTGTACTGGGGGCATTTTTACTGGCACATGGGGACTGGGGCATTTTTACTGGCACCATGGGGCACTGGGGCATTTTTACTGGCACATGGGGCACTGGGGGCATTTTACTGCACATGGGGGAAATGGGGCATTTTACTGGCACATGGGGCATTTTTACTGGCACATGGGGGCACTGGGCATTTTTACTGGCACATGGGCACTGTGGGCATTTTACTGGCACATGGGGCACTGGGGGCATTTTACTGGCACATGGGGCATTTTTACTGGCCACATGGGGGCACTGGGGCATTTTTACTGGCACATAAGGGAATGGGCATTTTACTGGCACAGGGCATTTTTACTGGCACATGGGGCACATGGGGCATTTTTTACTGGCACTGGCATTTTTACTGGCACTGGGGGCACTTCTTACTGGCACATGGGGGCACTGGGGCATTTCTTTTATGGCATGGGAGCACTAAGGGGCATTTTTACTGCACTGGGGGCACTTCTTACTTTGCACATTGGGGCACTGGGGCATTTTCTTACTGGCACATGGGGCACTGGTGGCCATTTCTTACTGGCACATGGGGGCACTGGGGCATTTTACTGGCACATGGGGCACTGGGGCATTTTTTACTGGTACTGGGGGCATTTACTGGCACATGGGGCACTGGGGGCATTTTTACTGGCACATGGGGGCACTGGGGCATTTTTACTGGCACATGGGGCACATGGGCATTTTTACTGGCACTGGGGGCACTGGGGCATTTTTTACTTGCACATGGGGGCACTTCACTGCACATGGGGCACTGGGGCATTTCTTATGGCATGGGAGCACTTGCATTGGGTTTACTGGCACTGGGGGGCACTTTCTTACTGCACATGGGGCACTGGGCATTTCTTACTGGCACATGGGTACTTCTTACTGGCACATGGGGGCACTGGGGCATTTTTTTACTGGCACTGGGGCACTGGGGGCATTTTTACTGGGTACTGGGGGCATTTTTACTGCACAATGGGGGCACTGGGCATTTTTATGGCACATGGGCAATTTACTGGCAACATGGGGGCACTTGGGCATTTTACTGGCCACGGGGCATTTTTACTGGGACATGGGGCATTTTTACTGGCACTGGGGGCACTGGGGGCATTTATGGCACATAGGGGCACTGGGGCATTTTACTGCACTGGGCACTTCTTACTGGCACATGGGGGCACTGGGGGCATTTCTTTATGGCATGGGAGCACTAGGGCATTTCTACACATGGGGCACTGGTGGCATTTCTTTACTGGCACATGGGCACTGGGGCATTTCTTACTGGCACATGGGGCAACTGGGGCATTTTCTTCACTGGGCACATGATTTTGAGGGGGAATCAATGGGGGGAACTTCTGGCGCATTATTGGGCATTTCTTACTGGCACATAATTTGGGGGCATCTATGGGTGGGGAGCAACTTTTACTGGCACATTATTAGGGTGAAATTTGGGGGGCACTTCTTACTGGCACATTGGAAGCATTATTACTTCTGGGGCAGAGTGGGGACATTAGTACTGTGGGGGGCACTATTTACTGTGGGGGGCACCCTGGCACAGTATCAGCGCAGTTATTTCTGGGGACGGTATGTTCACACTATTACGGGACAGTATTTGCTGGGCCAGTTATTTTTAGGACACTGTGTGCCAATAATTATTGAAGGGCACTATCTGTGTGGTACTAGTGGCACAGTACTGCGGGGGTGTAGGATGATTTGTCCAAAAGATGGGAGGATGATGGAAAGTAGTAAACTAAGTTTATTTTTTCTGTCAAACTGCAGAGATAAGAAATGGCTGAAAAATGGTGTCTGGTCTGAAAGGAGAAGATGAGGAAAAAGAAGATCTACATCCGAGGAGACGTCACTGGATGTAAGAGGTATGAGGCTCTGTATTATACTGGATTTAAGAGGTATGGGGCGCTGTATTATACTGGATGTAAGAGGTATGGGGCGCTGTATTATACTGATGTAAGAGTATGGGGCCCACTTATTAGGCGGGGGGGGCCCAAGCTGAACTCTTGCACCAGGGCCCATGAGCCTTTAGCTACGCCCCTGCAGCCCAGCCAATAGAGAGCTGGGAGTCTGGGACACGCCATAGGCTGTGGGCAACCTTGACCCCCCCTCCAGTGAGGTGTAGGGGGTGTGTCATTGGGGGGGGCGTGTCATCAGAGCCGTGTCATCAGGGGTGTGAGGTGTCATTGGGGGGGGGGCCCCCAGACATAACTTCGCTTAGGGCCCCAGAAATGCCAAGACCGCCCCTGCTAAAGAGACATGGGCGATGGGGGCATTATGTCCTCTTCTCTTTCTGTGCCGTAAAGCTGAGTATGGGAAACGTTGTTGTGGCTAGTCTGCACCCAGTAGCTCAAGGAAATCTGACTATTAGATATACAGCCTGCAGAAAGGAAACAACTTAATTCATATAATGAGCACCAATACTACTAATACTTCAAGTCAGTAGTGATTTTACTTTGTTAAATTGTTATTTGCTCAGCTTTATTGTCTAGTCAATTATCGTCTTCATTTTGGTGTTGTTGATTACTTTTTGTCACCTAAGATAGCAGCATTGCTTTATCGTATTTTAGGACTATTGATTTTTTGTGAAAACTCTATTTGCTTGAAGCTGTGTACAAGAACTGCTGCGTCTATGACCATCTGCTGGTGTCTCAGTCATATTGAAAAGGGAATAATAACTCATTATGTAATTATAACTGAACAGAACCTAAAACTTTGGTATTAACTAAAAATAGGCTTTATACCATCATATGAAAATAAACTTTGCAGTACTGTATGTGTATCTCTGCTCTGATTATGGAAGAAATAGTCATAATTACCACCAGTGCTATTTATTCTTCTTCCAGGATTCCAGCATTATTTCATTATAAAGGCGTACCTTTGTCTTGCCTGGAAGTACTAGGTGTGTCACAACAGAAATGTTGATATTTCAGTTGTCTCTGTAAAAAAGCACTTCTGCCAGCAAATATAACATAGTGGCCCCTGTAGATTTCTGGGAAGCATACAAGAACTTCTAAAAATAGACAATGTAATAAAATACAATGTACATTTTAATAGCTTCTGACTAATGGCTATGATTTAGAGTCTAGTTGCAGAATTATAAACGGTAGATTTTTTCTCTTAATGTACATTCTAAATTTCTAACATTATTCACAATATGCTTTTACAGAACATAAAATTACTTATGTACAGTAAATTATAGGGGTATTTATTGTTTCTAATAACGCCTTCTTTCTGTCCAATATTGGAAATTATAAGCCCACTTTTGGTGTCATTAGCCACAGTCCATAAAATTGTTAGTTGGTTCTTTGTAACAGGTGGCAACTGACCACTAAGGGCTCGTTCACATCACCGTTTGGATTTCCGTTATATTTTAGATCCGTTTCTAATAACGGATCTAAATATAATAACGGAAGGCAAACGGATACAAACGGACAACATATTGTCCGTTATTTTAACGGATAGACCTAACGGATCCGTTATAATAACGGACATAATGCGTCCGTTCATGTCCGTTGTGTTCCGTTATTCCCGTTTTCTAACGGATCCGTTTTTTTTTTATTTTTATTTTTTTTTTTGAAGACAGAAGACATTTTCATTTGAGCATGCTCAGAAAATAAACGGATCTTCAAAACGGACGGAATAACGGATCATATTTTAAGCACTCCGTTTCTATCCGTTACTCATTGACTTCAATGCAAATAGTAACGGATCCGTTACATCTCCGTTATTTAGACGGGAACAAAAGTTCTGCATGTAGGATTTTTTTCTCCGTCTAAAATAGCGGAAAGCGGACGGAATGGAGCCAAACGGAGTACAACTGACACTTTATCAGTTCAATACAAGTGAATGGGATTTTAAACGGATACGTTTCTTTACGTTCAATTCATCCTCTGAACGGAGGAATCGAACGGAAAGATGAATGGTGATGTGAACGAGCCCTTAGTCAGAATACTCTGTTAGGCCTCTTTCACACAACAGTATTTTTTGCGGGCTCCGATCTGCATTTTTTGCGGATAGGATGCGGACCCATTCATTTCTATTGGTCCGCAAAAAATGCGGACAGCACACCGTCTGCTGTCCGCATCCGTATGTCCGTTCTGTAGCCCGCAAAAAAAAATAGAACATGTCCTATTCTTGTCCGTATTACGGACAAGAATAGTACTGTTCTATTAGGGTTCTGTTCTGCAAAATACGCCAGCTGTTCCGTTCCGTAAAATACGGAATGCACAAGGATGCCATACGTTTTTTTTTGCGGATCCGCAATTTGCGGACCGCAAAACACAACGTTCGCGTGAAACTAGCCTTATAGGGAGCCTGTCAGCACATATCTTTTGCAGAGCTATTCTCCCCATTAGGATTGAGAATATGAAGTTTCATTCCGCCACATTCTGCTCTCTCATTCCAGCAACAGTGTGTGCCAACCTTGTGAAGACTTACAAAAAAACGTTTGACCTCTGTCATTGCCAACAAAGGATATATAACAAAGTATTGAGATGAACTTTTGTTATTGACCAAATACTTATTTTCCACCATAATTTGCAAATAAATTCTTTAAAAATCAGACAATGTGATTTTCTGGATTTGTTTCCTCATTTTGTCTCTCATAGTTGAAGTCTACGTATGATGTCAATTACAGGCCTCTCTCATCTTTTTAAGTGGGAGAACTTGCACAATTGGTGGCTGACTAAATACTGTTTTTTCCCCACTGTACAAGTTTTTAATAAAGTCAATAGAGCTGCCAGGTCCTGTTTTAAAACATCTGTCCCACTTTATGACAACACATAGATCCGGAAACTAAAGAATCACAGAAAATAATGCACTAACACAATAGATGCAAGCATTATACATGGACTAATCCCTCACTCTGATACAATAAAATCGGAGACTCTCAGCCAATATATTTTGATCAAAACACATCTGTGCCTGCCTACCTGCACCAAGGTGGTCTCAGTCCTACGCTAAATCTACCTATGCTGTTGGGCATCTACATTCAGGAGAGCAGACCTACACATATAGTGTGCTGCTCCTAGTCACCTCTATGTGCATCCAGCAAACAATGAGAGGAGGAGTGTAGTAAGACAAACTATTCATTTAACCCATAAAATGTTAGTGCTTCGTAGTCATTAATAAGCCAACTTCAAATAAGCATTTACATGTCTTGCAGCTGGAAAATGGTAAATGAAATAATGTTAAAAATGGGTTCACTGATAAAGTTTGGCAACATGTGGATATGCAGAAACATTAGAAAGCAATAAGCTGATTTATTAGGTGAAATAAAATACTTCTATTTTATATGCAAATACTAGATCTATTAGTATAGATTCACTTAATGAAATTTGAGCTTTTGGGTGTCAATGCAGTAGGTCACGTTAGATTTAACAAACTCAGGGGGCCATGTTCTGCTGCTCAAGTGTGCAGATGGAGCCTCTGATCATTTGGACTTCATTGTATCTTGTAAAACTATTATGACCTGTGAAGACGTGTCTGAAATGTTTATGCTATTGTCCATTTTATCTGACAGAAGGAGCAAAAACGTATCTAAAATGTTTGTGTAAGGCACTGTCCTATTAATATGACCTATAAATTAACAAGAAAAGCTTGTTAGTGATTATCTGTCGGTATACTGTAAATGTACCACCAATTACAATATGCTTGTTCATCGGGTAAACAACGAGTCAAGGTCTCTTTACATGGGACGACAGAGCAGTAGATTATCAGGATGGAAGCGTTCCTTCCCCACAATCTGCTGCTCACTGGTGAAGAAGACCGCTCCATTTACATGCAGTGATGTGATGTCATTGCTCTTCCCCATACTGATTCGTTGATTGCCAACAGCAGATCATGTTTACACAGCACAATCAGCTGCCAGCAAACAACAATTTTGTGTGTGTGTGTTTCGCTCGCTCATCGGGGTAATTGGCGCTCCCATCAATGCTCGTTGGCGATTATTTTTAAGATTCTCAGCCCGTGTAAAGGGCCCCTCAGTATGGAGAGAGTGATGGCATTAGGAGCGCTTCCTTCCCGACAATCTGCAGCTCTGTTGTCCCATGTAAAAGGACCTAGACCTTGTCTGTTATCTAGGGATTATTGCAGATCTGGGAATAAGACATACACAGTGATCCTTAGAGATTGCATATGCTACGTTCAACTCTTTGGTTAAAAAGATTGAACTTTTCAGCTAGTGGTTCAACCTCATCTATGAAAGGACTCTTTGCGTAGAAATGTTTTCCCGATCGACACTCTGACTGCTTTCACTGCAAAGGGCTTCCCAACTGATGTGTCACTGTCAGAAGATGTAAGTTTTCTATCCTTGTTATATACTTAACTTGCAAAAGAAGACCATATATTTGCATTAATAAAATATACATATATCTACAGTATACATATTCTTACCATTTATTAAATGTGTGTGTAGTCCCTCTTTAAAGAGTACATGAACCTGAAATCTTGCCGTTATCAGCAAAACAGCTACATCCACCCCTTTATAGGAAAACAGCACCTCAAACAAGAGCGGTTATGTAACTGCTATGTTGGTTGCTGGTTGGTTGTTCTATGGTTGACGTATTCTACTTGAATGTCTTTCCCAGAGAATAATAGAAAACAAAAAGATTATATCACTCATCAGTAAATCTTAATATATATATTTTTTTTATTATTTTCGAGATGTTCTTCAGCCTTGCAATCAGAACAGAACTATAAACTGTTACTTTGAGTTGGTACATTAAATCACAAGACTGTGTTACAGAAATTCTTGCTCATAAGTCCGTTATATAGTCCAGGCAGTCTTACCATTCTTATAAGCGACCGGTTTTGAATGTAAGTGCTTCTGGGCGAAGATACATTACACTCAGTTTGTTCCATTTAGTGCAGTGCTGCAATACTGCCATCCATAAGTATATAGTAAGCAAAAGAGTATTCTACACAGTAAGTAAGCCAGAACCTGCTGTGTACACCTCATACTTGGCATCCAGTTTGCCATATTTTCATTGCATTCATCATTTCCTATACTACCGAGTGAAGTTAAGTACATTTCTTGTTCCACAACACTTCTTTCCGACTACGCTACACGCAGAGAAGTGTTGAAATACACCCATGGTGATGGAATGATGTGCTCATTCTATATTCAAACCTAATGGACACGTATGAATCCTAATGTGCTGATATTATTTACTACATGTAGATGCCATTTTCATCTAATGTCTCTGTTCGTTGGATATTATCTGCATTTTAATATATTTATGTATATATATCATATGTAAAGAGAGTAATACAGGAATACAGTGTGCATTAGAAAAGTTACAGTTTCTCTAGATTCTAAAATCTTCAGTTAAAGTTGACTTTATAATCATTGAAGAAGTTATCTCAGGATGCACGCTGACAACACTTTTGGCCTGCTGTGGGTGAAGTCATGCTTCTGCCCTTTGACTTTCTCAGTTTCAGTGTTCTTCGACACATAGACTCTAGAGGGAAGCTGGACATTGGATAATGCGGTTCTCAAGAAGGATGCTGACGATCAGGAAAACAAAATAAAGACCAAACATCATGCATCCTAAGATCTTGTTCATTCTCCACTTGCACAAAGCGATGGATAAGATCACGAACAGCAGCATAATGAAGAGAAGGACAATTGCACAGAAGAGGCCATTGCTGCTGACAGTCACAGGTTTAAACTGGTTAAACATGGCAAACAGGAGCCACGGCATGGGGAGACTGTAAAAAAAAAGCATAAAACGTACTAGTAATAATAACAACTGTGGAAAAAAGACATATTGCGCATTCACAAGCTATGCACTGATCTATTGCTGCCAAGCATAATATGAGAAACATTAACTTAACATGTATATGTTTTGATCAAAATGCATAGGCCCACTCACGCATTGGGGCCGATTTACTAACACTATGTACATTTTTAGACTGTGCAAACTAAGACTAAACAACCTACAAATGCGCAAAATTTATTTCAGTGGCTGATGTTGTACGTTAATCTGGTTCACCATTAGATTGTCTAGTCTGTTTATATCACTATTACGTGGCTTATTTTGTGCTAGAACTAAACAGCTGAATCCTGGTGCTTCTAAAATCATGCCCTTCCTGTTGTTCCATCCCCTTGTCAGCAAATTCAAAAAAGTATCTGTAACTATAATTGTAACAACTCGCCTTTGTGCCAGAGTTCTGGCTCCATCTGAGACAGAATTCTGTAGCATTTGCAATGGTAAATCTACCCCAATGTCTACATTCCTTCAGTAGTCGCAGCAAAGAAATGGGAGCCCGACTACTTACCCAACTGTGATGTCAAAAATGTTGCTTCCTACAGAGCTGGACACTGCCATATCCCCAAGCCCTTTGCGTGCAACAATGACGCTTGTTATGAGGTCTGGAATTGAAGTACCAGCAGCTAATATTGTAAGTCCCATGACCTCTTCTGTTATGCCGATAGTTTCTCCTACCTGTAGCAAATCATGAGAAAATAGCTCAGTTATGATACTACAAACAGTCTTATCATATTTTCTAACATTTAAAGAACATTTTCGCTGCCAACTGATCAGGATTCAGATACTTCTCGGTCAAAGTTGAATATTATGCCTCGGTCAAAAGGGTCACTACACGTCAATGAATCATCAATATCTGGATGGTTTTCTCTGGACTGCCAGGAATAAGAAACTCTAAAAATAGGTCACTGCAAATTTAATATTGATGAACCATTGTGCTCATTATTGGGAATTAGATATAATATCACATCACTGTCCCCCTGATTCACCGGAGACTAGAATTTATGCTAATCTGTCAACATCAACTAGAATATATTTCACTAGGTTTGCATGATGTAGACCATTTCAACCTCCATCACTGGACAGTTTGACAACTGATAATAGGAACTAGATGCTTCACCTCTGATTCTCAATTAACTTATTAATCACATTTTCATGAGAAACTGGATATTATGACAGAAAGTCACTACACATTGGCAAATGTATACTGCTGGAAATTTTAGTGTAGAACTATTAATACCTGGAAACTGAGCCATGAGCTTGCCATATCATAGATATTATGCCACTGAGCCAACAAAGCCTGAGTGCTTTTTCTGGATGGATTGCCACTGATAGTCGAGAAGAATTAATCATTAATGTGCCACTAAACTCTGAGCACAGAAAACCTTTAGTAAGGGTTTGCTGCATTGTCACACTATTTAGTATATAATACTCGTTTAATCTAAATTATTTAGGACTAACTAATTCATATACTTGATATGAAGTGAATGGAATGTCCACTACATACATGGGCAGAGCTGTGTAGTTCAGGCACCCCCGTCTGTCACCAGAGCTACTCCCGAATGTCTGCTTGAAAAGGCCATCAATATAAAAGGATTGGACAACCCCTTTAAATAGTTTCCGAATAATAAAATATATGGTGAAAAATGTAACTGTGATGGATATGCGTTTTTTTTTATTATATAGATACTCAGGTAGACAGGGAACACAAGATTTTTGTATTACCTGCTGTCTACATATACAAATCACTGATAACAGTGATCTAATGGTAACAGCCCATTAGATCACTGTAACAAGTGATCTATACACAGTAAAGTGACATACAGAAGATATACAGATCATGCCTTCTTTGCCTGCCCTCAAGCACCCGCTGCACGGGGATTCCCTGTGACATCATCTGGAATGAAGCTAAGCTAAAACATTGACACAACCCATGGACAGGTGTGGTGATGTTTCTGGAAGAAAGTAGCCATGTTTCTGATCCTAGACAGTCCCTTTAACACAAACTCAAGCATATATTAGGGAAAAATAGATGTTTGCATCAACTTATGTACCCAATAGGGGTAGGGTTGCTCAGATTTTTAAAAAGAATTTGAGCTGGGTAGAGAAGGGATGTCTTTCAGTGGCGGGATCTAACAATCGGCTGCTGATGTCATACTGTTGTAGTCCTAGATTTGTATGTGGCTGGTATTATTGACTTAGGAAATCTTTATGATACAATATAATAAAAAAGCTATTAGATCATTACGAAGCGATATGCTTACCTGATGTGCCCACCATACCATTAGATAAGAAAAAACTGCAATCCAGGCAATTGATCCAAAAAATGTTACCGGGAAAAATTTTCTTGATGACTGTATGAACAGAAACGTTAATGATTTTAGGATATAATCTATACATTTTGCATACACAGTACCATTGCATTCTGGGTATTTCATGACATGTACTATTCTTCATGAATCTCAAACTGAGGCAATATGAAAAAATAATATTTAATCAATGTAAAAAAAGAAAAAAAGACATGGTTATGCTAAATAACAAACAAATCTGCCCACTGAAATGTATCTACAATGCATGTTTCCCTGCATGATCTCCATAATAATGAGCACTTCATGTAAGTGCAACAGCTCTCCAAATGTTCTAATTTCAGGGATTTATCAGACGGGCCGTATATACAATATGTATATACTATTGTTGAAAATGTATTGCTTTGTTGTGCATCTGTAGCTTTCCCTGTGTGTACACACTTATCCCTTTGATGTTGACAGTTTCTGTTCTGTTTCTCATTAAGATAAGGCTGTATAGTAATCAGCAACAAATGTACACAAAGAGCATATGGGTAGCATTTCTTTTCTCAGGTTTGTACTGTGGTACATTGAATTAATATCTTGATGTAGTCAGTAGAGAGCAATGATAAAATTTACAAAATGGCCAAATAGTTTGTGAGCTGCCTACAAAGGGTTGCAATTTGCATTCACACAACACTGCAGTGAATTCAAGTTGCACACAAGCTTCACTATATATAGCCTTCTGTCTTTAAAGGGGTATTCCGGTTACCATAAATATAGCTTATGTTTTAGACTAATTCATCATCAATAATTACCTAATATAATGTTGATTTCACATATTTACCGTTCAGTAGTTATAAAAGTAGTTTTCTTCCTCTGCTACCCACTGTGTTTCCTCATAAATTACCATGGCATTGACCTGTAGTTCTGAGCCTTTGTTAGGTCGAGCATGCTCAGTGTGTTGCTATCAGTTCTCTAGCTAAATGTTAGTGTTCTGGTGATTGGTGAGTAGAAGGGGCGTGACCGGACTGGAATATCAGGCAGCCAATCAGTAATCATCAACACTCATGAACAAGCACAAACTCACAGCAGGAACAGGTAGGCATTGTGGGGATTGTAGTCCTTGAAGTTTTGGGAGGGTAGATCAGGTGTCATGATACTCTCAGTGTGCTGCAGGCTCACACAGGAGCTAGACAAATGCATTGCAAGGTAAGTTAAAGATCTGGTTATATGTACAGGTATGGGTTCTGGTTGGGTCACAGCTTGCAGCCTTAATGCAATTTTTAAAAAATTAAGTTACTTTATCGGAATACCCCTTTAAGGATGAGTGAGCACTTGGCCAGAGGCATCTGGAATAGTGAAAGAGTGCTTGGACTTCACTGTCTGAGTGAGTGGCCATGGGTGTCTTGACAAGGGCGAGCAAGCATCTGGAAATGTCTGAATGAAGTCATTAAGCCCCAGTGTTGGGATAAGCAAGTAAGTGAGCACTTGCCCTAGAGTGTCTGGATGAATGAGTACCTGTACAAGTGTCTAATCCAGGTGCTCCACCAGTGAGACAGCAAGCAAGCATTTGATCCTGGGCCCCTGACTGATTGAGTCAAGGATGTCTCATTATTATTGTCTGTTTTGTCTAGAGTGACTGCATGGCCCTGGGTGTCTGGGTAAGCCCTTTTCTGGTAACTACGTGTCTCAGGGTTGAAGAGGTATAGGAAATGCAGTTGGTTTGATGTCTGGAGAACTGAGTTACTAGCCCTTCATGTCCTATGTCCAACCTGAGGCTGGCAAATTGGCTGTGTGGGCTGCAGAAGGAGGCCTATCTCTTGACACAGTCCCAATACATGTTTTAACTGTATGACACTAAAATCTCAGTGGTGTAATTGCAATATTATTCTCAGACAGATTGGTGGGCACAAACTTATTGTCAGGGAAGGCCTTTTTGATACACACAGTCTCAGTAAAGGTCCTTCATTATATTAAGGGGATTTTCTCAATATAACATAGATGTTCTTTCTTTAGGATATATAAGAAACCATAACCCCTTTGTTCTCTTGACTGATGGGATTCAAAGATTCCGACCACTACCATTTCTTTCTGCCGAAACAGAACACGGAGTGCTCTCCGCATCTGAGACGCAAAAAATGCACCTCAGATGTGGACCCAAAAAACGTTCTTGTGCATGAGCCCAAACACTGACGTGTGAATAAGGCATAACTGTTGGAAATAACTGATCAAAGAACTGAAGCCTAAGGGCTCATTCAGACGGCCGTATGATGTGTGCAAAAATACGGATCCGTTTTTTTGCGGACAGTTCAACATGTCCGCAAAAAAACAGATAGCATTCCGTTTTTTTGCGGACCCATAGACTTCCATGGGGCTATGTCCTGATTTTCACTGACAAATATAGGACATGTTTCATTTGTTTTGCGGAGCCATGGAATGGAAAAACAGGGCACATAGAAGTGAAGTCAGTATATAATCCACAAAAAAACGGATCCGCATTTTTACGGGCAACATACGGCCGTCTGAATGAGCCCTAAGAGACATAGGAGTTCATTTAGATAGTGATATAGGCCAGTTTTCTGGCTTATACCCGCTGAAAATTGCTAGGCAAAGGTTATTTGCACTGCAATCTGCAACTTACCTCCGCTCACACCAGGGATAAAAAATGGGAGAGTGGCGTGAGAAGGGCAAGTAGGCCCATGTCATTTATCATTTTCTACGCCTGCTTTAGGTGTAGAAAATGGTCTAAATTTAACCCAGCAAGGAAGCTCGCTTACATTTAGACTGACGGTGGATGTGCTGAAGTTATTTAGAGGCTGGAGCCTCTACATAACTTTGGCGGGGTTATTAAAACACTGGTTATAATAAATGACCCCCATATTGTTTGCTAAGCCCCCAGGCTCTTCTCCTAATACAGGATGGCACTATTCACATTTCTTAGACAAGGGATTTTGGATTCTGTGCAATGCTAATTGGTTTGTTAAGGAGCAATCCAAAAGTAACCGATTATAAGTGCCATAAGGTTGAATTGGATGGGCAAAAAGTGAGTTCAGTATCATCCCGGGGCAGTTCCTTGATTCAAGACATCTTGTCTTTACATATCTAGGGTGGGGAGCGTACCACAGAACTCCAAGCATTAGGAAAATGGCCATAAATTCTGGTACAAATGGTTAATCAGTGTCACACAGATTAGACGTTATATTGGAGTAATATTATCCAAAACACGTTGCAAATACAAAGATAAATATGGACCAATAATTGTTTTCTGACTTTGTTATATCTGTAATACAAATCTCTGCAGCTTAACTTCTTCAAGACCAGGTGATTTTCCGTTTTTACCTTTTTCTTTTTTACAGTTTTACAATATTTCCCCTAGGGAACTTACAGTAAACAATCATTAGATTGCTTCTCTCATAGACTTCAATCCATTAGCATTCGTGAGCGGGCCATATGTCCCGGAGCGTCATTGATTGTGCGCATGGGAGCGTACAGCAACATAGGTTACAATGATGCTGCGCACGTCAAGCCGCCCGCGGGACTATTGTCCCACACTCACAAGATCATATGAGTTTGGGACAATAGTCCAGCGGGTGGCCTGATGTGCACAGCATCATTGTAATCTCTGATGCTGTGCGCTCCCATGCGCACCATCAATGCTGCTCCGGGACATATGGCCCGCTCACAAACCGTATGTCTCAGGGGGCATATGGTCGTGTGCAAGGGCCCTTATACTATGTTCCTAGGGAGCCACGCCACAGGCTGGCTCTCCACAGAAACTAATGTGCGGCAGCTTCTGAGCATTCAGGAGGACAGAGGCTACTGCGCACACCATTGGGGTTCCCTGATCCTTGCTAGGGGGAGCCGTTGCTCCCGGATTTTGATTTCCTAGATGCTGTGGTCACATATGACCATTGCATCTGAGGGGTTAAATGTGTGTGATAGACGTTATCGTTGATCGCATACATTAGGCCTGGGTGCCTGCTGCTTAAAACAGCAGGCACCTGGTGACTACAGTGCCCACTGCGCTTGCAAGCCATTTTTAAATACCTGTCTACCAACGTAAATTTATGTGAGGCGGTTGGGAAGGGGTTATGCAAGATGGCTACCCTTATAATAATGTAAAGAAAATAAAAAGTAAAAATATACAATCAGAAAATATATTAGTGTATCTCAGTTTATATTTTCCTTTGTAAAAAAAATAATAAAATGATACATTCTATTCAAAGTAACGTTAATGCTTGTGCATTGCAAAACATGATACTTACTGCATTTCGGACATCAGGTAATGTTATCCACAAAGGAAATACAATTGGTAGCACTGCAAGGTACACAGCTCTTTTACGCTTTTTACTAGGCCATGCTAGAGTCAGAGGATGGTCACCTTCATCAGCAGGTTCTGCACTTGTCACCTGAGCAGGAGAAAGTGAATACAATGGTATCTTAGACATAAAACAACTTTTAGGCCCCTTTTAGACAAGCGAGTGTCTTGCAGCTCAGCACCCATGACAGCATTATGTCAGTGTTATCCAATACATTCCAGACCTCTATGGGTTACACAGCATCATAAATCAATATAATGCTATGCAACCCCGGCAGTGCTAGAAGTTCAGGATGGGAGCTGTGCTGTGAGTCCACAGCGAGACAATCGTTCATCTGAAAAGGGCATTAGCCTTTTGTTACTGATTTACAAAGAAATATATCTTTTTTTTATAAATAATTGTTAAATGGCTTGTCCACTCCTTTGAGACTGATGACTTATCCTTAGGAAAACTTATATTCAGATGGTCAACAATAAACACAGATGAAAGCTGAAACTTGAAAGATCCACCCTATTAGACCAGGCATACTGACTGGGAGGGCTCATCAAGCTAATTCAAACAATAACTTTCTTTTGTCTGTATGCTAAACAGCAGCAGAGATATCTGCATTTTTATTAATATGCAAATTAGCAATTGAAGCACCAAGAGGCGGGGCTGCATCATTTGAGCACTGTTTTGTAACACCCCCTGTACTCTGCACACTCTTCCCCCCACCTTAATTGATAGGGCTAGACATGCTAAGGGTAGAGCTATATCCTAGCATCTACATGTCATATACTCTATGTACTATAGCTTCACCACACTGAGAACTGCGTAGAAAGCTAATCTACATACAGTATAACTGCTTTATTCACAGGCACAATATATAAGGACATCAGTAATATGTGTTGGCTCATAAGCATGGGAGAAACATACCTCTTTGTTTGGTAATGATATAGCTTGGTGGTTAAGCGATTCGTTTTGTATGTAGGAATCCCAAGTTTGAATCTTAGGATAAACTTTAAAAAAAATTTCTTCCACATTTATCCCATAAGAAAAGTCTATGTCCTTATATTGAGAATACTGTTTGTTTGCTTTTTAGAAAACTAATAAATATTACTCGTTTCTTTATAATTATATTTTGTATCTGTGAATAAACCAGTAATAGGTTTTTAGCAAAAAACAAACAAAAACACACTATTCTCAATGTAGTAAGTCCTTATTATTATGATGATGATATATTATTTATTATAGTATTGCCTTTTAATATGGTTTTAAATTAGAGAAAAAAATAACAGAAAGAAAACTTACATCTCTTCTGGGTCTTGACCCTGTGATCTCTACATGCAGGCTAAACCACTATTCCACTAAGCTATAACATTACCACACAGACATATCAGTTTTTTATATGCTTATAAGGTAACACATATTACTGGTATCTTTCTAATCATACATTGTGGAAAAGGGAGGGGCGTGACTCCTAAAAAATAACTTTTATTGGATCCTTAAAATGCACAATCGCAAATGTCACTAACTATAAGTGGGCATGTATATGGGCCGGAGGGAGGGATACTGGCCCTATTGAGCCCTACCATATACCCTTAGCCCAGGGATTACCTCCTGATGGTGGGGGTACCCTGTCCCCGAACCTGCCCTAACACAGCCTGGTAACACCCTACACACAAAAGGTGAAAGAGATCTTGTAAACCCCAACGCGTTTCACCCAAACACATGGGATCATCAGGGGGTGGTAGTAAACATAAATGTAGGGATAATTATTCAATAGATGTTAATAATATGATAAAACAAACATGGGACTAATATTATGGTATAGTATCCAAATGTATTAAATAAGCCAATGTTACAGATATGGGAAGCAAAGGTAATGCTATATTGATGTACTTACCACTGCCCGGAAACCTCAGGGATTGCAGATAATGGTAGTAGGCAAGATGAGCAAAAATAAGTTACCCCCTGTAACATGGATCCACTGATGACAGTGGTGGCAGGCGAACTGACAAAACCCATGTGGCGCCGCAGAGCTCCCTGAGGTTTCCGGGCAGTGGCAAGTACATCAATATAGCATTACCTTTGCTTCCCATATCTGTAACATTGGCTTATTTAATACATTTTGCGAATATACCATAATATTAGTCCCATGTTTGTTTTATCATATTATTAACATCTATTGAATAATTATCCCTACATTTATGTTTACTACCACCCCTTGATGATCCCATTTGTTTGGGTGAAACGCGTTGGGCTTAACAAGATCTGTTTAACATTTTGTGTGTAGGGTGTTACCAGGGTGTGTTAGGGTAGGTTCGGGGACAGGGTACCCCACCATCAGGAGGTAATGCCTGGGCTAAGGGTATATGGTAGGGCTCAATAGGGCCAGTATCCCTCCCTCCGGCCCATATACACGCCCACTTATAGTTAGTGACATTTGCGATTGTGCATTTTAAGGATACAATAAAAGTTATTTTTTAGGAGTCACGACCCTCCCTTTTCCATGTTATATACTTTGCGTCCTCCTTCTTTATCTTGATTATCACCAATTTCACTTCTGTTAATCATACATTGTGCCTGTGAATAAAGCAGTAATATGTAGATTAGCTTTCTGAGCAGATCTCAGTGTGAAGCTATAGTACATAGTGATATGATATTGCTAGAACACAGCTCTAGAACTCAGCTCTGCCCTCAGCATGTCAAACAAGGGGAGGGGGAGTGTTCAGAGCACATATGTATATATATTGAATATATATACTGTATATGAATAAAAGCCCTACCAGCCAGTATGTCTGGTTTAATAGGGTTGATCCTAGTGCAGAGCCTCTTTAAGCCTTATTCACATGTCGGTGTTTTGGTCAGTGATTTCCCTCAGTGATTGTGAGCCAAAACCAAGTTTGGAGCCTCCACAGACATAAAGTATAAGGGACAGATCTGCACCTGTTCTGTGTTTAGAGCCGCACCTGGTTTTGGCTCACAATTGCTGATGGAAATTAGAGATGAGCGATTCATTCAAAATTTTATTCGCCAAACACTCGTCGAACTTTTCATAAGATTCGTATATTCGACGAATATATTAGTTGAATCTGTGTACAAAATATATGTTATTACGTGGCGTTTAGCGAACATTCGCGCACTAATAACGAACGTTGAGTTTTAAAAAGTACGCAACTTCTTTGAACATGTACGCATGAACGTACAAATTGCGTGCGAAAATGACGGGCTTTGCTGGAGAGGAATGGTGGAGCAGGAGGAACGCTCTGAGTCTGACCCCTGGCTACATATGGATACTGTATCAGCAGATGACAGCAGATCATCCGGCTGAGACTGAGATGAGCGTGCCATCCACTCCACTATGTCATCCACTTTCTCCTCCACTACAATTTTGCGCATTGGTGGGTTAACCTGGTGGAACACCGGCCAAGTATTGCGAATACTACAAGTAGAAGCTCCAGCTGCAGGTCCTTTGGCACTGCTGCCCTGTGTCACCTTCTCCTTTTTTTTTAGAGCTCGAGGTCTGGCTGGAACTGGACCTCTTTTGCTTATCCATTCCAGACATTTTTCACTTCACTCTGTGGCCCTGCAGCTGGTCTTTGTCTCTGTCTCTCTCCCTGTCTCTCTATCCCTGCCTGATTAATTACTAGCCCTGCACTTGCCCTGCAGTATCCCTGATGTGTAATATGGATTCCCTGAACAATTACACCCCAATTTCAACAACACAGGTCTCAGTGTCTCAGAACTTCACAAACAGTGCTTCTGCTCGTCTCAGCAGTCGCAGCAGAAGTGATGCGTCACTGGCTTACCTAGCCTGAGCCAATCAGAGCAAGCCCTGCCCACTAGGTCAGGTGACCACTTTCTTCCCGGGCTTTTGCGCACAAATAATGAACTAACAGTAAAAGTTCGCAAATTACTTGAAGTCGTACGCAACAGCGTATAGTGTAACTTATACGTAGCATTAGCGTGCAATTTATTGGACAAGTACGTAGCGAATGCGTAGAAAGCCTTAATAGCATTTTCGAATCTTAACGGAGCGAATCACCTAATATTCGGATTCGCTTCGCAGCTGAAAATTTCCAAGATTCGATATGAATCAACGAATCGACGAATAGATTCGCTCATCTCTAATGGGAATCACTGACCAAAACACTGACGTGTGAATGACGCATAAGGGCTACACACAGTTCATTTATAGTCTGTTATCATGGAGAAGCCATGACTTCATGTGACAGTGTCAATAATGTAAAAAGTGTAGTAAAGAACAATTTTGGCTATGCAGCTTTAGTTGAGCAGAATGTGGTATTGAATGCAATTCAATGGCCCCTGAGAATAAACAGTAATTTGCTAAGTAATGCAAAATGAGACATAAGAAGGTGTCACCTGTGTTTCAGCAGCCTCAATATTGTGAGTGACATTTCCATTTTGAACTGGACCAGCAGATTCTTTGGGTGGTGTCACTTCGACTTCAACATTAGAACTGTTTGGAAGATCAATTTTTTCTGCAATGAAAGTATTAGAAAACAACTGTTATATTACACATACTAAAGTACCTGGCCATATGGATGACATGGAAGTCACCATTCAAAGCTTTAAAAGATCTTAACCAAGTCACACACAACTCCAGCTTTTTTAGACTGCCTGCACACCTGGCAGATTTGTATGCAATACATCCACACCAAAACCACCGAAAAAATGCACATAAATCCTGTCTATTTATTGAGGCTTTGGTGTATTTTTGTATGTTTTAGAGTGGATTTTCTGTTACGTTAACAGTCTATGGGTTGAATCACTAAAAGTGCAGAATCCCACAAACAACCAACATGCTGAGGATCTTAAAATGTGCACTGCAATTCCGGTAATTTTTCGCAAGTGTACATGAGATTTGTCAAATCTCATTCACTTTGCTGGTACTGTATTATGCTGTGGTTTTTCAGCAGCAAGACCATGCGTAATCTGCAATGTGTGTTGTTACCGTTAGGGTAACATAGTGTGACTGCAGCATAACACATTGGAACTGCTTTTCAGTTGCAGAAATTTTATGCAACAAAATCAGCTGGTGTCAATGGCAGGGCATAAAATAGTCTCCACAGTTGTATATGCTATTTGGAGCATATTTTCTATGTTTTTGCAGAAGATTACATGGTAGAAAGCACGGCTAAAAATTAGACTGATAGCTCTTGAAATCGCCCTTGAATTTTTCAGCCAGGGTATTACACTATGTGATCATAGCTCAATTAACTCTACCTACTGCAGTTGAATCTACCACTGCCCTCAACTATCAGCTATGACCTCTCTAGGGGCATACTGACTTCAATGTGTGTAAAAATATTGGTAAAGGTCATTGTAAAAACATTTTTTCTCATGAATGGGGTAAAATGTATAATAGAAGAATCTGAACTTAAAAAGTCACAAAACCTGGTTTTGCTACTTTTTAAATGCCACTGGCACATTTATCCTCATTTACACCAGAAACTAGCACAAAGGAGGAGGCATTTCATTTATGATGAGGCCTGTGTTTTGGAAGGGCATGGTCCTTGACGACTGGTGTAGCACAGGCTGGTCTTCATAAATCAGGATCTTCATTTCTTAAAAGGAACCTGTCAAGTTTAACCTGGTGTCTGAGCTGCCGGCAGCATGTTATAGAGCAGGAGGAGCGGAGCAGATTGAAACATAGTTTTATGGGAAAAGATTCTGTAAAACCTGTAATTTATACATTTAAATTCCTGCTCATTCTGGGCTTTGAAGTCAAGTAGACAGTCCTATCAGTGATTGATAGGATATCCCCTCTATGACTATATATATATATATATATATATATATATATATATATATATATATATATCTGTCAATCACTGATAGGAGCAAATCCTTTGATTTTTACTGAATCTTTTCCCATAAAACTATACATCAATCTGCTCAGCTCCTCCTCCTCGATAATGAAAGCTGTAGCTTATATTACATTTTCGTGGTGGCAGGTTCCCTTTAATGGACAGATCTTGCTGGAAAGATACTCAAAAATGTGACAACTGTTCCATTACCTGACAAAGTAACAATGCTATCAATGATGCCTGATTTGCAAACTATTCTTCGTGCAACTAGCATCAATTAATGCACTGAATTTCAGCTAAAAGTTATACTTATATTAACTTAGTTATGAACTATCGCTTAAAATCTAACTTTTATTAAAGTGCTAGATAAAAACAAGAAAGATTGTTCCATCAACTAAAAAAAAAACCCCAAAAAACTGCAAGGTGTCAAGATGTGCGTGGTGTCACACCTGCGCCTATAAAGATATATTCTGTATCCTAGTCTGCCCAGATCATTGGGCCTGTAAGGGATGGCAGAGTACGATAACAATTACTGACCCTCTAACCTCCCACTATGATATGGTATCAATAAGGAGTGGGGGGGGTCTCACCGCTGGGGGCAGATCAACGCTGAGTACAATCTCAGCTGTTTTTATACAACTTCTAGCGTAGCCCCTGTACCAAATATAAGCGCTCTAGCCTGCTTTCTGCTATGGTTCAGGCATAATACGCCACCATAAATCACTGCCCTATAAATGAAATCCCTTGGTGGCTACATAAGATTCCTCAACATTTTTCACGTAAATAGTTATCGCTTGATACGTTTCTCAGGCTGAAATTTGCAACGCCCTATTCATCAGGTGGTGTGAAAACTATGAGAAAAAACAAACAATAGGAAAAACATCACGCTACTGATGGTGAGCATGCAGCCTAGTCCAAGTGACGGTGGCTACTAGGCTGCACGCTCACCCCCACTCCCTATTGATACCATATTCTAGTGGGAGGTTAGAGGGTCAGTAATTGTTATTGTAATCCCTTACAGGCCCAATCATCTGGGCAGAATAGGATACAGAATATATATTTATAGGCGCAAGTGTCACAAGGGATGTATGGACTTATTGCTCTGGTCTACACCATGCACATCCTGACGCCTTGCTGTTTTTATTTTTTTGAGTTGATGGAACAGTCTTTCATGTTTTTATTTAGCACTTCAATAAAAGTTATATTTTAAGCGACAGTTCATAACTAAGTTAATATATTCATTAGGGTCAGTCGTCAACCTCTGGTATCGTTATTTACAGTAGTTAATCTAAAAGTTATACTTACCTACATAGTTGGCTTCTCCATTTAACCTCTCACTGTCGTCCACCTGACATTTCATTTTGGCCATTTTGTGCAGAATTGACGCCTTCTCTTTAAATTTTCCTTAAAATATTTGCAAAAATAATTATCATTACAGCTGTTTGCATATCAGTGCATTACAAATGAGCTTTACGAGAATAAAGGTAATTTGGAAATTTAACAATGTTTTGGTAATCTATAATTTTAATTACAAAGTTGAAAGCCATATAAGCATCTTAGTTAGTTACTATGGACAGTGAACACTCTCCTCTTCTCACTCGCTGGCTTTTAGAATGTTTCTCCTATAAGTAATGCTATGTGCAAAAGTCTGGAAAGTAAGAGAAGGTGGGCTCATATCACATCCTGTGCAGTACATGCAAACCATAAACTGTTTTGTAAGAAGAACTTTATTTCATTTTTTGCCACTATATTATTATTATTACTACCCACAACAAAAGTGTGAGTGAATGTGCCCTTACTTATATATTGTAGCTAATACCTAAAGAACAGGTTAGTTATGAGCACTCAGTATATAGAATACAAAAAAAAATAAACTGATACCAGAATAAACTGAAAGAAACATAACCTAAAGATGTTGTCCAAGTTATATTTATTGATGACCTATCCTCAGGATAGGTCATCAATATCAGATCTGCAGGGGTCCGACACCTGGCACCCCCGCCGATCAGCTGTTTGAAGAGGAGGCGCACACCGTGCCAGCGCTGCCTCCTCTTCATTGTTTACCTGCTCGCCGTAACATCTGCAGCGTTGAGCTGGTGTAATTACATCCAAGCCGCCCCATTCATTTCAATGAGATGGATCACCACTGCGGATGTTACCAATAGAAACACTATACAACGACCAATATTACCACCATATAGTGGTAGATTTTAATTTTACACAGGTTCTCTGCAAAACATATAGGCAAGTACATGCAGTTCAGTAAAAACCAGTGACTTTCAGTTCACGTATACTTTGATTGGAAATGTTCACTTTCCTTTTCCATCTGGCCTAGTCGATCATGACGACTTATTCAAGTCACAACTTGTGGCTGTAGAGTTTGAAAAACTGTGTTTAGCTGCTCACTTTTCCAGCATTCTCCCTACCATTTCCCAACCTACAAAAACTCCCTATCGTGTTGATATCCCATTTGGCCCTATTACCTTAAGCCGCTGTGTGGCACGGTGCCCACAAATACCGTATTCCAGAAATAATATTGTCATAATGATTATTACCCCTAAAAAATAGTGCCACACAAATATCCATGGCATGTCTCAAGGTCTGTCTAAAAGGTTTGAACATTGACATATAGGATAGCTACCTTACATCTGGAGGTATCAGAGGCAGAGCTAGTTAACAGTTCATTTACATTTCCTATTCACAAATGCTTGTACACATGTACAGTAGGAGGTAATAAGCCAGGGTGCTGCCTTCAACGCTGAAACCACTCCACATGGCTGGATGCAAGGCGTTTGGACCACATGAAAACAAACTGGATAATGAACTATGCTCTTTGGAAGTCCAGAATGTGTGCCTTCTGGATCTGATGAGGGGAATATAACCCAGTAAAGCATTATCAGTTGACATTTTCCAGCAGCAAAAGCCTCAGCGCAGGGAAAGTCCTCTCAAATGCCATGGTCACAATTGACTATGGCATCTGAGTGGTTAAATGTCAGTTATCGGTGTTATCGCTGATCACAGACATTGCATCCAGATGTCTGTTGTATAAAACAGGCACCCAACAGCTATGACACACACAGCTTCTAAGAGGGCCCCATCTTTAAACCCTGAACTTGTCCATATATGTACAGCGCTTGTCCTGAAGGGGTTAAAGGGGGCATAAACCTTTGCTGAAACCACAAAGATGTAGTTGCACTTCCCAGAGCTTTTCCAGTGTGGGAAGGTGGCCCAGTGGTTAGCACTGGTACCTTGCAGCGCTGGGGTCCTAGGTTGAAATCCAACTAAGGACAACATCTGCATGGTGTTTGTGTGGGTTTCCTCTCACACTCCAAAGCCATACTGATAGGGAACTTGGGGACAGCAATAAATGATAAGGTCTGTAAAGCACTACTGGATATGTCAAAACTATAAAAGTGAGCAAAATAAAAATCTATGGGATTCATATGCCACACACTGGAAGAGAAGAGATCATGTGTATTGTCCAAACAGTCTGCTCCAGCCTGGAAGTCAGCACAATAGGGGTAGAACTGAATCCGCTTCATTGTTTGTCTATATCCTAGCTAAATAATATCAGCATCCACCTAACAACCTCCAGCTCAGACTGGACAAGGAAGTCATTTGACATCTAGACTTGTCTTATTGTCCAGTTCCCTGCAGAGCCTTGACTGAGGAATTCAGCCTTTAATGCTGAAAGACAACTAAAAATTGCCTAGATGTCAGGGATTAAAAAACTGTGGCTAGGGACCCAGGAGAGAGAGCTTCGCTGCCCCTGTGACCAGTAAGAGGAGTTCTGTGGATTATATCCCCCTTGCTGTATATCCAACTCTCCTGGATTACACTCTGACCTGTGCCCTTTTTTCTTTTTTGTGTGGCACAATACTGTTTGGACAGTTTGTTTTGGAAACAATAACTGTGTTGGCACTGTCCCCTCATCACTTGCTGTGTTGACTGCACGAGAATAGAACAAACTTTGTGACAAAAACCTCAAAGACAGTGTATCACCAGTGACCTCCATGGTCCAGTTATCTGGATAGACATGTATGGTTCACCTGATTTTACTGGTGTTTTTCTTTTGTTGATCAGAGGCTCCGTTCCTGAGTTATTATGCTTATTATAATACTTTTTCCTAATATGCCAATTAGGCATCTTGTTGCACACAAGCTCTGCTCCTTTCTGTGGCCAGTCCCTCCCTCTCTTTTTTGAATGAAGGACTGGTCACAGAAAGGAGCGAAGTTTAGGTGTAGTAAGAGCAACAGTGACACCCTCACTGCAATGTCTGATGTGCATATTAGGAAAAAGAATCATAACTTGAGGATGGAGTCTCGGATGAACAAAAGAAAACCAGCATCATAATCAGCTGAACTATGGCTGCGCATATATGCAAACAGTTGGAGTTTCTACTTAAAATATGTCTGAAATAAACCCCATTCTTAAAGACAACAAGAACAATGATGTCAAATATATGTTGTTGCTGCTAAAGGTGGTACAAACTACAACTCCCAGCATGCACACTAATTCAGCTGTTCTTGTAACTCCTATAGAAGTGAAGGGAGGATTCTTGTAGTTGCAGGTTCATAACAGCTGGGTTGCTGATCCCTGCTTTATATAATGGAGCATTAATTCAAATATTACAATACAAGTGCATCTCAATAAATTAGAATATCATCAAAAACTTGCTTTTGTTCAGTAATTCAGTTCAAAAAGTGAAACACATATATCATATAGAGTCATTACAAACAGAGTGAACTTTTTCAAGTGTTTATTTATGTTAATGTTGATGATTATGGGTTACAGCCAAGGAAAACCCAAAATTCATTATCTCAGAAAATTTTAATAATTAACCCAAAACACCTGCAAAGGCTTCCTAAGCCTTTAAAAATGTCCCTTAGTCTGGTTCAGTAAGCGACACAATCATGGGGAAGACTGCTGACTTGACAGATGTCCAGAAGGCTGTCATTGACACACTCCACAAGGAGGGTAAGCCACAAAAGGTCATTGTGAAAGAAGCTGGCTGTTCACAAAGTGCTGGATCAAAGCATATTAATGGAAAGTTGAGTGGAAGGAAAAAGGGTGGTAGAAAAAAGTGCACAAGCAATAGGGAGAACCGCAGCCTTGATAGGATTGTTAAGAAAAGGCCTTTCCTAAATTTGGGGGAGATTCACAAGGAGTGGACTGCTGCTGGAGTCAGTTATTCAAGAGCCACCAGAGATGTATCCAGGACATGGGCTACAAGTGTTGCAGTCCATGTGTCAAGCCACTCATGACCAATAGACAACGCCAGAAGTGTCTTACCTGTGCCAAGGAGAAAAAGAACTGGATTGTTGCTCAGTGGTCAAAGGTGTTGTTCTCAGATGAAAGTAAATTTTGCATTTCGTTTGGAAATCAAGGTCCCAGAGTCTGGAGGAACAGTGGAGAGGCACTCAATCCAAGCTGCTTGAGGTCTCATGTGAAGTTTCCACAATCGGTGATGGTTTGGTGAGCCATGTCATCTGCTGGTGTAGGTCCACTGAGTTTTATCAAGACCAAAGTCAGTGCAGACGTCTACCAGGAAATTTTAGAGCACTTCATGCTTCCCTCTGCCGACAAGCTTTTTGGAGATGGAATTTTTATTTTCCAGCAGGACTCGGCACCAGTCCACACTCCCAAAAGTACCAATACCTGGTTTAATAACCAAAGTATCACTGTGCTTGATTGGCCAGCAAACTCGCCTTACCTTAACCCCATAGAGAATCGATGGGGTATTGTCAAGAGGAAGATGAGAGACACCAGACCCAACAATGCAGACGAGCTGAAGGCCACTATCAAAGCAACCTGGGCTTCCATAACACCTCTGCAGTGCCACAGGCTGATCTCCTCCATGCCACTCTGCATTGATGAAGTCATTCATGCAAAAGGAGCCCCAACCAAGTATTGAGTGCATTTACTCTACATACTTTTCATTTGGCCAACATTTCTGTCTTTAAAATTTTTTTTACAGTTGGTCTAATATTATATTCTAATTTTCTGAGATAATGACTTTTGGGTTTTCCTTGGCTGTAAGCCATAATCATCAACATTAACAGAAATAAACACTTGAAAAAGTTCACTCTGTTTGTAATGACTCTATATAATATATGTGTTTCACTTTTTGAACTGAATTACTGAAAACAAACCCCAGCTTTTTGACGATATTCTAATTTATTGAGATGCACTTGTACTATTTATTATAGTAATGATGCTGGGCTTGGCACCTGCTGCAGGCACCAGGTATGTAAGGGCTCATTTAGATGAGGGAGCTTCAACTAGTCCATGCACTGGCTGAAAAAAATGGATTGCATTCAAATAGTGTTTGCGTGCACTCTGTTTTTCTTGTGCACTCATTCACTAAAATAGTTGAGTCTTGCAGGAAAGTTGGACATAAATGGTGCTTGCTGTGACGGACCATATGAATTGATCCATTGACTATAGTGAGTCAATGTTCATGATATTGCACAGATATAAAAATATTTCATCCCGCAAACACTGGGTCCGCAATATATGGGCACTGGCCGTGTGCACACCACATCACGGATGTGGACCCTTCACTAGAATTCGTTATATTTATCACAGATGCATTCAAGTTAATTGGACTGTTTCCATCTACAGAAGCTGCATAGATGTTGCTTGTGCATTGCGGACCGCAAATTGCAGTCCCCAATGCACGGAACGGCCGAGCAATGGTCGTGTGCATGAGGCCTAATGCAGATATACACTCACCGGCCACTTTATTAGGTACACCTGTCCAACTGCTCGTTAACACTTAATTTCTAATCAGCCAATCACATGGCGGCAACTCAGTGCATTTAGGCATGTAGACATGGTCAAGACAATCTCCTGCAGTTCAAACCGAGCATCAGTATGGGGAAGAAAGGTGATTTGAGTGCCTTTGAACGTGGCATGGTTGTTGGTGCCAGAAGGGCTGGTCTGAGTATTTCAGAAACTGCTGATCTACTGGGATTTTCACGCACAACCATCTCTAGGGTTTACAGAGAATGGTCCGAAAAAGAAAAAACATCCAGTGAGCGGCAGTTCTGTGGGCGGAAATGCCTTGTTGATGCCAGAGGTCAGAGGAGAATGGGCAGACTGGTTCGAGCTGATAGAAAGGCAACAGTGACTCAAATTGCCACCCGTTACAACCAAGGTAGGCAGAAGAGCATCTCTGAACGCACAGTACGTCGAACTTTGAGGCAGATGGGCTACAACAGCAGAAGACCACACCGGGTGCCACTCCTTTCAGCTAAGAACAGGAAACTGAGGCTACAATTTGCACAAGCTCATCGAAATTGGACAGTAGAAGATTGGAAAAAACGTTGCCTGGTCTGATGAGTCTCGATTTCTGCTGCGACATTCGGATGGTAGTGTCAGAATTTGGCGTCAACAACATGAAAGCATGGATCCATCCTGCCTTGTATCAATGGTTCAAGCTGGTGGTGGTGGTGTCATGGTGTGGGGAATATTTTCTTGGCACTCTTTGGGCCCCTTGGTACCAATTGAGCATCGTTGCAACGCCACAGCCTACCTGAGTATTGTTGCTGACCATGTCCATCCCTTTATGACCACAATGTACCCAACATCTGATGGCTACTTTCAGCAGGATAATGCGCCATGTCATAAAGCTGGGATTATCTCAGACTGGTTTCTTGAACATGACAATGAGTTCACTGTACTCAAATGGCCTCCACAGTCACCAGATCTCAATCCAATAGAGCATCTTTGGGATGTGGTGGAACGGGAGATTCGCATCATGGATGTGCAGCCGACAAATCTGCGGCAACTGTGTGATGCCATCATGTCAATATGGACCAAAATCTCTGAGGAATGCTTCCAGCACCTTGTTGAATCTATGCCACGAAGAATTGAGGCAGTTCTGAAGGCAAAAGGGGGTCCAACCCGTTACTAGCATGGTGTACCTAATAAAGTGGCCGGTGAGTGTATGTTCTATCAATTCATAAAGCATTAAACAATAAACCCAGAAAAAAAGCACAGCAACCAAATCGTTTCTAAATTCTTACTGGAATCTAAACCAGTCCTACATATACATTTATAGTAGTACAGTAGGAGATCACTAAGGCCCCTTTCACACGAGTGGGAGACTCGGATGTCTCCTGCATCGTGTGCCTTGTACTGAACTGCCGACACTGAACGGGGGTTACATAGCATTATACTGATTTATGATGCTATGTAACTAGAGATGAGCGAGCATGCTCGTCCGAGCTTGGTGCTCGTACGAGTATTAGGGTACTCGTAAGTGCTCGCTGCTAGGACGAGTATCTCGCCATGCTCGAGGAAATGGCATCTCCCGCATTTTGAATTTTTGGTGCCTATAAACTCAGCCAATCACAAGCCAGGAGACTCTGTGGTACACCCAGCATCACGTGGGGCCCTTACATGTCGATAGCAGGGGTTGGCTGGCCTGATCAGGTGACCCTGGAATATACTAGTGACTGCCCGCGGTGCTCGGCTCAGTCGCTGCCTGGATGTCGTTAGGGACAGATCTGCTGCGTTTCAGGGAGAGTGTTAGGGCCTGGATTTAGTTCTCTGTTAGGCAGGAGTGATATCAAAAGAACCCAACAGCCCTTCTAAGGGCTACAAGACACTTTTTTTTGTCTCCTGGCTGGGCTGGCACTAGTAGTGCAGCTATCGCCATATATAACACTTTTTTTTTTTATTGTTTTATCTCAGTGATACAAATCCAGTTCATACAGCTGTGTGGAACCATTCTGTGTGTCACAGTTCAGCTGTCCACTCACCACAAATCGTATTTTCTGTCCAGGTGACCCATACTGTACGTCACGTAATCAAATACGGTCTTTTGCTCTCACTGATACAGCTACATTACAAAAATCTCTGTGCGACATTTATCTGGGTTGCAATTAAGCAGACCAAGTCTGCCTAATCTAATAGTTTCAGTGTAATTGCTCCATACTGCACAGTACGTAATAAAATACGTAATTTTGCTCTAACTTATCCACCTATATACAAACCACAATCCGTATTTTCTGTCCAAGTGACACATTCTGTACGTCACTTAATTAAAAAAGGTCTTTTGCTCTCACTGATACAGCTGCATTACCAAAATCTCTGTGCGACATTTGTCTGGGTTGCAGTCAAAATAGCCACAGTAAGAGGGGGCTGAGTTTGCTCTCTGATATTTTCTGCACGTCACATTAAAAAAAAAAAAAAAAAAATATAAAAAATAAAATTAAAAAAAAATTGTTTTTTTGTTGTTTTATCTCAGTGATACAAATCCATTTCATACAGCTGTGTGGAACCATTCTGTGTGTCACAGTTCAGCTGTCCAGTCACCACAAAGCACAATCCGTATTTTCTGTCCAGGTGACACATTCTGTACGTCACGTAATTAAAAAAGGTCTTTTGCTCTGACTGATACAGCTACATTACAAAAATCTCTGTGCGACATTTATCTGGGTTGCAATTAAGCAGACCAAGTCTGCCTAATCTAATAGTTTCAGTGTAATTGCTCCATACTGCACGGTACGTAATAACATATGTAATTTTGCTCTAACTTATCCACCTATATATTTTCTTGTTCAGATTGAACAAGTTTGTGGGTTTCAGTACAGCAGGCCCATTTTTTTTTTGTACATATAATACACTTATATACAGAAAATGTTGAACCCCAGGGCTAAGGGTCGAGGACGAGGGCATTCAATTACTGCAGGGGGCAGAGGCCGTGGTCCTGGGCAGGGTGAGACAGTACCTGCTGATGAGGGAGCAGGGGAACGCCGCAGAGCTACATTCCCTAGCTTCATGTCTCAACTTACAGGGACATGGGTTGAGGACTGTTGAAACCACAACAGTGCGAACAGGTGATGTCGTGGATTGCGGACAATGCTTCAAGTAATTTGTCCACCAGTCAGTCTTCCACGCAGTCCACCCACGTTACCCAAGGGAGCACTCCTCTGGCTCCTCCACCTCAACCTCCTTCCCCCCAGTCTGCCCCCTCCCAGGAAAATTTGGAATGCAATCCGGCATACTCTGAGGAACTGTTTTCTGGACCCTTCCCAGAGTCACAAACCACTTCTCAGGTTGCTGCTGACCTCTTTCCCGATGCCCAAGTTTTCCAACTGTCGCAGTCTGTGGGTGATGATGATGACATTGTTGACTTAGTGGAAGAAGTGTGTAAAGAGGTGTCGGACGATGGACGATGAGGAGACACGGTTGTCAGACAGTGGTGAAGTTGTTGTCAGGGCAGGAAGTCCGAGGGGGGAGCAGACTGAGGAATCAGAGGATGACGAGGTGACTGACCCAAGCTGGGTTGATAAGCCGAGTGAAGACAGTGCTTCTGAGGCAAAGGCGAGTGCTGCACCAGAACAGGTTGGAAGAGGCAGTGGTGTGGCCAGAGGGAGAAGCAGGGCCAGAGCTGGTGCATCAGCAGCAACTGTTTCACGTAGTGAAGCTCCCGTGGCGAGGCCTAGATGTTCGCAAGTCTGGAGGTTCTTTAAAGAAAGTGAGGATGACCGACGGACTGTGGTGTGCAACCTGTGCCACACCAGGTTCAGCAGGGGTGCCACCATTACTAGCCTAACCACCACCAGCATGCGCAGGCATATGAGTGCTAAACACCCCACTCAATGGAACCAAGGCCGTTCACCTCTTGAGGGTCACACCACTGCTCCTTCCCCTGTGTCACTCGCTGCCTCTGCTAGTCAACCCCCTGCCCAGGACCCCGGCACGAGCGCCTCCCGCCGGAAAACCACACCTTCGCCTCCACAGCGTCCACCAATGTGTCCCTGCGCAGCGTTCAGCTGTCTTTACAGCAGACGCTGGAGCGCAGGAGGAAATACAGTTCCACCCACCCACATGCCCAAGCCCTCAACGTCCACATCTCCAAATTGCTGAGCCTGGAGATGCTGCCATATAGGCTGGTAGAGACCGAGGCCTTTCGCAATCTCATGGCGGTGGCTGCCCCTCGGTATTCGGTCCCCAGCTGCCACTATTTTTCCCGATGTGCCGTCCCATCCCTACACCAGCACATGTCACAGAACATCATCCGTGCCCTGACCAATGCTGTTTCTGAGAAGGTCCACCTAACCACGGACACGTGGACAAGTGCTGCCGGGCAGGGACACTATATATCACTGACGGCACATTGGGTTAACTTGGTGGAGGCTGGGACCGAGACTGACCCTGGGGCCGCTCATGTACTGCCCACACCGAGGATTGCGGGGCCTACCTCGGTCACGGTCTCTCAGACGTACTATGCCTCCTCCTCCACCTCCTCCTCCGAATTACCATCCGTGGGCACGGCGCCTTCAGTCGGTAGCTCTAGGCACAGCAGCAGTGCCGTGGATAAGCGCCAGCAGGCGGTGCTCAAACTGCTGAGCTTAGGTGACAAAAGGCACACCGCCCAAGAGCTGTTACAGGGCATCACGGCGCAGACTGATCTGTGGCTGGCACCGCTGAACCTCAAGCCAGGCATGGTTGTGTGTGACAACGGGCGTAGCCTGGTGGCGGCTCTGCAACTCGGCAGACTGACACATGTGCCATGCCTGGCCCACGTGTTCCATCTAGTAGTTCACCGGTTCCTCAAGACATACCCCAATCTGTCTGATTTTCTCACCAAGGTGCGCCGCATCTGTGCGCATTTCCGCAAGTCGACCACAGATGCTGCCACTCTCAGGGCAGCACAGCGCCACCTAAAACTGCCCGCTCAACGACTGTTGTGCGACGTGCCCACAAGATGGAATTCGACATTAAACATGTTATCCAGAGTTTACCAGCAGCGCAGAGCGATTGTAGACTGCCAGATGTCAACTTCCACCAGAACTGGTAGTCAGGTCAGTCAGATTCCTCAAGTCTACAATGAGGAGTGGACGTGGATGTCTGATATCTGCCAGGTGTTGACCAACTTTGGGGAGTCAACACAGATGGTCAGCGGCGATGCCGCCATTATCAGCCTCACCATCCCGCTGCTTTGCCTGTTGAAAAACTCACTGCTCAGCATGAAGTCGGATGCTTTGCGCTTGTCACAAGAGACGGTGGAAGAAGATACGTCGCTTGATAGCCAGAGCACCCTCCGGTCTGTTTCTCAGCACGTATCGGAGGAGGGGGATGAGGATGAGGAGGAAGAGGAGGAGAATGTCGGCGAGACAGAAGAGGGTACCAGTGCTCAGTCCTTCTTAACTCTTGAGCGTGTATGGGCTGAAGAGGAGGACTTGGAGGAGGAGGAGGAAATGGAGAGTCAGGCCAGTGAGGAGAGGGAATTCTTGCGTGTTGGGACTCTGGCGCACATGGCAGACTTCATGTTAGGCTGCCTATCCCGTGACCCTCGCGTTAGAAGCATTTTTTCAAACACCGATTACTGGGTGTTCACTCTCCTGGACCCAAGGTACAAGCCGAACCTTTCCACTCTCATCCCTGTAGAGGAAAGGAGTATGAGAGTGAATCAATATCAACAGGCCCTGGTGCACAAGCTGAAACAATCCTTCCCATCTGACGCCGCTAGCGGCAGAGAGCGTGGTTCTGTGGGCTAAGTAGCGGGGGAGAGGAGGAGAGCAGGCAGCTTGTCCAGCACTGGCAGGGGAACGCTCTCCAAGGCCTTTGCCAGTTTTATGTCACCCCAGCAAGACACTGTCACCTGTCCCCAGTCTCGGCAGAGTAGGGGTGAGCTTTACAGAAAGATGGTGAGGGAGTACCTAGCTGACCATACCAACGTCCGGACCGATCACTCTGCTACATACAACTACTGGGTTTCAAAGCTGGACACGTGGCCTGAACTGGCGCTGTACGCCTTGGAGGTGCTGGCCTGCCCTGCCGCTAGCGTGTTGTCAGAGCGGGTATTCAGTGCAGCTGGTGGCGTCATCACCGATAAGTGTACACGCCTGTCAACTGACAGCGCTGACAGGCTGATGCTTATTAAAATGAACAAAGCCTGGATTTCACCGGAATTCAAATCTCCTCCGGGGGAAAGCAGCTAAAGAGTAACATTACTTATGTATCCGATTCCTCTTCTCTACTCCTCCTACTCCTCCTCCTCCTCCTTGTCGTCTTTGTCTAACGCTGACCCAAAAAACGCAATTTTTTAGAGGTCCAACTGGCACTCTTTTACCACAATTTTTCCGGAGGTCCACCTACAGGCCCTCTCTCTAAACAATTTTTCCGAAAGGTCCACCTACAGGCCCTCTCTCTAAACAATTTTTCCGGAGGTCCACCTACAGGCCCTCTCTCTAAACAATTTTTCCGGAGGTCCACCTACAGGCCCTCTCTCCAAACAATTTTTCCGGAGGTCCACCTACAGGCCCTCTCTCTAAACAATTTTTCTTTGCACCTAGTTGGGTGCTTCCCTAACATGTGATGGGCATGTGCCTCGCCTTTCTTGGTCTGGGTGAGCACAATTGCCATGAGGGTAACCACCAGGCTGTTGCCTGAGAATTTGGGGTAATGGTGGGATTAGACAGCCTCAGAGGCATCCATGCATGCTGCCCCTGCTGTTTCCTGTCCATTTCCGTGGTGTTTCCATCATTTTCTGATGTTTCCAGGTTTTCACCCAGCCTTCCCTAGGCAGAGCCTTGGTCCCCTGCAAAAATGCTTGAGTCTCCCATTGACTTCAATGGGGTTCGTTACTCGAAACGAGCACCCGAGCATCGGGAAAAGTTCGTCTCGAATAACGAGCACCCGAGCATTTTAGTGCTCGCTCATCTCTATATGTAACCCTTACAGTTCTGGAATGTGTTGGATAATGCTGACAGTGTTATCCAACACATTCCAGAACTGTAAGGGTTACATAGCATCATAAATCAGAATAATGCTATGAAACCCCCGTTCAGTGCCGGCAGTTCAGTACACACGATGCGGGAGACGCCCGAGTCTCACGCCCGTGTGAAAGGGGCCTAAAACATCAAAGTATTACCTTCATTGATGGGGGAATACATCATTATTAAGAAAACACCTTCAATAATCCATACCATTTTAACATTACTCCATGACTACTATAAATGTATTTTCTCATGCAGGTTTTTTGCATTATTTTGCTGAGATTATTTTCAAATATTGTCATAATCATAGCAAAAAATGCCATAAGACCTGCATGTGAAAATACATCCCAGCAGCCTGACTAGTTTTCGGGATGACATATGCCTAATCTGAAGTAGTGAAAAGACATTACAGAATGTTCATTCATTCCATAGATACGTCTCAGGCCGGGTTACACAGCCTCAAAAGACTGACACAAGAACACATTGCATAAAAACAATTATTTACACTGATTTAACATGTTTCATCTGGAAAACTACAATCACTGTAAAAACAGTGTGCAACAAAAAAAAAAAACCATGTAAACCTGGCTTGAGTTGCATATTTTCATATCTTTTCAATTATTAACTAGACATAATTAATACTCTAAACATTGGAATACATATACTGCTTCTCCTACTTTGATGTGGAGTTAATACATGCTATCCTTTTTGTATCATACCTTGCATTAAAGAAAGGATGTAAGATCAAAAAATGACCTACTGCTTAAATCATGTTTTTATGTTAAACATATTTTTAAAGAATATTTTGTGATGTTATTTTTAATTATTCCATGTTAATATCTATATAAAAAAAACATAAAATGCTGCAATTTTCAGACTGCCCACTAAGCCTAATAATAGGTGCCACTTCTTGGTCTGTACAGATGATTTTTGCAGTTATCTGCTGATCATTACAAACATGATTGCAATGATGGATATCAGATACATATAGATAACACAGGATCGACCATTCACAATAGATGATGTCACAGCTTATCTACCGCCTCTGCACAGGTCACAGAACATGCCTATGCTTCACGTTTGCTGCTATAAGGCATCTCTCTAGGGGTACAACCATACGGTCAGGCTTCCTGATGCAGTTTTGGAAGCCAAAACCAGAAGTGAACTCAAAAAAAGATGACAAGTTGTATCTGTCCTTTATACTTTCTCTCTTTTCGATCCACCCCTGATTATGGCTTCTAAAACTGCACCAGGAAACCTGACTATGTGGCCATCCCCTAAATGCTGTTCAGTAAAGCTCATGCAAGATGGCAGCTCTCATAATCATGGTCAGGAAATAGATTACAAAATCCGAAAATAAAAACATATTAGACTGGTGTAGACTTCAGCTTCTGGCGCAGTGCAGGACAGAGATACGCCTGATTTGTTAAGAGGCTTCTGCCTCTCAAATCAGGTGCATCTCACGCCAGCGCAGGGAAATATTTGGAACTATTCCATATTTTGAACCTACTGCTGGTTTTGGCTAACAAATACTAACCAAAATACTGACCATAATATGCCCGTCTCAATGAAGCTTTAACACGTTTACTGCACACTCTATGTTACAATGTGTTTATGACGTCTAGTACTTACATTTGCTGTTTCTTAGCAGATATCCATTTTATACAGTATACTGCACATTATGCATCAAGATATACGGTATTATATGATATGGAGGAGTAGTGAATTGCAGGTCTGTGCTGAATTTCAATTCTAGTGTCCTTGAACAATGTGGGAAATGGATATTTTGTAGCTCTGATGTTCCCTGTGTTGATCTCTTGCACTTGTTCTCTAAGCTGAGTATGCAAATAGAACAATCCAGCTGATTATCACCGAGTCTGATAGCTTCATCATGACCCAGTACAATAGGAGTGGAGAGGCAATCAGAACGCAGGCACAGTAATGACTTACAATCAGCAAGATAACACTACTGGGATCTTGGATGTGTGCCCGTTTTGTCATGCGGTGTAGCACGTGTGCTAAGTCCTAAGAGAAGTTAAAAGTTGTAATAACAATAATGACAGAACAAGTTTAGGAAAAAAAGGATAATTTGGTGCACATTTTATTCTAGAACAAATTTCCTAAAAAGTTTGATAAAATTGTTTGTACGACAAGGTTCATTTCTTCAGCTTCTAGTCCTCGTCTGTATCTGGTGTGATTTAGAGATGCTCTGGATGAAATATAGAAAATATGATGCAGGGGTGTACAGCTGGTGCCTTCAATTTCCAAGTGACCCCAACCATTGCGGCACGTACATGTTGGAGTGCTGTTATATGACAACAGCCCCTTTTTATATTCTCCGCACTGATTATAAATGTCAGTCTAGGGCAAGGAAGATACATGTTAGTGCCCTCTGGTGGCTGTTCACCTGTAGCTTCCATGTCAGAATGATGAGTGGAGCAGTGCACAACACAGGAGCAAGGGTGGATGAGTGCTAATGGAGCTGACTTTGGTTGGCAGTAATAGGAGAGCACTGTCTGTGTGGCACTGTTTAGCTGGCACTAATGTGGGAATTATCAGGCTAGCACACTTATGGTGGCACTGAGTGGGCAACTCAGCACTGTGGCTGGCAATAATGGGAAGCACTCTCTGCCAAAATGTAGTTGATTCTGAGGGGTTTGCTGGCACTTTGAAGCTTATAAGTGCTATTTTAAAAAGATTATTCCAGGACTTAAATGTTGATGACCTATCCTTAGGATACGTCAATATTATCAGACCGGCAGGGGTCTGGCGCCTGGCACCTCGCCGATCAGCAGGGGCCATGGTACTCTAGAACTAGCACAGCTCTGTACATTGGGGAATTTATCAAATCCTGTTCCAGGATCCTGTCCTCCAAAAGTTGCAAAATAGGATTCAACAATTTAGACTTGTTTGTGCAAAAAATGTTTTGACATTTTGCATTTTTACACCATTCGCTCCAGTGCTCCATGCTTTGTCATGCAGAGTTAGCTGTCAGTCATAGATATGGACCGCTTACATGACTCCTAACCATAGAACATGTTTTACAGTATTTTCCCATAAAACTATATATAAATCTGCATTGGAATGTAAATGCTCCTGTAGGTGTAATGTGCAGGTATCACAACACTTTTGTCCATATAGTGTATATATTAAATATAAGAAGTTACGCATATTTAATACAGCCCTTAATGCAGGTCTCAGAGACTGGGAACTCCTTTTCATATAGCCAGGTATTGTGCAGGATTAAAGAAAAAAAAGACTCGCCTGTCACCGATGCCAAGCTCCCTTTTCCTCAGTTCCCGTTGAACTGGAAATGTGACATGCTCTCTACATGCACGTCACCAATGACAGCCAATCAATGGCCTCAGTGGTGATGTGTGCAGGAACAGCATGTGACCACTGTCACCACTGAGGCCATTGATTGGCTAGCAGCGGTCATGTGCACAGGCCTCATGCATACGACTGTATATGTTCTTGCAGTCTGCAAATCATGGATTCGGAAAACACGGATACCAGCAGTGTGCATACCGCATTTTCCCCTTCCACACGTCTTGCACTATTTTTTGCAGGGCTTGCACTACGTCTTGCACTACGTTTTACAGGGCTGCAGAATAGACATACGGATGCAGACAGCACAAAGTGTGCTGTCAGCATCTTTTGCAGCCCCATTGAAATAAATGGATCTGCATCCAAAACATAAAAAATGGGATTGCAGACCTAAAATACAGTTTGTGTCCATGAGGCTTTAGGGTTCAGCGAAGACTAGAAGTGGAGGAAAAGGGAGATTGGAACTGGAACTTAAAAGAAGAGAAATTCACATTTTAAAAATGTGTTGTAAATAGAGATGAGCGAGCAGTGCTCGTTACGAGCACTGTAGCGCTCGGGTCCCGTGTGAAATGCCCGCAGGCATTGCGGATCCGTCCTCAGCTGCATGTAAGTCAATGAGGACGGATCGTTTGGTATGACACTCATACCAAACGGTTCTGTCCCCACTGACTTTAAGACGGGTGAGGACGGAACCGTTTGGTATGAGTGTCATACCAAACGATCCGTCCTCATTGACTTACATGCAGATGAGGACGGATCCGCAATGCCTGCGGGCATTTCACACGGGACCCGAGCGCTACAGTGCTCGTAACGAGCACTGCTCGCTCATCTCTAGTTGTAAACTTTCGATTTTTTTTTAATAAAAAAAAAAAAAAAAAAAAAAAGGTTAAACATATAGACTCAAATTTACCACAATCATGAAGTACAAGGTGTCATGACAAATGGCTTGGATAAGTAAAACCTTACCGCATAAAGTGACACAAGTCAGATTTGCAAAAAATTGAATGGTCCTTCAGGTGAAAATGGCTTGGCCATGAAGGGGTTAACTCCAAAAATATTTTGGCACTCAACTTGGTCAATTAAAACTTGAGTACAGAAAAGAACTCAATATAAAATTTGTTCAAATATATAATTTGCTGTATTTAAAATGTAAAACAATTTTAGTTCAGGGATCAAATGAAATAATAAGAAAATGCATTTTATGGCAAAATCCTGCACTATAATCACTTTTTTTTTTGTATACAGATTTAAACATTACATTGCCTGTGATATCGGTTAAGTATTAAGTAAACTGACTGGAAAAAATTGTGCCAAAGACTGCATGAGCACCATGTGGATTTTGTTGCAAATTTTGAACTATGCATTGCAAAGGGTGAAAATTAACAACATAAGGCGTCATGTGTTAGAGCTATATATATATATATATATATATATATATATATATATATCGTGTGCATTCCACATTTTCTTACTCCTATCAATAGAAAGAATAGTTCCTGTCTACAATGCAGACCTGAATAGGATAGGTTGTATAATTTGCAGAAAAGCCAAACAGATTAGCAAAAAATACAGTATGTGCATTGCCTCATAGAAATGAATGGGTCAGTGTTAGAGATGAGCGAATCTATTCGCCGCTTCATAGATTTGTATCAAATCTTGGAAATTTTCTCCTCCGAAGCGAATCCGGATTTTTTAGGATTCGCTTTGTATTATTCGGAAATCTTCGCAAAATTTTGAATGCTAACGATATGTACAATACGTTGAAACGTACACATTCTGCGTGAGGTGGGAAAATGACCCTGCAAATACACCCCTGCAAGAGTGAGAAAGTGAAGATACGCCCCCCTCAGAACTGGAAAAAACCAGCCCGGCCCAACGGGATCTAACTATTTGCACATATAGGGAGTGAAGACTCCTCCCTCAGTACTCCACCCTCCTCTGATCCAATTTAGACCAGCGCTGAACACTGAGCAAGTAGCAAGCATGGCTAAAGAGCTGCGTCCCAACTGGAACCAGGTGGCCTTTGGGGACGAGTTCCCAGAACCACCACCCGCTCCAGACATCAGGGTGTCACGCTCTGAACTGAAGGCGAGTAAACCACCGACAGTGCCCTTATTCTCCTTACTGCCTGCGGAGTTAGCTGCGCATTGTGAGGCGGTTCTTCGTCATCAGGCGGCTGGTGCGTCTGCTGTGGCTGGAGCGTCTGCTGTGGCTCATGCGGCGGAGGCGGCTGGAGCGTCCACTTCGCCGCCCAGGAGGAGATCCACGAGAACACCTTCCATAAGGCAGAACCCGATTGTGCTACCATCGGTGACGGCCCATGCGCAGACCCTCTGGGACTATAAAAACGCCGTGGAGGACTGGGTCATCCAGGTACTGGGCCACCCTAGGCCAGGAGATCCTGCATTGGAACGCCGAAAGGGAACAGTCCTGTGGTTTTCCGTTGAGAGAGGGTCTGGCTTCCTGGCAGACGATGAGGACGGAAAGGAGTATTTTGTGGACCGCAGGTCAGTGAAACGGCCGTACCTGCCACAACCGGCACAACCTGTACGTGGGGGATCAGGTGGAGTACACCCCCATGGCGTCCCTGAAAGGCCCCTTTGCGACCGGGGTTACCCTCCTTTCAAAGCCGCTGATACCTACAACAGAACCTGAAGTGTGGCCGGATGAACCACCAGGTCCAGGACGCTTGCGCTGCCTTCAGGAGTCCCCAGATGGCGTCCTCCGGTTCAGGGAAAAGCCACAGCTGGAGACTCTGATTCCTGGACTGCCAGCACCACCACCACCACCACAGTCCTTTCAATTGGGTCAGCTGACGACAACATCATTTACGTTCCAATTCACGGTCATCCACCAATACCAGCTGCCGTGGAAGATGAAGCCAGCAGCAGCCAGGGAAGCTGGGGCTACTTCCCTGGATGCAACCTTGCCAGAACTGCTGCAGCCGGAAGTCCTTACCCCTGCTGTCCCGTCAGGAGGATCCGGAAAAGCGCAAATGGCTGCAGTGCTCGCCAGCGTCACCACCAACCGGACCCCATCAAGTCCAAATTCCAGAAGAAGAGGGCACTGGAGTTGTACTACGGCAGCGAGCGTGGCCTACAAGAGGCAGGAGCGTCCTCTGATGACGTTTAGCAGCAGTTCCAGCGAGGAGGACTTCAGGTCCCTCATTTGAGGAACCATTCTACTGGCTGGGTGATGTAATGGACACCTCAGGAGGACCTATGGGAGCCACACCATGGACTGCACCTGATGGGTGAGAGCTAGTTGGCACATTTTATGTTTGGTTGTTTGTATTGCCCCCGTTTGACTCTCACCCAGATGGGCATGGCTGTCAGGACTCCCCCCATTCTGCAGAAAAGTCCCAGTTGCGCCTAATCGCGCCTATTTTCCTTTTTCCCCCCTTCTCAGGTTTTTTTGGGAGCCCCCTTTGCAAAAAGGGTTCTCTATGTGCTGCTATTTTCTAATATGTATGTATTGCCCCCGTTTGACTCTCCCCCAGCTGGAGTGGACATGGCTGTCAGTCAGGACTCCCCCCCCCATTCTGCAGAAAAGTCCCAGTTGCGCCTAAGCGCTCCTATTTTCCTTTTTTCCCCCTTCTCAGGTTATTTGTGAGCCCCCTTTGCAAAAAGGGTTCTCTATTTACTGCTATTTTCTATTATCCATGCGGATTACACGTTACCTGTTTGGATTACAATATTACCTCACATGGATTACAACTGAATTTTGGACTATGTGTTCCAGACAGTGTTTTATCATGCTAAAGAGCCACGAGGAGAGACTCTAACGTATATCTGAGCCTTTTATGCTTGCAAATGTGAAATTGATTGCACTAAAATGTTTGCATACTTATGTCTTTGCTGTATTTTAGCTACACTGTTTTTACTGGTTCAGCACTTTAGTCCATTGTGTGTATTCTTTTTCAGGTACTGCAATGTATGTGTCCTATTATGCACTTATTGTCCAGTGTTTTTAGTAAATTATGCACTTAGCTGGATAGCTAGCAGTGAGAACCTTATTTTTCTACCTCATATGGACTGCCTCTAAAGACTGTACGCCGCGGCCTAGCCTCATGCGTATGACGCATTCGCGCGTTAATAGTACGCTAAGGATTCGTACACACTTTTGTATGCTAATCCTTACGTATTGCATACTTTTAACTACACTGAATGTACGTTCGTAATTTGTGCAGGAATGTTCGCAAACAACGATTGTTTTTTGAACGTAGATTCGACCGAATAAATTCGTTTAAGTACGAATCTTGTCAGAAATTCGGCTAAACGAATTTTGGATGATTCGCTCATCTCTAGTCAGTGTGCTATCTGCAAAAAATGTGGATAGCTTCCATTATGGAAGCACTCACTAGTATGTATTAGGTGCCGGGAGCAAAGCAAGCATTTGTGATACTCACCCTCCCTGTCTTTCTGGCTGGCACTTCACTGTCCTGACCACATACAGCGTCAGGATGTAGTGCGCGCACCTGATGCTGCACGCAGTCAGGTGACAGAGAAGCACGGGCCGGGAAGACTTGGAGCGTGACTTCTGCCGGAGGTGGAGAGGAGCCGCGGCGCAGGACAGGTAAGAGGTTTTTTATTTTAATCTGATCTGAGGTCTGATGGGGTCTAACATTGAGGGCTGATTGGGGGTCTGAGTGGGCTGATCTAAGGTCTGATGGGGGTCTGAGTGGGCTGATCTGAGGTCTGATGGGGGTCTGAGTGGGCTGATCTGAGGTCTGATGGGGGTCTGAGTGAGCTGATCTGAGGTCTGATGGGGGTCTGAGTGGGATGATGTGAGGTCTGATGGGGGTCTGAGTGGGATGATGTGAGGTCTGATGGGGGTCTGACATGAAGGGCTGATGTGATGTCCTGATAAGGGGGTTAGATGTGATGTCCTGATATTTATAAGGGCCTGATCTGATGTCCTGATATTTATGTGGGGTCTGATCTAAGGATCCAATAGGAGGTCTGACGAAAAATATTTTTTTCTTATTTTCCTCCTCTTAAACCTGGGGTGTGTCTTATCATCGGGTGTGTCTTATAAAGCAAAAAATACGGTATCTATTTTTTTTTATTGTTTTTTTATATTGAGAAAAGGGGGTGATTTAAGTAAGTCACTGTTTTTACTTTTTTCTAAGTCCCTCCAGGGGACTTGAACATGCGATCGCTTCTCCCATAGAATACATTGAATTACCATTACCACTGAATTACATTTGTTTTTCTATATCAGGGGTGGGGAACCTCTGGCCCGTGGGCCGGGACCATTTTATGTGGCCCTCGGCCCCCTGCCAGAACATACTGTTAAAATGCTAAAAACCTTTATACCGAACTCGGTTTTGGTTCCAAGGTACCACTTGGAACCAAAGGTACCACTTAGAAGTTTGGTATCAAGGTTTTTAACAGTAATAATAAATTCACAAAATTATTACATGAAGTCTTGTTAGACTAATAACTTCTACTCATCGGAGCCCATACATTCTAATACTGTACAGAGCGGGAGCGCCATACAACATTAGAATGAAATTTTATGCAAATCATGCAAATTGACTTTGGATGAAGCATCCAAAGTTGATTCGCTCATCCCTAATTATAACATATAAATGTAATTGTACCATGTAATTGTACTGACCCGTAGAATGAAAGTAACAGGTCAGTTTGCCGCATAGTTTTTTTTTTCCAATTCCACCCCATTAAGAATGTTTTCCCAGTGTCTCACTATATATAACTTGAATAAAACAAGCCCTCATACAATTATGAGAAATGAAAAATAAAATAAAAAAAGAGTTAAAAAATTCTATGAAACAGGAAACACTATTCCCCTAGCTGAATTCTTTGAGGGGTGTAGTTTCCAAAATGGGAATTAAGGTTTTACATTGTACTAATACTTCTGGTTCTCTGGAAATATGACATGGTGCCCAAGAACGATTCTAGAGAGACTGGTACACCAAAAAGTCAAATAGCATGCCTTCCCTTTTGAGTCTTGCCATTTGCCTGTACAGCAGTTTCTGACCACATATGGGGTGTTGCCATATTCAGAAGAAAATGCGTAACAAACTGTGGGTTACTATTTCTTTATTTACCCCTTGTGAAAATGAATAAATTGGGGCTAAAGCAATATTTTATTGGATAAAATGTAATTTTGCCATTCTCACAGCCCAATTCTAATAAATGATATAAAAAACACATGGGGTCAAAACGCTCACTATACCCTGAGATAAAGCTGTGGATTCCAACAAAAGGGAGGTGCTTATGTTTTGGCAGCTCAAGGAATGAAAACCTGACAAAGTGTCTGAAAAACACCCTAATAAAAAAATGACATTTTTAAATTTCATCTCAATTTTGCTTTAATTGCGATGGAACACCAAAAAGGTTAACGCAGTTTGTAAATTAAGTTTTGAATAATGTGAAGGGTGCAGTTTCTAATATGGGGTAATTTATGTGGGGTTCCTGTGAACTGGTCAATAAGAAGGCCTGTTTTGGAAAGTTTCTAGAAAATTAAAAAAAAAGGCTTGTAAAGTTATAAGTTATTAAAATGACATTTACATCACCGTTAGGGATTCTGTTCAGGCTTTGAAACTGAATCCCTAGGACGGACATCAAAATGGACACCTTTAAGAGGCATTCCGTTTTGATCCGTCATAATAGAAGCCTATGGGAAAGCATAACGGATCCGTCTGGTTTCCGTTATGCTGGACGGAAAACAAAGTTCTGTCGAGGCTGTGTCGGGAAGAAGCTAATATCTTAGCTGTGAAACTAAAACAAGCTTCTGTGTAACCCAACCTGAAACTTATAAACTCTAGAGAACCCTTAGAGAAATGTAGATGTATAGCTATGTCATCAGCAGCTGCATCCCTTTTTCTGTGGCAATGAGGAACACTACTATGTGCGTGTGTTCATGTTACATGCTTACAGTAATCAGATGCTATCTTTGTATAATAAATAATCTTTCACTAAAATTCATCAACACCCTCCCCCACAGTATTATAGCCGGACATCTGTCCTTTCCCTTTTGCCTCCTCAGTTTAATTTGTATATGAAGGTTAAACAGAAGGGTAACACTGTAAGTGGAATATTGCCAGAATTGAAAGCTGTGAACCTCCTGCACAGATGTTTCAGATGTGATGACTTATAACCTAGAAAAGGGGTCTTAATCAGTGATTGCGCAGAGCAATTAAATGTGAATGTCCTAATGTCGCCTTCATTTGGTGTTAAAATACAGAATCAGAAACACTGACTGTACCCTGACACTTACAAGGCATCTGTCACTGTTTTTACAGTTAAAACTACTGTTATATTAGGATATTCTCTTGAGAGTGTTCAATTAAATGATATCTCTAGGGCTCTTTCAACAACAAGAACATCCTATTGAAAAGTACTCTTGTTTTTTTTTGTTCAGGATTCAAGCTAGGTTTACATCAGGTTTGGGAGATCCTTTTCCCAATACATCTATTTAAAGCAAAATAAGGACCAGAATGCAATTCAAGGTGACAGGAAACATTCTCTCGGGAAATGGGAATTTCCACCTCCCGTTTCAAAGGTACTCAAGTACTCCATTTGGTCCCTTAACACATATGGGAGAATGTGATGCAAATATAGACTAATAAGTAATTATTTTCTAAATTAATAAAAACACAAACAAAACATAGGCCCTGATTTATCATGCCTACACTCCAGAATTCTGGCTTAAAAAATAAATAAATTGCAAAATGGGCCGTTTGCAACTTTTTGGGTAAACATTTTGTGACTTTTTGCATTTTTACACCACTTACTCCAGTGTTGAAATATGGGTGGGACAATGGGTGTGGTTAGCTATGTTAATGATTTTCACTCCAGATTTATCACTTAGACTTCTTTAAAAAGTTGCAAAAAAAGTCACAATCTCACTCCAGTAGGAGGGTGGATTAGGAAAACTGTAGGAGCTTTTCTAAAAGTGTTAAGTTTAAAGATAAGACAAATGTATCAAACATGAGACATCTGATCAAGTAAATTCCAAGTACAGTGAAGTCTCTTTCAGATGACCACCCAAAATTGCACTTATCTTTTCAAAAAGATGGTCAGTATACAAAACATATATTGGGTAGGTTTCATTGTATTTAAAATTCAAAAAAAGAAATGCATTAATGGAAATAAAATGCATTAATCCTTTAAGAAGATATTTTGTGCCTTTGAATAAATCAGCAGTACAGGTGAATATAGGACGTTTTGTAATTTATCTCATCAGAGAAAAATAACTTTCTGAAATTTGTGAGAAATCTGTCTATGGGACCACTTAAAATTATTTCATCCCATAGAGGTTTGTGGAGAGGGGTAAGCAGTGCAGTGGAAAAGACACAGAGACACATACATGCTTCAGCAGCTAACATTAAGTGTTATAGCACACCCCAAGGGCTGTATTCACATCTCTACTGCTCAGTAGTTCTCTATAATGCCCTATATAGTGTTTCTGAGTGATTATGAGTGAATCAGAGAAAATTAGGGAGCTGGATCTCCTGTGTTGGTTGACATGATACCAAGTAGTCTCTACCCACCAGCTCAGAGACGACTGACAATTATAGATGTGGCCGGTATAGGAGAAAACTGATAAAAAATGCCAGATACAAGTCTTGTAATGGTCAGATATAGATCTCTCGTGTTTACACACAGCAGCTTACTCTGAAATGTTATCTGAAATGACAGGTATGCTTTAATGGCATAGCACTTTTTTCATTACCATGTTTCCTAGAGCCATTTTACATTTTTCTTCAATCACAACCATGCATTGAACAATTGCACATAGAGGTATGTTTTCAAGATGTTCACTGTGTGGTATAAAAGACAATAACCCCTTAAAGACCGGGCCTATTTTCATTTTTAGGTTTTTGATTTTTTTCCCTCCCCACGTTTTATAGCCATCATTTCTTTTATTTTTCCGTTCACATAGCCATATGAGGGCTTATTTTTTACGGGACAAGATGCATTTTTTAATGCCACCCCTTAATTTACCATGTCTTGTATTGGAAAACAGGGTAAAATTGAAAAAAGAGAAACATAATTCTGCCAAGGTTTTTGGGGTTTTCACATTGCATGGTACACGGTGCACTAAAAATGACATGACGCCCTTATTCTGCAGCTCAATACAAACTTGTATAGTTTTAATTTTATTAAAATTATAAATTTAATTTAATTTTAAAAAAGTAAAAGCAGTTGAAAAAAAACATCTAAATTTTCTTTGCATTGCCATATTCAGACAGCCATAACCTTTTTTATATTTCGGTCTACAGAGCTGTATGAGGGCTTGTTTTTTGTGTATGAAACTCAAGTTTTTATTGGTTAATTTTGGGGTATATATGACTTTTTGATCACAGTTATTAAATTTTTTAGGGGGGACAAGATTAGTAAAAAAAATGTGAATTGAGTGGTTTCATTTTTACAATGTTACAAACAGTGTTCACAAATTTATATATATATTATTAGTTCAGACATTTTCAGATGGCAATACCTAATATGTTTTTTTAATTGTTTATATATTTTTTATAAAGTATGTAAAATTGGGAAAGGGGGGAACATTTATTATTTTTTGTAATTTTTTAAATTTATTAACTATTAGCCCCTAATAGAACTGCTTCAGGCTTCAGCAGAATCCAGGCTACCATGGTAACCATTTGGAGCCCTGCGATTTAACTGCGAGGGCTCAGAATGGAAGCAGAGGGAGCCATATCCCTCTACCTAACTCCACAGATGCCATGATCTGAGTTGATCACGGCATCTGTAGGGTTAAATGATAGGGTTCGGCGGGATCGCCATTGCCCCTTATTGCGGCCGGGTGCTGGCTGTATCATACAGCTGGCACCCGCCGTGCATAGAACAGCTCACTACAGCAACCCGCTCCATACAAATGTGTGTGCATAATGCCATACATTTATATTATTATGCGTTAAGGGGTTAACGGGGATATCCAGGAATTTGATATTGATGGCCTGTCCTCAGTATAGGTCATCAATATCCGATCGACGGAGGGTTTGACTCCCGGGACCCCCGCCAATCAGATGTTCGAAGAGGCTGCAGCGCTCTGTGAACATTTAGGCATCTGCCTAGGCCAGTGACGTCACCATACATCGGCCACATGGCCTACGTGCATCTCAGTCCCATTCAAGTGAATGAGGCAGAGCTGCAATACCAAGCACAACCGCTATACAATGTACGGCGCTGTGCTTAGTAAGTTGTAAAGAGACCACAGTGCTTACCTGGATGCTTGAGAGCAGCAGCAGCTTCAAACATCTCATTGGCGTGGGGTGTCAGGAGTCAGACCCTTGCTGATCTGATGTTGATTATCTATCCTAAGAATAAGTCATCAATATCAAATTCCTAGATAACCTCTTTAACTATATTCTCTGGTTCAGTATAATTAGGGCAGTTTCATATTTCTATAGTTTATGTTTTGCAACTTTTTCACAATAAAAACACTTTCTAAAATCATGTTTTGTGCTGCCACAACTTTTTTTTACTGTCAATGTAGCATTGGGATGGCTTATTTTTGCAGGATGGGTTGTAGTTTTCACTAGTATTATTTTGGGGAACATGAGTTATTGATTAACTTTTATTATTTTTTGGGAGGGTGGATAAACAAAAAATATGAATTCACCATTGTATGCATGATAAATACAAAGTAAATAGGTTCATATGTGATAGATTGAGGCATCATGTTATCATCAATTCTGACCAGTAATAAGGATATAAAAATCATAAATACCGCGCTTGCATTTACTCCTTAACCTAATCCCCTGATTTTAAAAGGAAATTCACTGCGTACATACAGTTATACTCAGTATTCAGTGTTACCTGTTCTGATGTCACTTCTATGGTCACACTGAATATTCCTCTCTATCTTCCTCTGAATGGAAGCTGGGGTCAAATCTGGGAATGAACGGGGAGTGCAGGGGTAACTGCCTCTCACGTGGATCGCGCCCCGGCCGGTGGCACGTTCCTATGCACACAGATTGTACCTCGTGCTCGCACAGAGTGAGCAGTGACGTCACTTGCTTAGCTACGGATCGTAGCAGGTACCAAAATTCCTTCCAACGCGTTTCTGATAGTTCGCTATCCTTCGTCAGGGAAATGGAATGTGGTAATGCTCTTCCTTACCTCCTATATATGCACTTATCATGAGTGACCAGTCATTAACCCTTTTTCCTCCCTCATTCTTGTAATCAGTATACCTCCTAGTTAAATTCGGCATTTAACCCCACAGGTGCCAGTGTGTTCATGCTGAAAATCCACTGAGTTTCTTTTCTGGACATAGTTTTAATAAAATTCCCCCCTCTTTCATTTTGCTTTACTATCTCTACCCAACAGAAGGTTGAACCTGAGAAGCTTCCCTTATGCTTATCTTTATAATGTCGGGATAATGGATGTCCCTCGTATTTTATCTGTATTTTGTATGTTCACTCACTCTCATTTTCAGTTGTCTTTTAGTGCGTCCAATGTATATCTTATTGCAGGGGTAGATAATTGCATATATTACCCCCCAACTATTACAGGTAATCCACTATCTAATGTTTTCTTTATACCCCTCACTATTTTCTATTGTTAACATGATCTTATTGCTTTTAGATTTTTTACAGCCCGTGCACATTTTACATGGGTAAAACCCATTTGGTTGTTCCTTATATATTTTAGTGTTTTTTTTCATATTTATTTTCATTTTTGTTTTTATTATTCTTTTTTATAGTTATGCATTTATTGGTGGACACCACCATATTTCCTATTTTTTTCGCTTTACGGAAAATGAATCCTGGTGCACTTGCAATCAATTCCCCAACAACTTTATCTTTCTTCAGGGTTTCCCAGTGTTTATTCACTATTTTTTTCAAAATTGACATTTGCCCGTTGTATGGTACAATAATTGGGGGAACAATCTCTTCATTTATTTTAATTTCTTTTTCATCTTTCTCTTTATTTTCCAGTAGAATCTGCCTATTTATTTGACCTATTTCTCTTCTCTGAACCATTAATTTATCTGAATTATAACCTTTTGCTTCAAATTTTTCTGCATATGCTCAGCTTTCCTTTCATATTCTTCTTGTTGAGTACAATTTCTTTTAATACGCATAAACTGGCTCCTTGGAATGTTTTCTAACCAGCGTGGCAGATGACAGCTCTCTTTTGCAATAAAACTATTTGCATCCGTTGGTTTGTTATATGTTTTCGTACATAACTTGTTTTTCTCAATAAAAAGTTATGTTTAGAAAATTAATTTCTTTCTTACTGTAACTAGGTGTAGATTCTACGTAAAATTCATTTTTATTTATATCCTTAAAAAATTCTAATAATTGGTCCTCCCCTCCCTTCCAAATGAAAATTACGTCGTCATTAAAACGCCGCCAGAGGACGAGGTTCGCCCGGAGCCCGCCTTCCGGATGTATGTACAGATGCTCCCACCATCCAACATACAGATTGGCGAACCCCGGTGCGAACCTCGTCCCCATAGCTGTCCCCCACGTCTGGAGGTAAAATTTCTTATTATAAATAAAATAATTTCTCTCTAAAATAAACATTATGCATTCCCCTAGGAATTTAATTTGTATTTCACGTGCGAAAAACTGGAAACAAAAAAGGGAATATAGGGGAGGGGAATTCACCAAAAAGAAAAATAAACAGCAAGTAAAAAGAAGAAAAAAAAAGGTAGAGGAGGGCTTAGGGCAAAAAAATCTATAACCTGAACAAATATAAACTGAATAAGGGAGAACAACAGATCCTAGAGAAAGGGTTAAAATTTGCCCCTACGGTATTTTTCAATAAATTTGAAGCTTTTATAGGGATACGCAAGTTTATGCGAAAATTAGCATTGAAAAAATATTTTTTTTAAAAAGAAAATAAAAGAGAAACAGAAAGAAGAGACATACAGGAACAAAAGGTAGGGGGTGAAAATATAGAAGACCAATTCAAACATACTAATTTACAACTCACCCCATACAGGAGTACTCGCCGGAATTTAATACTTTCATGGTTGAAGAAACAAAAGAAATTAGAAAAGTGAAGAAGCCAAAAAAACCACAATATATCAGAAATATTTCTAACTTGGAGAAGAAGGCCATTATATCAATGCAGGACAACAATGATATTCTCATTCGCTCGGCGGATAAAGGGGGGGGGGGGTATAGTTGTTATGAATAAAGAAGACTATCATAACGAAGCAAAAAGATTATTAAGTGATACTAAAACATATTAGGTACTCAAAAGAGACCCCACGGAAATATATAAAAAAAAGCTTAAGCAATTGGTTCAAAAAGGTAAATACTTGGGCATTTTAAACAAAAATGAGGCCACATTCATTAATATAACACATCCTAAAATTGCAGCATTTTATCACAATCCCAAGATCCACAAAGATAATAAAAGCCCGCCAGGAAGACCAATAGTGTCGGGGATAGACTGTCTGACCAGCCCCCTATCTAAATACGTGGGCCAATTCTTACAACCACATGCACAATCCCTCCCCACTTATTTGAAGGACACAAAGCATATCTTACAAATTTTACAGGAAATAGAATGGGAGGCGGGATATATTATTGGAACATAAGACGTGAAGTCACTGTACACCATTATTGAAAATAAAAAAGGTTGTGATGCGGCAAAATTTTTTATGGGGAAAAAAGGAGACATGTCGGAAATACAAATTGAATTCCTAGGGGAATGCATAATGTTTATTTGAGAGAGAAATTATTTTATTTATAATAGGAAATTTTACCTCCAGACATGGGGGACCGCTATGGGGATGAGGTTCGCACCGGGGTTTGCCAATTTGTATGTTGGATGGTGGGAGCATCTGTACATACATCCGGAAGGTGGGCTCTGGGCGAACCTCGTCCTCTGGCAGCGTTTTAATGACGACGTAATTTTCATTTGGAAGGGAGGGGAGGACCAATTATTAGAATTTTTACAGGATATAAATAAAAATGAATTTTGCTTAGAATTTACACCTAGTTACAGTAAGAAAGAAATTAATTTTCTAGACATAACTGTTTTTATTGAGAAAAACAAGTTATGTACGAAAACATATAACAAACCGACGGATGCAAACAGTTTTATTGCAAAAGAGAGCTGTCATCTGCCACGCTGGTTAGAAAACATTCCAAGGAGCCAGTTTATGCGTATTAAAAGAAATTGTACTCAACAAGAAGAATATGAAAGGGAAGCTGAGCATATGCAGAAAAAATTTGAAGCAAAAGGTTATAAATCAGATAAATTAATGGTTCAGAGAAGAGAAATAGGTCAAATAAATAGGCAGATTCTACTGGAAAATAAAGAGAAAGATGAAAAAGAAATTAAAATAAATGAAGAGATTGTTCCCCCAATTATTGTACCATACAACGGGCAAATGTCAATTTTGAAAAAAATAGTGAATAAACACTGGGAAACCCTGAAGAAAGATAAAGTTGTTGGGGAATTGATTCCAAGTGCACCAGGATTCATTTTCCGTAAAGCCAAAAAAATAGGAAATATGGTGGTGTCCACCAATAAATGCATAACTATAAAAAAGAATAATAATAAAAACAAAAATGAAAATAAATATGAAAAAAACACTAAAATATATAAGGAACAACCAAATGGGTTTTAGCCATGTAAAACGTGCACGGGCTATAAAAAATCTAAAAGAAATAAGATCATGTTAACAATAGAAAATAGTGAGGGGTATAAAGAAAACATTACATAGTGGATTACCTGTAATAGTTGGGGGGTAATATATGCAATTATCTACCCCTGCAATAAGATATACATTGGACACACTAAAAGACAACTGAAAAAGAGAGTGAGTGAACATATATACAATATACAGAGAAAACACGAGGGACATCCATTATCCCGACATTATAAAGATAAGCATAAGGGAAGCTTCTCAGGTTCAACCTTCTGTTGGGTAGAGATAGTAAAGCAAAATGAAAGAGGGGGGGATTTTATTAAAACTATGTCCAGAAAAGAAACTCAGTGGATTTTCAGCATGAACACACTGGCACCTGTGGGGTTAAATGCCGAATTTGACTAGGAGGTATACTGATTAGAAGAATGAGGGAGGAAAAAGGGTTAATGACTGGTCACTCATGATAAGTGCATATATAGGAGGTAAGGAAGAGCATTACCACATTCCATTTCCCTGACGAAGGATAGCGAACTATCAGAAACACGTTGGAAGGAATTTTGGTACCTGCTACGATCCGTAGCTAAGCAAGTGACGTCACTGCTCGCTCTGTGTGAGCGCGAGGTACAATCTGTGTGCATAGGAACGCGCCGCCGGCCAGGGCGCGATGCACGTGAGAGGCAGTTACCCCTGTTCATTCCCAGATTTGACCCCAGCTTCCATTCAGAGGAAGATAGAGAGGAATATTCAGCGTGACCATAGAAGTGACATCAGAACAGGTAACACTGAATACTGAGTATAACTGTATGTACGCAGTGAATATCCTTTTAAAATCAGGGGCTAGGTTAAGGAGTAAATGCAAGCGCGGTATTTATGATTTTTATGTTTCAGGGATTAATGACAGCAGCTGTATGCGGTTCTGCTGGTATACCGCAGCTACATTAGAGGTAAAAGCGCCGGGGTCATACAAAGTATTACAAAAAATAAGGATAGGTCATCAGTAAAAAACAAACAAAAAGAAAAACACTTCGAAAACCCCTTTAACCCTTTCAGTACAGAGCCACTTTTCACCTTAAATCCCAGGACGATTTTTGCAAATTTGACATGTGTCACCTTATGTGGTAATAACTTTGGAACGCTTTTACTTATCCAGGCCATTCTAAGATTGTTTTCTCGTCACATATTGTGCTTCACGATAGTAGTAAATTTGTGGCAAAATATTTCATTTTTATTTATAAAAAAATACCAAATTTAGCAAAAATGTGGAAAAATTTGCAAATTTCAAAATTTCAATTTCTCTACTTTCAAAATACATAGTAATACCTCCAAAAATAGTTATTATTTTACATTCCCCATATGTATACTTTATATTGGCATCATTTTATAAATGTCATTTTACTTTTTTTAGGACGTTAGAGGGCTTAGAAGTTTAGAAGCCCTTTTTCAAATTTTCAACAAAATTTCCAAAACCATTTTTTTAAGCACCAATTCAGATATAAAGTGATTTTGAGAGGCTTACGTAATGGAAACCCCCCATAAATGACCCCATTTTAGAAACTACACCCCTCAAATTATAAAAAACTGCTGTTACAAACTTTGTTAACCCTTGAGGTGTTCCACAAGAATTAATGGAAAATGGAAGTGAAATTTCAAAATTTCACTTTTTTTGGTAGATTATTCATGTTAATAATTTTTTTCTTGCAAAACAGCAAGGGTTAACAGCAAACTAAACTTCAATATACATTACTCTGATTCTGCAGTTTACAGAAATACCCCATATGTGGTGGTAAACGTCTCTATGGGTTTGTGGCAGTGGTCAGAAGGAAAGGAGCGCCATACGAATTTTGGAGGCAGATTTTGCTAGAATGGTTTTTAGGCACCATTTTGTAATTGAGAGACCCTGACGTACCCCTACAGTGGAAACCCTCAAAAAGTGACCCCATTTTGGAAACTACACCCTTCAAAGAATATATTAAGGGGGTACTGACCACTTTGACCCCCTAAGCGTTTTACGGAATTTGGAAACACTTGGCTGTGAAAATGAAAAGTTTCATTTCTTCCAATAAAATGTTGCTTTAGCCCCAAATTTTTCATTTTCACAAGGGGTAACAGGAGAAAAGCACCCCATAATTTGTTACCCATTTTCTCCTGAATACGGCAACACCTCATATGTGGTGGTAAACTGATGTGAGGGCACATGGCAGGAAGGAGCGCCATATGGATTTTACAACACAGATTTTGATGGATTGGTTTGCGGGAGCCACTGATTTTTATTTTTTTGAGTTATTGTCTTATTTGGGGGCTCATTTTTTGCGGGACGAGATAACGGTTTGATTGGTACCATTTTGGGGTAAATACGCCTTTTTGATCGTGTGGTATTACACTTTTTGTGAGGCAAGGTGAAAAAAAATGGCTGTTATGGCATGTTTTTTTTTAAAAAATTTTTTTGCAGCATTCGCCTGGGGGGCTATCTCATGTAGTATTTTCATAGAGCAGGTTGTTACGGACACGGTGATACCCAATATATCTAACTTTTTTATTTTTGGAAAGTTTTACACATTAGATTTATTTTTGAACAGAATAAAATCTTTTTTTGTGTTGCCATTTTCAGAGAGCCATATTTTTTTATTTTTCGGGCGATTGTCTCAGGTAGGGTATCATTTTTGCAGGACAAGATGACGTTTTGATTGGTACCATTTTGGGATAAATACGCCTTTTTGATCGCCTGCTATTACACTTTTTGTGAGGCAAGAGGGAAAAAAATGGTTGTTTTGGCATAGTTTTTATTTTTTACAGCATTCGCCTGGGGGGCCATCTCATGTAATATTTTTATAGAGCAGGTTGTTACGGACACGGCGGTACCCAATATGTCTAACTTTTTTATTTTTGGAAAGTTTTACACATTAGATTTATTTTTGAACAGAATAAAATCTTTTTTCATGTTGCCATTTTCAGAGAGCCATATTTTTTTATTTTTCGGGCGATTGTCTCAGGTAGGGTATCATTTTTGCAGGACAAGATGACGGTTTGATTGGTACCATTTTGGGATAAATACGCCTTTTTGATCGCCTGCTATTACACTTTTTGTGAGGCAAGAGGGAAAAAAATGGTTGTTTTGGCATAGTTTTTATTTTTTACAGCATTCGCCTGGGGGGCCATCTCATGTAATATTTTTATAGAGCAGGTTGTTACGGACGCGGCGGTACCCAATATGTCTAACTTTTTTATTTTTGGAAAGTTTTACACATTAGATTTATTTTTGAACAGAATAAAATCTTTTTTTTGTGTTGCCATTTTCAGAGAGCCATATTTTTTTTATTTTTCGGGCGATTGTCTCAGGTAGGGTATCATTTTTGCGGGACAAGATGACAGTTTGATTGGTACCATTTTGGGATAAATTTGCCTTTTTGATCGCCTGCTATTACACTTTTTGTAAGGGAAGGTGACCAAAAAATGTCTGTTTTGGCACTTTTTTTTTTTTTTTACTGCGTTCACCTGGAGGGGTGGATGACATGATATTTTTATAGAGCCAGTCGATACGGACGCGGCAATACCTAATATGTTTATATTTCTTTTTTTACCTTTTTTTTTTACAATTTATTTTAGCTTTTTTTTTGAAAATGGCATTTGTTTTTTTTTTACTTGAAACTTTTATTATTTTTTTTGGAAACTTTATTTTTTAACTTTTTTTTTTACTTTATATAAGTTTTGGGGTCTGATCCCCTTTACAATGCAGTACAATACTTTTGTATTGTAATGCATTGGCTGTAAGTGTATTACTCAATGTAATACACTTACAGCCTGCTTCCTGTGCGATCCAGCCCCCTGGCACGCAGGGATAGCAGCCACGATGCCTAAGGAAGGCATCGGGCTGCTATCCGAGCCATCGGGTCCCCGTCACAGCAGCGCGGGGACCCAATGGCCCCCTGCTCGCCATCCTGAACTCCTGCACACCACATGTGCCGCGGTCAGCACTGACCGCGGCACATGAAGGGTTAATGCGCTGGCATCGGTGTTTTCACTGATGCTGGCGCATTCAGCAGGGGTCCGGCACCTCGGCACAGCCGGACCCCCACTGCTGATCGGGCGGGCGCAGCTCCTGCGTCCGCCCGATCAGAGCGCCGTACATGTACGGCGCTGGGACTCTAAGGGTTAACTTATATATACAGTAATCTTTTATGGGTATTCTAAAATATGTTTATTAGGTTTTGTCCAGTCACATTATTGCTCATCAGTAAATGTGAGGTTACGTGTGAATATTTGAATTTCAGGAGGATTAGTGCATGTTCCCGGAAATAAAATAACATTTACATAGTGTAAAGTATATTTTGGTGACAGGTTGCTCTGTTATATCGCACACCACTTACAGGTCATTTGTATACTTAAATATGTGGTGAATCTGGAAATATAATCAGTTTTTTTTATTATGATGTCTTTGTACATAGTTTAGCTTAGTTTTTAGGGCACAGCCACATGGTCAGTTTTCTGCACACAGTTTTGGAAGCCAAAATCAGGAGTGGATCATAAAAGGAGAGAAAGTACAAAGGACAGATACCACTTATCCTATTTTTTAAAAGGGTTTCTGTCACCAGAATTAACCCCCTTACATTGGCTGACATTATTGATGTGCTAATGTCAGCAGAATCTAACTCTGCTATTCTTAGGTTTATTGGTGCCCCCCTTCCTGCAGAATTTTTACTTTTGTAATATACAAATTAGCCTCTAGGAACAAGGGGGGGGGGCGTTGATTGACAGGGCCAGCGTTCGTCTTCTCCTGCTAGCCCTGTGTGCTGGGTAAACGGCACGGCGCAGGTGCGAGATGTACCCGGCACACAGGGCTGGCAGGAGGAGACGAATGCTGGCCTGTCAATCAAGGACAGCAGGGTGTGGAATGAGGTAGGAGAACGGAGCCTCTAGGAGCAGGAGTAACACCACCCCCCCCTCCCCGCTCCTAGGGGCTAATTTGCATATTACAAAAGTAAGAATTCTGCAGGAAGGGGGGCATCAATAAGCATAAGAATAGCAGAGTTAGATTCTGCTGGCATTAGCACATTGCTAATGTCAGCCAGTGTAAGGGGGTTAATTCTGGTGACAGAAACCCTTTAATTCACTCTGGTTTTGGCTTCCAAAACTGCATGCAGAAACCTGACTGTGTGATCATACCCTTATAATGACTTTGTGTTATGAGTAGTGTTCTTGAGATAATGATGTACAGACCTTTAATCTGAAAATCTCCTAGACAATGTTCAAAGCTATTGATAAATGCATATCACACTTTAGTCAGAGAACAGAAATGCACAGTAGATGGAAATTCACAAAGATCCATTTCACAAAAGCATAATAGGCCCTTCACCCTGTAATTACTAATCAGCTTTCTGTTATTATATGGTAGTAAGTCAAAAGTAAAAAGAATTAAGCAACACATCTCCTGAATAGTAATATCCTCAAACAACTTCCTATTGTAAAATGAAGTAACGGACAAGTCATAATAAGCGTATAATGCATTTCTGGCCAAACATACTAGTACACATTTGGCGTCCATAAGGTCAAATACTGTGGCAAGCAGTACTGTATATCTGAATAACACAAGAAACACAACTGAAGGCAAACAACATCAAACCAGGCAAACACCAACACCAACAACTGCAGCAGCCTTGGTGAACCATGCAGGGATGAAGAATAATCACATAAATAAAAGGTACAAATAAGCCAATACAAACAACAAAATACTAGCAAATTTTCCAAAAAATCTTACCTTCTTCAGTCATAGTGTCATAATATTTTAGCTTTCCATATGCGCCAAGTTCTATAACATCACAGTAAAAACAGAAGATTAAGGCTCCAGAAATAAAAATACTGCAGGCAAATGAATACAAGAAGTAAAAATGGCCCATGTATTGGCTAGTATTCATTTGAGGGAGGTTTCTAGGTTAATCTTCTAATTTACAATAAGAATACTTGCAAACATGGTTACTTCTGCCATATGGTGGTAGCAGGATGTGACAACTCAATTGTCGCATTTACTAGAATGATGTAGACTGTACTTTGTAGCATCAGCTTGGTGGCATTTCTTAAGAGGGTTGCCAGAGACCTAAAAAACTTTGACCACAAGCAGTAGAGAAGGGGGCTGCAGCACTGGAATCGGGACTCTCCGACCATGTAAGTGGTGTTTTTTTTAAATTATTTTGAGCTCATGCCTGGGCACCCTTACATTTTTTTAGGTATCGAACAACCTCTTTAAGGGTAATATATTGTCAGGAAATTACCAGTTGTTTAAATTTAAAAACATTTTAGGCTAAACACGTTCACATTTAATAACATATTTGAGTTTTATTCCAGTTCCATGTCACTGTCACATTTGTAACAAACCTGAAATATTGCAATGTTCACACCAGCCACTGAGCGGTCAACTTACCAAAGGGCAGGGCTATATTGAAAGCTAATGCTGCTGGAAACAATATCTTTGACAACAATGGATCCGGACTCCCTATGTGTATGTCACAGAGCATGCTCACAACACTCTTGCATATAAATAAATTCTCAACATTTTATTCTGTCTCAGGTTTCTTATGTTTCTGGAATTCATGTTCACAGTTCATATCAGCAACTGTGGCAAAATGGCTGCTCTATTTAAGGGGTTCGCCCATCTCACATATTGGTGGCATATGTCAATGTCAGATATGTGTGGTTCTCACCTATAGGACCTGCACCTATTTCTAGAAAGGGGCCCCAAATTGAACAAAGGCGCAAAGGGAGTGCTGAAAACAGCAAAGCACCGCGTCAGCTATTTCCGGAAGTCTCATAGAGGTGAATAGAGCTGTGAGCTCTCCATTCACTTCTATGGGAGTTCCGGAAATAGCCAAGGGCTATAGAAGTGAATGGAGAGCATGTCAACGCCTGCATGGTACACTCTCCTTCACTTTGGAGCTACGTTCTAGACATAGGTGCAGGTCCCAGAGGTGGCACCTATGTGATATTGGTGGCATACCCCCATGATATGCCACCAATGTGTGAGATGGGCCAACCCCTTTAAGCATGTAAAGAAAATTAAAATAATGCATTCCGAAAATAAAAACATATAAGAAAAACAATAAATTTTAATGTGTAGATAGATACATGCTTAACTATATTAGTGATAAAGCCTGCACCTACAGTATATAAAATGAAATACAGACAATGAGGAATTGCAAAACGTATCAGGGCTCATGCAAATGGCAGTGCCCTGTACAATGATGTGTGCACCTAAACTATTCAGTACTGGTGTACTGGTCAGGATTAACCAGCCCACCCATGTGCAAGGAGGTGGGACAGCGCTAATGGACATGTGACTCCATCAGCACTGAACATGTTAGATAGATGTTATGACAGAAAATTAATTGGGGCACCATACAGTACAAAGCATCTAACAATCCATACATGTACTACTTATAAAAAGTTAGGAATAATTTGCTTGTAGGTGAAATTTCACGATGAACCTAAAATGCACTCTAACCTTTACAGGTGAACTTAATGTGACCGTCTCTAAACTTTTGAATGCCCATGTCCAACTGGTCAACGTTTCAGTACTTTTTTCAGAACTTGCTGTTCTCTAACAAGAAGCTTAATGGCAAAATTCACAACAGGCGATCAATTACCAAGACGACACTTAACAATTGATCAACAGTACCTCGCCATTGCGAGGCTTTAAGCAGGATGTTCTCAGATGGAAGTGGCCACTGAGCTAAGGGTAATGGCACACAGTGCAGTTCTGACATGCAGTTTTCAATTTAGCCAGTTTAGCAGCCTTGTTAAACCCTGATGTTCTGCATTGTGGGAATTATTTAATTAATTTCAGCTTGCTACAATAAAAAACTGCATCCTAACTGCATGTCAGAACTGCACCGTGTGCCATCACCCTTAGAGTGTCAGAGTGTCATCAGCAGGTTGCAACAGAGATACAGAGAGACTGGAAGAGTCACAGAAAGACATAGAAGTGGGCGTCCTTTGACCACATCCCACACTAATGACTGCTTTATTGTGAACAATACCCTGCAGAACGATGATGAATGCTACACAACTCCAGACACATTTAAGGGAGGTGAGAGGAACCCAAGTGTCATGTCAGACCATTGGAAACCATTTACATCAGTGTGGTCTGCGTGATAGACGGCCTGCAAGGGTACCTGACCACACCACCAGGCACAGGTGTCATTGTCCTGCATGGGCCAGGGAGCATCTATGCTGGACGAGGGACCTGTGGGCCTCAGTGCTGTTCGCTGATGAAAGTGATGGCTGCCATCGATGTTGGAGACGTCAAGGAGAGTGCTATGCATCAGCCACTGATGTCACCAGAAGAGTCTTTGGTAGTGGTGGTGTTACAGTGTAGGCAGGTATGTTTAATCAATAGAGAACTGCACTGCACTTTGTGAATGGTACAGTGACAAGCCCATACTACTTGAATAAAATCATTAAAGGGTTATTCTCATTTTAGACAATGGGGGCATATCGCTAGGATATGCCCCCCATTGTCTTATAGGTGCGGGTCCCACCGCTGGGACCCGCACCTATTTCCAGAACGGAGCCCCCGAAGTGAATGAGGGCGCACTGCGCATGCGCAGCCGCCCTCCATTCATTTTCTATGGGGCCGCCGAAATAGCGAGCGCTGGCTCGGCTACTTCCGTCGGCCTCCATAGAAATGAATGGGAGCGCAGCGGCGCGGGGAGCTGCGCCTGGTGGTGGCCGGACCCCCGGAAACCTGGAGTCCTCCAGGCGCAGCCCTCCCCGCTCCGTTCTGGATATAGGTGCGGGTCCCAGCGGTGGGACCCGCACCTATAAGACAATGGGGGCATATCCTAGCGATATGCCCCCATTGTCTAAAATGAGAATAACCCTTTAATCTAGTCATTGTGCCTTTCCATGAATAACACAGGAGTAATTTCATCTTCATGGATGACAATGCGCCAGCTCATCGAGGTTGCATAATTAGGGAGCAGTTGATGGATCCTGAGGTACCTCAAATGGAATGGTCTACACTTTCTCCAGACCTAAATCCCATTGAAAGCCTAGGGATCGGCTGAGACACTGTATAGAGACTCGTAACTCTGTACCCCAGAACCTCAATGACCTGAGGGCCGTCCTTCAAGAAGAGTGGGATGCCTCAGCAGACAATAAGTCGACTTGTGAACAGCATGAGACGTCATTGTCAAGCTGTAATTGATGCTCAAGGCCACATGACAAGTTAGTGTGGTTTTGCATTAGCATCAATATGACTTTTTTTCCGTCATGCATAACGGAACAAAACGGAACAATTATTTGTGCCCATAGAAATGCATTAGGACGTAGCAAAATGGAATGCCTCTTAAAGGCTTCCGTTTTGCATTCCGTTCATAAATTACATCATATTCCGTTATAACGGAACACTATAACGGAATTAGGGACACTAATGCGAACCCACCCTTAATGAAACATTGACATTTTTGTGGGGGTATACTCACCACTGTTGTTGGCTTTTGTTTCAACAAATTGTTTGAGATGAGGAAATCACCATTCCATGCTTCTACTTAAATGCCCTACTTTCGTGATATAATATCACTGTAGTGTGAACTTTTTACATTTTATATAAATTTCACCCAAAATCCAGACATCCCTAATTTTTTGTGAGTAGTGTCCAAAATCTTTTAGTAATAACAAAGTGAAAAGCACTCTATAAATTAGAGCAAGTTTTTTTTTTTTTTTTAATAAGAAGAAGAAAAGGGAAGATGTGGTATGGTCATAAGAAAGTAAGCTCCTGTCTCCAAGTATGAATTATATCTAATAAATCACAAACAATAAACGTCCTACTCGACCATAATGATCATCTAAAAGCTGTAGTCAAATATGTACAGATTAGGCCACATGCACACGAAAATACGAATGTATTTTGTTTCCGTGTCCGTTCCGTTTTTTTCGCGGATAGGATGCGGACCCATTCATTTCAATGGGTCCGCAAAAAATGTGGACAGCGCAACGTGTGCTATCCGCATCTGTATGTCCGTTCTGTAGCCCCGCAAAAAAAACAGAACATGTCCTATTCTTGTCTGTTTTGCAGACAAGGATAGGCATTGTTACAATGGTTCGCAAAAAAAACAGATGCCATACGGACGTCATCCGTTTTTTTTTTTTTTCAGATCCGCAATTTGCGGACCGCAAAACACATACAGTCGTGTGCATGTAGCCTTAAGGACAGTCTTTCTCGATTATAGCCTCCAAATTACAATAGTATGATCCACAGAAGAGCAGACAGACACAGAAGCAGTATGAGTTATGTCAGATTCAGAAACCCCACCACCAACTAGGTAATGTCAAATATAAAGTCCAGAAAGTTGCTTAAAGGGGTTCTCTGGGAATTAAAAAAATAAAAATACTTAAATATTACTTTATTCTAAATATATTACCAAATACCCTTCATTAGTTATAATGGCTTGTTTTGTCTGGGGAGGAATCATTAGGAAAAATAAAATGGCCGCCGTCCAATTAGTGCAAACAGAACCTGTCCTAATCACACAGGAGGACAAATTAAAGAGCTGCGCCATCTTCCTCTCTTACTTGTCAGGGATTATGATCCTGAATACAGCTGATAAGATCTTCAGATGAATATCTGTAGGAATGGAGTTCATTAGGAGACATGAAGTACAGAAAGGTGGCGTGGATGTGGCTGATTATCACCAGCCCTTGTATGCAGTCTCCATCACCACAGTCTGTCCTGTCCGTCCTCTCTGTACTTCATTTCTCCTCCTGAACTCCATTCCTACAGAGATTCAGCTGAAGATCTTATCACCTGTATTCAGGATCATAATCCCTGACAAGCAGAGCAGAGAGGAGGATGAGGCAGCTCCTTACCGCAGTGTCCTGAAGTAATTTGTCCTCCTGTGAGATTAGGATAGGTTTTGTGTGCACTAATAGGACGGCGGCCATTTTATTTCCCCTCATGATTGTTCCCCAGACAAAATGAACCATAATAGCTAATGAAAGGTATTTGGGAATTTATTTATACTAAAGATTTATATATAATATTTAAGTATTTTCATTTTCTTAATTCTCGGAGCACCCCTTTAACTTTACAGTTAGGAAGTAAATGAACAATGAAAGATTCTGTGCAAGGCGTGCACAGTAAATGCTGTTAACTTTATTGCACCCAGGTACAGAATCAGGTGAAAATTTCAGTCTGTATAGCCCACACACTGTCAAGAATTCAACTTATCTCTTATAAGCTAAAAGTGCCTGTTTTATTTACCATTAGAGTTCATTAAGGGTTAACTATCCAGATGTACAGTTAATCCAATATCAGTGTTAGCGTATTTTAATCCTAGTAAAACACACATTGAGACCCCTACAGGTAGTCATACAGCTTAGACAGCTGTCAGTCAAACCCTCACTTGACCGACAGCAATTTTTGCCCCCCCTCATACACACTCAGCTGAGTCAAAGGTGCATGTGTTTGTCAATGGTGAGAGGGAAAAAAGCTCTGGCAGCCGTTGGTCTACTGTGAGGAAGATATTCATCATGCTATAGCCTTCTATGTCACAGCATTTGCCATTTTGGAAGAGTTGGAAACCTTCATACAGATAAAATGGTTGTTCAGTCCCGTCAAAAATGGCCATGTTAAAATCCATATAGCTTCTACACAGGCACTAAAAAGATCCTTAGGCTGCCTCTCATCAGTGTCTTAAGATGCTCCTAATCGGCACTGCAGGAACACTCCATATGTATAAGTTCAGTTGTTTCAGTTACTCCCATTGCAAAATTAGCCATGCATTCTCCACAGACAAATGCTGGAAATTGTATGGGTTAAAGCAGGACTCTTTAGGGGGCTCCTATGCCACAAGGCAATTCTGTGAAATTTCTAATCTGCTAGAAATACCCTTGTCAACTGTGAGTGTATTAGAAAATCTATGATTCAAACACTAGTGATTCATGGTGGACGATAATCATGTGATGTGAATGTATATAGCGATTGAACAATTTTACTAAAAATACTCGTTCAGTGCTTGTGAAATCATTGATGCGAACAAGTAAATTAGTGTTGGTCATTAATGAATTGATCTAAGGTAACGTGTGCAACATGTGACCTTTCGCAGATAGGCACGATGACTAGACCTGTCTGAACGCAGTCAATGATCATATATGACTACATAATACTCCCTGCATGTAAATGCTTGCCATCATTATTGGCATTCTGTCGGCAGGTCAGTCGTGTTATCAATCGTCTGAACCAGGGGTGGACTGGCCATTGACCTTACAGGGAAATCTCCCAGCGGGTTGATGCCCAGGGAGCCGCCCAACCCTTCCTGACTGCCACTGGTCGGTTACATAACGATCTGATCTAGGAGCATCAGGCACTTATACACCTTGCCAACGGCTGCAGGTACCTCCTGAGCTCAAATATATCACCGTCCTCAGGATATTGATACAGTTGAATACTGGGATCAAGATGGCAGTATTTTGTGGTGCACTGTGCTATTTGCTTCTGCTAAGGATGTATAGCAGGGATCTCAAACTCGTGGCCCTCCAGCTGTTGCAAAACTACAACTCCCAGCATGCCCCAATAGCTGTAGGCTCTCCTGGCATGATGGAAGTTGTAGTTTAACAACAGCTGGAGGGCCACAAGTTTGAGATCTCTGATGTATAGTATGCTGCATTCTATAATATAATCTGCAACATTCTCTAAAGGCCGGTTTACACTGTATGATGTTACAGCGGATTGTCAGGAAGGAAGCAGCTGCTCGCTCAGTGAAGGAGACCGCCATATTTACATGCAGCTCTCTCCTTCACAGAATGAGGTCAAGCAGTCGCTATTGCTATTCCTCGTCCCCATAGAGCTGCATTGTATATTGTGTGTGATTAATATGTTGGTGGGATTGTTTGCCAGTCAAGTAATTGGTTAAAAAAAATATACAAAAAAGCGATACACAGGGGATAGCCACATATAGCTACCATTAACCCTCAATGCTATGCGAGAACCATACCTCCTGACGAAGCTTGTAAGGTGAAACGTGCGTCGAGGCAGTTACCTGGTTACCCCATTACTCGTTCCCCCTGATCATGTCTACAGGTGAGCTCAGTGGGGACTAATACTATGTCTTTTACTTCTGTCATATTTTATTTTCGACCGTCATCCAGGATGGGACTTCCCTTTACTATATTACTATGGTTTATGGATGTTGGTCTGGGGATATTTATAGTTGATGTATACATTTAAACAGTGGTCTCACCTGTACATGTATAACATTCTTTTCAGGGTTAGTAGGGGGCTGGGGGACCTGTGGTTCTCGCATAGCACTGAGGGTTAATGGAACCTATATGTGGCTATCCCCTATGTATCGCTTTTTTGTATATTTTTTTTATTTGATGTAATAAATTTGATACTTTTTTATATCCATTGTGTGGGCATATTTTTGGTCCCTGTCGGGGAAAATTCTTTGGTTATATATTAGGTATATATATATATATATATGCCCCTTTCTAACATTGTATGAGGCATCTTGGTGTTGCTGAAGTAATTGGTTCAGTCCAGATAGCAATATGCTTTTGAGTGTTTTTGCTGAAGGTGCAGTTGCTGGCCACAGAGCCGATGAAAAAGTAGGGGAGCGCCTAGTCCTACATGTCCTAGATCTGTGACCTGAACACAGTACCTCCTATTTTGTTCTGTTCCAGTGGTGACCAGAGATTACCATTTCCATGATCTTGCTAATGTCTACAAACTTCCAGCTTGATGACCACTGATAACCAGCTTGACGTCTACAGCCTTGATCAGCCACACTTATCCTGTCCACATATATCCCGCTGTTCTATAAATCCAGCTACTAGGATGCATCATCAGTTACCAGGAAGATTACAGCATCGACAGCCCACCAATCAGAAGTGGAAGAAAACAAACCTTGTTGACTAATAAGCCCACGCTTAAGCCGGTTCGTAACATTTAAAAGCCTGAACCCTAGGGGAAAATTGAAGGCCCCCTAGAGCTTTCTTAAGCAGTCGAGACTGTGTCGGAAACACCACCATTAAAGTAGGTGAGAATGTAGTGCCCTGGAGCAGGGACACTCTGGACATTTGTGAACATTTGCCGATTTCCCCTATGCAAAGTTAAAACTTACTTTATTTCACCTGAAAGGGTTAACTTGCACTGTTTAATACTGTGTTAACTGTGATATATATCCTGTTCATTATCACTGTATTTGCAAGGCTCTGTGGAAAGGGTTAATGAATACTGAGAGAATGTTAGGACTTTGACTGAGAAGCTGGTAATTTTCCACAGCTGCCATAGGGTTTAACCCCTTTCTTCCCAGGCCAGTTTTCACCTTCCTGCCCAGGCCATTTTTTGCTAATCTGACGTGTCACATTATGTGGTAATAACTTTGGAACACTTTTACTTATCCAGGCCATTCTGAGATTGTTTTCTCATTACACATTGTACTTCATGACAGTGGTAAATTTGAGTCAATGTATTTTTCCTTTATTTATAAAAAAAATCCCAAATTTACCAAAAATTTTGAAAAATTCACAATTTTCTAAATTTGAATTTCTCTACTTTTAAGACAGATAGTAATGCTTCATAAAATAGTTAGCAGTGTACATTCTACATCATAGGTCTACTTTATGTTGGCATTATTTTGTAAATGTCATTTTATTTTTTTAGGACATTAGAAAGCTTAGAAGTTTAGAAGACATTTTTCAGATTTTCTACAAAATTTCCAAAACCATTTTTTAAAGCACCAATTCAGATATAAAGAGCTTACATAATAGAAGCCACCCATAAATTACCTCATTTTAGAAACGACACCCCTCAAATTATTCAAAACTGACATTACAAACTTTGTTAACCCTTTAGGTGTTCCACAAGAATTAAAGGAAAATGGAGGTGAAATTTCAAAATTTCATTTTTTATGCAGATTTTTCCTGTTAATCAATTTTTTTCTTCCAATGCAGCAAGGGTTAACAGCAAACTAAACCTCAATATACATTACTTGGATTCTGAAGTTTACAGAAATACCCCATATGTGGCGATAAACTGCTCTATGGGCACATGGCAGTGCTCAGAAGGAAAGGAGCGCCATATGGAATTTGGAGGGAGATTTTGCTAGAATAGTTTTTAGGTACCATTTTGTAATTGAAAGACCCTGACGTACCCCTTCAGGGGAAACCCTCAAAAAGTGACCCCATTTTGGAAACTACACCCTCCAGAGAATATATTAAGTGGCGTTTTACGGAATTTGAAAACACTTGGCTGTGAAGAAATGAAAAGTTTCATTTCTTCCAATAAAATGTTGCTTTAGCCCCAAATTTTTCATTTTCATAAGGGGTAACAGGAGAAAAAGCACCGAATAATTTGTTACCCATTTTCTTCTGAATATGGCAACACCCCATATGTGGTGGTAAACTTCTGTGGGGGCACATGGCAGGATTCAGAACAGAAGGAGCGCCATATGGATTTTGCAGCACAGATTTTGATGGATTGGTTTGCGGGTGCCATTGGTTTTTATTTTTTGAGTTATTGTCTTATGTGGAGGCTCATTTTTTGAGGGATGAGGTGACGCTTTCATTGGTACCATTTTGGGGTACATAAGACTTTTTAATCGCTTGTTTTGGTGACAAAAAGTGGCTGCTTTGGCATTTTTTACAGCATTCACCTGAGGGGGCATATCATGTAATATTTTTATAGAGCAAGTTATTGAGGACGCGGCGCTATATGTCTATTATTTTTGTTAAAGTTTTACACAGTAAATTAATTTTTTAACAGAATTAAATCTTGTTTTGTGCTGCCATTTTCTGAGAGCCATATTTTTTTTTTATTTTTCTGGCAATTGTCTTCGGTAGGGTCTCATTTTTTGAGGGATGAGGTGATGGCTTGATTGGTACCATTTTGGGGCAAATATGCCTTTTTTATCGCCTGCTATTACACTTTTTGTGAGGGTAGGTGACCAATAAATGGCTGTTTTGGCATATTTTTTATTTTTTTAACAACATTCACCTAAGGCAGCATATAATGTGATATTTTTATAGAGCAAGTTGTTGCAGACGTGGCAATACCTAATAGTGTATGTCTAACATTTTTATTTTTGGTTTTACACATTAGATGCATTTTTGAAAAGAATTGAATCTTGTTTTTGTGCTGCCATTTTCTGAGAGCCATATTTTTTTTACTTTTTGGGCGATTGTCTTAGGTAGGGTCTTGATTTTTGCGAGATGAGATGACAGTTTGATTGGTACCATTTTGGGGTACATACACATTTTTGATCGCGTGGTACTTTTTGAGGGGCAAAGTGGAAAAAAAAGGCTGTTTTAGCTTTTTTTTTTTTTTTTTTTACAGCATTCACCTGGGGGGCCATCTCAAGTAATATTTTTATAGAGCAGGTTGTTTGAATGTTTGACATTGAAATACCCAATATGTCTATTATTTTTATGTTTTTAAATTTTTACATTGTGAAAACATTTTTGAACAGAATAAAATCTTTTTTTTGTGTTGCCATTTTCTGAGAGGCATATTTTTTATTTTTTGGGCGATTGTCTTAGGTAGGGTCTAATTTTTAGGGTGATGTGATGACGATTTGATTGGTACCATTTTGGGGTACATACGCCTTTCTGATCGCTTGGTATTACACTTTTTGTGAGGGAAGGTGACCAAAAAATGGCTGTTTTGGCACTGTTTTTTTTTTTTTTTTTTTTAACTGCCTTTATTTGGCGCGGTGGATCATGTGAATTTTTTTTAAACTTTATTTTGGGAAAATCAACATTTCAAGAAAACAGTGGAATGCAGCACTCACCAAATTCTTCTTATATCCTTTATTCTTTTTAAATACATACTCAGTGTACAGATGCGGCACAGACAGGAGGAAGCGCCCCTCTAGGATGGCGGCAAAATAATAAGAGCCTCTTATTATTATAATAATAAGAAGACCTCTTATTATTTTGCCACCATCCTAGAGGGGCGCTCCCTCCTCCTGTCTGTGCCACATCTGTACACTGAGCACTGTGCCCACATCCGCGGTATGTATTTAAAAAGAATAAAGGATATAAGAAGAATTTGGTGAGTGCCGCATTCCACTGTTTTCTTGAAATGTTGATTGATGGATTCTATGAATGCTGAGCACCGTCAGTTTACCCACGTAGCAAGTGCCACTCTGTGAGAACCCATACAAATAGCCGCAGTTGCCAACCTTACATGGTGAATCTTGTTGAAATTGGTTACTTTGGGAAAAGGACGTTTGTTTCTTTTTACTTGAAACTTTTAATTTTTTTTGTAAAACTTAATTTTTTTGTCCCACTCTGGGATGTCAACTTTTGAGGGTCTTATCCCCTTTACAATGCATTACAATACTTCTGTATTGTAATGCATTGGCTGTAAGAGTATTACACACTGTAATACACTTACAGCCTGCTTCCTGTGAGATCCAGGGGGCTGACTGTGGCACATCAAAGGTTAATGTGGCGGCATCGGTGTTTTCACCGAAGCCGGTGCATACAGCAGGGATCTGGCTAACGGGAACAGCCGGTCCCCTGTAGCTCCTGCACCCGCCTGACAGTGGCGGGTAGCAGGGGAAGCGGCTGCTTCGGGGCCCGGGCTAACAAGGGGCCCGGCGCCCAGCAGCATGTCAGTGATGTTTTATAATTATTTAATACTGTTTTTCAGGCTAGGCCGGGCCCTTTCATATACAGTGTGTGACATAGGGGCCCGCGCCCGGCCTGCTACATCAGCCCCCATCCCTAATGTCATCCCTGTCGCAGCGCTATTATCAACACCACCATGGCATCCCCTCCACCCACCACCCCCCGTCGCTGCCCTGCACGCCGGCACGCCCACGAATCAACTTACATACAAGGATACAAGTCGGTATACGCCGGCAGCGCGCAGTTCAAGATAGGCCCGCCCACCAAGTTCCTACAGTAGGAGGGACTGGAGCGGCAGTTTCAAATGCAGAGCGCGCCAGGGAAGAGGAGCAGCATGGCAGCGGCACAGTAACGCTCAGTGACTGGATTTTTCAGGTATGTGACTCTGTGCCCGCTGCCTGTGCCCCCCTTGCTCTTGTCAGCGCAGCCCCTGACCTCTGTGTACCTCCCTGCCAGCTCAGCCCCCTGGCCCTTATCTGCACCCCTCTCAGAGCCTGATGGTGGGACATCTAACTAATGTGACATGACAGCACTGTATATGAAGGGGCCCGGCCTGGCCCGGAAAACTGTATTAAATAATCACAAAACTTCACTGACACGCTGCCGGGCCCCTATTTGCCCCCCCCCCCCCATTCCTTAATCTGCACCTCCCTGGCCCCTGTCTCATCTGTCTGCCCCCCCCCCCCGGTCTGTCTTTGTCTGCGCCTCTCTGCCCCCTTGGTTCCTGTGCGCCATCCTGGCCCTTGTCTGTGCCCCCTTGGCCCTGTGTGCACCACCTGGCCCTTTTAGTGCAGCCCCTGGCCCTTATCTGCTGCCCTTTGGGCTTTGTCTGTGCGCCCCTGGCCCTGGCCTGTGGCTCCCCAGGCCACTATCTGCGCCCCTGGGTCCTGGCCCTTATCTGTGTACCCCCCCACCTCTCTTGGTCTGGGTCCAAGTCACAGGAGTGTGGGGGTTGCATGGGAGGAGGGTTAAGATTTGACAGGGCCCAAACAACAGTGTCATTGTATATAAAGGAAAAGGATGGCGTGGCAGCCTGGTCTAGATTGGGACTAGTTAGGAAGTGCGGGGGCGGTGGAGGGGGGTGCTTGGGGCCCTCGTGGGGGGGGGGCCCTTATAGAAATTTGCTGTGGGGCCCAATCACTTCTAGCTACGCCCCTGCCGCCTGATCAGCACGCCGTAGTACTATGGCACTGGGCGGAAAGTCATTGGCCGGGAAGGGGTTAAAGAAGAGCATGTTTTGGAGGGAAAAGCTAGACTTGTTTATCACCAAAACCATACAGCCTGACCTTTTGAATGTCTCGTTTAGCTTTGTTGTTATGTCTAAAAACTTCCTTAGGTGGTATGGGTGCTCATAGAGGACTATGCGTCATATAATGTTCAAAAGATCTATGGCACACCAATTTGTTCAAATTTTAGATGCTTTTAATTCATAGTATAGTGATTAATCCAACTTAAGCATATTCCAGAGTAATCATTAACATGCATATAGCAAGATATTGTCCGACGTTTCGGTCAGAGTGACCTTTGTCAAGGTATCTGTAAAGAACATAGGTATACAATCAGTAACAAGTTGTGATTATATAAAAGAGGTACATCAATGCCAGGTAGATCTTTATGGGTAATATGACGAATACACAGAAGTCAATGCATATGTCAATCCTTATCTATATGCATATATATATAATATATATATATATATATATATATATATATGTACATGTACAAAATAGTACTTAGTGAATTTCTCTTCTAGATCCATTTTTCCTCTTATCTTGTATTCAGGTACTAGGATGGTTATAAAACTAAGGGTCATAGATACTTGTATACTCCATACATCAGCATGAACCATTTTTTTGTAAACTTTTGGAAAAACTGCTCTGTCATTGCCATTGACTATCATTGAAGCTGTAATGTAAGTCTATGCCAGAGGGACAGCTAGCTCAGGCCTTTCCTCAGCATCAAACCCTTCTTCTACCAGGGAGGAGACTGGAGAATCCAGCCCAATGCCTCGCCTGTATTGTTTTGTACCTGAATCCTTCCAGTAAAGTAGCACCCTGGTTTACTGCAGACTCTGACTCTCTGGACTTATTTCCCATTGGGGTGCACTATGCCTTACTAACCCCTCCGGAGAGTAGTAACACGTGGTGACACCTCGACTGTGTCCGGGGGACCCAGCGTAGTGTTGGGGCCACCCCAAACCCGGCCACTGCACTGGCACTCTTCAATGCTGTCAATTACGGCTGAATGTTGGTCATGTCCTCCTGGAAACAGGTCCTTGTACATGTATAATTGATAATGTAAGTGTGAGATAACAAGTAATTATCACATGGAGGGGAAAGAATCACGTGTAAAGTAGCTGTTAAGTGGATAATGAAGGGGGAGGGGGTCCCGTTACTATTACCCTTTATTGTGTTACTTTCTATAATGGCTGTCACTCGTGGTCGGCCTCCTCCAGTCCTGTGATCTCATATGTGTGTGGTAGGACTAGTTGTACATGTAACGGAAGCCACATTTCAGGTATAACATATTTAATTTCAGGAAAGCTGGGTGACAAGCAGCTCCAGGTGTATGTGGCATAGTCACCTACCTCCCATCATCAGTAGCGCACACAACACACCATTCGTATTTACCTTATGCCATACACTCGTTATGCCATATATCCCCACTTAGTTCCCCAACACAGTAGCACTGTCTCCTTTGTTCCCTCATCACTGTAGTGATGTCCCTTACTATCCCCACACAATAGTGATGCCCGATATTGCCCTCCCAGATTAGTGCCTCCTCACAATAATGATGCCCCTTAGTGCCTTCTCACAATAATGATGCCACTTAGTGCACTCTCACATTAGCAATGTCTTCTTAGTGCACCCTTACAATAGGGATGTTCCTTAGTGCACCCTCACAATAGTGAAGCCCCTTAGTGCACCCTCACAATAGTGATGGCCCTTTAATGTCCCTTCACAACAGTTATGCCCGCTTAGTGCACCCCAAGAGTAGTGAGGCCCCTTATTGCCCACTCCCAATAGCAATGCCCCTTTATGGCCTCCTCAAAATAATGATACCCACCTTTAGTCCCCTCACAATAGTGATGCACCGTAATGCATGCTCATAATAGTGATGCCCCCTTAGTGTCCCATCAGTGGTGGTCTTGCTTGCACATTATAGGAAAAGGCTCTGGCCTCTCTGGTGACCAGGACCGTGGGAGCTCACATAGGTAGGTGCTTTTTTCTATAGTGTTTAAGCACGGCCACCACTGCTGGATTGCAGGGTCGTAACCATGGAAACGAGCAGTGTATAAATGTGATAGAAAGATTCATCCAGCAGGCAAAGGAGGCAATATGGACAATCACAATACATTAATAAGTGCCTTGTATTAACTTTCTCTACATGATAAATGCCATTTGCTGAAGTGAGACAACCCCTTTAAGCTTTCTGCTATTTTACCTGGTATCAGCCAATATGGAAAATTCAGATAAACTTCGAGGAACAATTATAGGTTACATAACTGGTTCATTTGCAAAACTGGCTCTGTAGACTCTCCCAGGCTGGCAGCAATAACTTCAACCCTCACCCAAAAGAAGAGAGGAACAAACTAAAAATGTTAAACTCAGATCAGAATGGGAAACTAGTAAAGGCATCGCTCCACACTGTGGTTGCCCTAACAATAATTTCCAATACGTTCTGCACATAGGGCCAGTTCCAAGTATCAGAACATTCTTTAGATACATTGTAACCCTTTCCCTTTCAGAGAGAGAGAATCTAAAACGATACATTGATCTTTACAGAGTTGTAATTGGTGTAACCAACCGAGCGCCAAGCAAACAAGCAATCGCTGAAGTGGCAATCCCTCGGAACCCCATCATTGTCAGTCCCATGGTGACAATGTATTATGGAATTGCTCTTTAGGCAATCTTTTTTCTCTTCAAAATGATTTTCTAAATGTTGCTCTCACCCAGCTTTCCGCATACCATGAATGACACTGATAGGTCTATGGACAAGCATAACGGATCCGCCTGGTTTCCCATATGCAGGACTTTGTCTTCAGTCCTGCATAACGGAAACAAGAAAGGTCAGTTATGCTTGGCCATAGACTTCTATTATCACGGTCAAAACAGAATGCCTTTTAAAGGCTTCTGTTTTGAATTCAATTATATTCCGTTATGATCTGTAACAGAATTCCTACACAACCCGAAGGTCAAATCCAAACCTGTAAAGTTCGGGTTTGTGAATCCCTACTTATCTCTTTTCATTTATGTTACGATTTTTTGGCAAGTGGCATTAGTGGCATGATGCCGGCCGCAGCAGCAGCCATACACAACGTGTATGTTCAAGGGCATGTAAGGCTGCAGCTGATGAAATCATAAAGAGCTTGGCAGCTGATGATGTCACAATGGTGCTGAAAAAACCCTGCTATCACCTGTCTGACTCAGACCTAGTACTGGCTGTCGACTGGTAAGAAGTTCTTTTATTTGCAGATTTGCAACTGGAGATATTAAGCATGTGAGGATCAGAGGTAAGAGGTAAGTTACCACGCCATATCTCACACAAGGTCCTCACCAGGGGCAGCTATAGCAATACAAGGTGGTGTAGCTTTAGCCAAGGACTTTATGGGTGCCATGCTTTACCTTGCACCATAACTAATATGACCACAATCATCCTCATTCTCACAATGTCCTGTTATAACTGCACATCTAGGGTTAGGTTTACATTTGCATCTTCATTTCTGTTCCATCATAGGAAGAGAAACACAAAAGTTATTGGCAGTGATGGATTTATCATATGAAGGACACTGAACGCCCTTTCCTACAGACCCTACTGTTTGTCATGGGCTTTGTGAGGCTTTCAACGCGGTGTCCGAAACTTTAACATAAAAATATTGTGTATGCTATACTATTTGTTTTGACAAATTTGCCAGAATCCGCTATGGAGGCTCCTAAGAGCACCTTCGTGAACCTTCCATAATTCTACAGCTGATGACATCATAATGACACCATGGTTTCCAGGGTGTGTGCAGCTGATGACATCATAAAGAGCCTGGCAGCTGTTGATGTCACAATGGTGCTGTAAGAATCCTGCTATCCCCTGTCTGGGTAAGACTTGGTACTGGTTGTCGGCTGGTAACTAGCTCTTTAAAGGGGTTCTCTAGGAATTAAGAAAATGAAAATATGTAAATATTACTTTATTACAAATATATTCCCAAATACCTTTCATTAGTTATAATGGCTCATTTTGTCTGGGGAGAAATCACCAGGAGAAATAAAATTGCCGCCATCCTATTAATATACACAAAACCTGTCCTTATCACACAGGAGCACAAGTTACTTCAGAACACTGAGGTAAAGAGTTGCCTCATCCTCCTCTCTGCTCCGCTTGTCAGGGATTATGGTCCTGAATACAGTTTAATATGATCTTCAGCTGAATCTCTGTAGCAATGGAGTTCATGAGGAGACATGAAGTACAAAGAGGAGGTGGAAATGTGGCTGATGTCCTGCTGTGTGATTAGGACAGATTTTGTGTGTACTAATAGGACAGCGGCAATTTTATTTCTCCTAATGGTTGCTCCCCAGACAAAATGAGGCATTATAACTAATGAGAGATATTTGGGAATATATTTATAATAAAGTAATATTTAGGTATTTTCATTTTCTTAATTCCCGGAGAACCCCTTCAATTTGTGCATTTGCATCTGGAGATATTACTCATGTGAGGATCCTCACAATTCAGAGGTAAGATACAATATCTCATTGTATATGCTATATCTCATGCAAAGAGAAAGGAAGAAAGCAACCATATTTTTCGAATCCTGGACAATCCCTTTAAAATGGGTAGAAAAACAAAATTGCTTTTTTTTTAAACACGGCGCCTCAGTAGTCCTCAGGTTGTGCATGGCATTGCAGCTTAGTTCAAAGAAGCTGAGTTACTGTTCAGTACAATCTATGCACATGCATGGTGCTGTTTCTGGATGAATGCAGTCATATTTTCCTTTGGTAATTAAACATTCTCAGGTCAGTTGATGGTTACCAATGCTGGTGATGACCGATTCAGGCCATGTGAGACATTCCTGCCGCTTCATTCATACAATGCAGAGAACTAACATTCATAAAATAATTGGATTAAAAGGGTTGTCTCACTTCAGAAAATAGTATTTATTATGTATAGGAAGTTAATACAAGGCACTTACTAATGTATTATTATTATTTTCTACATTGCTTCCTTTGCTGGCTGGATTAATTTTTCCATTACGTTATGCATTGCTTGTTGCCATGGTAATGACCACCCTGCAATCCACCAATGGTGGTCGTGATTCCACACTATAGGAAAAATCGCCATGGGTCCATCACCTGGATGCCAATGTAAATACAAGATACTACTTGACTTTGTGGCAACCTTGGACCTGGTGTCGGTGCCACTGTTTGAAGGTAGCATGTCGGCTATTGTGTCATCAATGGAGCCCAGCTACCTGATGAGCAAGATTGGCTTACTGGAAGAGTACCTGAGATTGCTGGAAGAATCAGAGATGATCAATGCCTTCAAATTCTTCTCCACCATATCATCTGCAAGAGAAGATGGTGTTCAGTTTCTAACTGATGGTCTCATCAGAAAAATCTGCCAGCAAATGGTACTCGCCGAAAGCCGAAATCAACAGGATATGACGGGCGCTGCCATGATGCTACTGAGTAACATCTCTTCACATAAATTCAAGTGCGTCATGACCAGTTTAAAGCACCATCTGGACCAACCATACAGAAGCATTCTCCTGACACTTGATGACATCACATCAAGAAATAACCAAGAATCAGTTTCTCATCTCCTTTACATTTTATGTAAGGTAAAATCCATGACTGAGGTCACTTTGGACAGCATCAATAGGATCATCTACAATCTCACAAACAACTTCAACAACATCATAGAGAAGCACCTTAACTACTGGGAAGATGGAAAAAGGGAGTGTGCTTCTTCTATCACAGCTGAATGTGAACGTTTAGCCCATGACCTCTGTATGAAAATTGTAGAAGGATTGACAAGGGGCACCAATCAGTCACCTATGAGCAAACATGACCTGGAGACCAAAGCATTGAAGACCATTACGGTGCATGACCTGATCAGGTGTGGTCAGCGGTCAACTGAAGCTTGCAATAGCTTTGATTTGGATCCATCTACGTGCTCTCCGTCATCTGGATCTATTCAATGTGATAAAGATAAAAAAATTGTCATTTGACATCAAAACAGACAATTCCCCTAGCTTGGAACCTCGGGGACCTTTATATACTTCACACACATGGGGACAAACCCCAAATAAACCCCTACTATAGGTTCCTAAGCCTTTATTAAAACTTAACCTTTATTTATGTTAATAAGAATAAGAGACATCAACAAACTGGTGAATTAAAACCTTCAACAGGAGGCTTGGACTTTGTCTATTATTTGTTTGTCTAGGCCAAATGGCCCATAGGAGGGACTAATAGACCGTAAGAGCGCTGTGTGGTGTTCGGTATATAACTAATCCTGTGCGGTCCTAGATTAGCCACACCAATGCCAATCTATATAATATTCTTTAATACGTCCCTTATAGGGGAGATGCTCTTTACAAAATTGATTAGCACTTTGGTGTAACTTTCAATGGCCACACACGAATTTATCCACACTAGTATGCACCTCACAGACCTCTATGAAGGTCAATTTTGTTTTTGTTGTTTCATATATATGACTATCTATCACTGTGCATACCTAACGTGACTTTACTTTTGTTGTCCAATACTCCTAGTATTGCCAGGGACCATATACAGTAACTATTAGTATCTCCACATCTACCTCACTATCCCTGTGCAGTCCTTGCCTGGCTGCACTGTTGCTGGTCCGCACTAACATACAAGAACAAACACACAGTCACTCTGATGTAGTATACACACAGCTCGCTAGTCCTGTGCAGGCCTTAGGGTGGCTGCACTGTTGATAATCTATCTACCACCACACACAGTCACCTCTCCATACTCGCTATAGTCACTTGCTTCCTAAGATATTAACTATAGGTCCCTGCCTCCTGTGCCTTAAAATAGTAGCGCAACCCCTCCCGACATGTTTCGCCACGATGCGGCTTCGTCAGGGTAAAGAGGGTAATGATGTGCGCGCGTAGACCTCCTGTACTTTTAAGCACACTAGCGCCGCCCCCTATGCAAATTTCACCTATGTTTGGCCACTGCGTCATTTGACGCCTCTTACAGGTAACTTACCTTTCCACCGGCGCATCTGGCAATACTAGGAGTATTGGACAACAAAAGTAAAGTCACGTTAGGTATGCACAGTGATAGATAGTCATATATATGAAACAACAAAAACAAAATTGACCTTCATAGAGGTCTGTGAGGTGCATACTAGTGTGGATAAATTCGTGTGTGGCCATTGCAAGTTACACCAAAGTGCCAATCATTTGTGTTAAGAGCATATTCCCTACAAGGGATGCATTAAAGAGTATTATATAGATTGGCATTGGTGTGGCTAATTTAGGACCACACAGGATCAGTTATATACCGAACACCACACAGTGCTCTTATGGTCTAATAGTCCCTCCTATGGGCCATTTGGCCTAGACAAACAAATAATAGACAAAGTCCAAGCCTCCTGTTGAAGGTTTTAATTCACCAGTTTGTTGATGTCTCTTATTCTTATTAACATAAATAAAGGTTAAGTTTTAATAAAGGCTTAGGAACCTATAGTAGGGGTTTATTTGGGGTTTGTCCCCATGTGTGTGAAGCATTTGACATCAAAGAACGGCATAAAGCAATGTCATTGTTTTTTCAAAACATCTTCCTGAACAATGAAGGGAGAAACGATCTCATTTCTTGCCTGCTCCCAGTCTTAAACTCTCCTATTAGAGAGGCCAACATCACAAGTATCCTGTTCTTCTCTGAGCTCCTACGTCATCCTGAACTCATCAAGGGAAACGTGGTGAAAGAATTAATCAACACCATCATTGGCAAGACCAGAAACTTAGATTTGGTGGAATGCACTGTAGCAGTGGAGGCCATCGGAATGCCACAAGAGGTGCCCCAAAAGAAGTAATGGCAGTCCAAAATAGTATCTGTGAAGCTCTGCTAACAAAATTAGCGGACCAGCGGGAGTCAACAGTCATCATAGAAATCTTAAAGACACTGTGCAAAAATGTAAGACTTTTGAGGCAACACAAACTTAGTGAGAACTTTGACAGAATCACAGAACTCTGTATACGTCTTCTCCACCACAACAAGCCCATGATACAGATGCACGCCGCTTCATTATTTGCCGATTTAGCACAAAGCTACGACACAAAGATATTCGGAGGTTTTGAAATCAGTGTTGAAAACAGCCTGTCCACATTATTTATCAAACTGCACTCCAAAAAGTCACCTGTTGCAGCAGCTGGTGTGGTGGGCTTATTCCACTCTCTCCCATACATTGGTTGCACAGACATGAAGACTCTCTTGGGAGGCCATTGTACTGGAGAAGCCAAGGAAAAGCTGTTGAGTCTTTATGAAGCATTAGGACGGAAGCAACCAAGACTTCTGAAAATGATGATGCTTGAGTTTACAAAGTTTTTAAGGACCAACAGAGAGAAGAATGCCATGCTGAAACATCTGGAGATGCTGCGGTAAAAAATTCCTCATGAAAACATGTCTCCAGAGGACCTGAACGTAATCTTTATGGACCTCCGCAAAATTCTTGGCCACCAAAAACCCTTAATTTCAGAGGCAGCCAATTCCGCAGTGGAATTGCTAGGAGCCAAATGAAAATCTCTTGTGACCGTCCAAAGCCTTGTCAAGAGGCCCTAAGCTAAGAAAAATGTTCATGGCAAGAAATACCTTGACTTTGATTAGGGCTCAAAGAGGAAGTACAGCAGACCAACCCTGAACCTTCAGGCCATACCACCTTGACCATGACAGAGAGCTCTGATCAACCCTACCTCCTTCATTTAGGTGAGTTTAAGCTTTTGTTTATTCAACTATAGATATGGTTAATGAGGAAGTACAGCAGACCAACCCTGAACCTTCAGGCCATACCACCTTGACCATGACAGAGAGCTCTGATCAACCCTACCTCCTTCATTTAGGTGAGTTTAAGCTTTTGTTTATTCAACTATAGATATGGTTAAAAATAGTAAATAATAATGAATTATTAAAGTTAAAAAACATGTCTTCATTTTAAAAACATTGTCACACCGGTCCTCAAGCTCTGAGTATGCTTCATTTGATTCAGTGGAGAAAATTGCAATACACTCCATGGACAGGTGTGGCACTATTTCTGGATGAATACAGTCATTTTTTTCTAAAACTGAACAACCCCTTTCATAATTAATCATTTACTGAGACAATTTGGGGTTTTACAAGTTTGATGATAACCAATCCAAGCCATGTTAGACATAGAAATTCATGATATTTAATGCTGACACATTACTTTTCTATGATAGATGCCTCTGAATAGGAGTCCATAATAATCTAGACTGGATTACTGGAGGAGAACCTGGATTACTGGAGGAGAACCTGCAATGCGTCTGAAAGACCCTTCGAATGATGCAAAAGAAGTAACATCAAAGCCAAAGAGGAAGTGAAGCAGACCACCTACTGACCTCCAGACCACCTTCACAGTCATGGACACTTCTGTTTCACCATCTACAAGGGAACTTGAAATCACTTATTGTTTATATTATATCCATTATTAAAGTCATTAAGACAAAAAGGAGCGAGTATTATATTTCATTGAATTCCAAGTGAAGAAGGTAGATACTGTGGATGGATGGATAGATAGATAGATAGATAGATAGATAGATAGATAGATAGATAGATAGATAGATAGATAGATACTATTGATGGATAGATACTGTAGATAGATAGAAATATCAAACAAAAGAAATTCCACGGCACTCCCTAAGAAGTAAATTAAAAGTACTGTTCTTTAACCCTTTCGCGCCCGGAGCTTTTTTCGGTTATGCATTTTCGTTTTGCGCTCCCTGCCTTCAAACAGCCATAACTCTTTTATTTTTCTGTTCACATAGCTGTATGAGGGCTTGTTTTTTGCGGGACAAGTTGTACTTTCCAACGCCACCATTTAATATTGCATACGGTGTAGTGGGAAGCGGGAAAAAAATTCCAAACCAGGTGAAATTGCAAAGAAAACGCTATTCCGCTACAGTTCTACGGGTTTCTTATTTACAGCGTTCGATGTGCATTAAAACTGATCCGTTACTTTTATTCTACAAGTCAGTACAAATCCGGCAATACCTAATATGTATAGTTTTTCCTGCGTTTTCATAGTGATAAAATAATTAGAAAGTTGCCCTTTTTTTTTTTTTTTTTTTTTTCCTTGTCAAATCTTGACCCCTATAACTTTTTGGTATTTATGTGTACAGAGCTGTATGGGGGCTCATTTTTTGCGGGACGATCTGAAGTTTTTATTGATACCATTCTGGGGTGTGTATGACTTTTTGATCACTTTTTATTTAATTTTTTTTAGAAAAAAAAAGCGACAAAAAACGGCAAATCGCCATTTGGACGCTTTTTTCCGCCAGACAATTCGCTGTATTGGAATTTTTTTTTTTATATTTTAAAAGTACGGGCGTTTTCGGTCACGGTGATACCCATGATGTCTATATTTATTGTTATTTAGGTATTTATTTTTTACTTATACGGAAAGGGGCGTGATTTGAACTTTTACATCTTTTTTATTTTTTATATATTTTTTAACATTTTTTTTTAATTTTTTTTTTACTATTGGAAAGCTCAAATATGGGCTTATATATTGTGGCTTTTTTTTTTCTTTATGAGCAATTATGGATTTTATAGACTCAGAAATCCATGAATTGCTCATTTCTTATCCTGGCCTGCCATCTAGTGGCCAGAATAAGAATTGCACTTTGAAAACTGTAATCCTCACCAGCGAGGATTACAGTTTTCATATGGTGTACAGACACCCCGATTGGCCACACGGGGTGTCTGTACACCACCCGGAAGCGAATGCTTCCGGGTTGAGACGCAACTAGATGCCGTGATCACGTGTGATCACGGCATCTAATCTCCGAGGAAGACGCCGCCGATGGCGGTAAGTAGCGGCAAGTCTCTGCTGTTAGAAACAGCAGAGACTTGCCGGCCATGATGCCCGCCGCACCTGCGAGCGGGCGCCATGTGCCCGCATCGCCCCAGCGCCGTACACCGGACGCGAAGGGGTTAATCACCGGACAGCAACGTTTCAGTCCTCTTACTGGGACTTTTCTCAAGCATTTACTTCTTTGGGAGTGCCGTGGAATTTATTTCGTTTTATCTTTTGGTTGGTGGATCGCTTCTACACACCGGCAACTACTTGACACAGTGCTGTTCACATTTTCTTTATTTTTCTAGATAGATACATACTGCGGATAGATAGATAGATAGATAGATAGATAGATAGATAGATCAGTGATACAACAGAAGGCAGATAGTACCAGTCTAATCAGAAGTTATATTTTAATTAGGAATGGAAATCATTGCATCATTTAGATAATGTTGGAGACAGGGGTGCACTGGCCATAGACCCAACAGGGAAATTTCTCCCTGCACCTCCAAAGCCTTCCTGACTGCAGCTGGTTGGTTACTTAATAATCTGATGCTCTGAGTAGTAATTAATGCTAGAAGCATCGGGTACTTAGACAGCTGGCCAATGGCCGCAGGTCCCTCCTGAACTCAACTGTATCACTTTCCTCAGGATGGTGATACAGTTGAATATTATGATGAAGACAGCACTGTGCTTGTGCTGGGGATGTGTATTGTGCTGAATTCTGCTAATTGGTTCTGGTGGGGCGGTATTTTGTGCTGCAGTATGGTGTTGCAGGCCCCACCTAGTTTTGTTGGCCCCTGCCTGCTTGTGTTGCCCCATCTTGTGTATTTTGACCCGTCCCTACAACATGGGGCCACTTTTTGTTTTTTTTTCAAAGGCCACTTTAGTCAGTCCGTTCCGTTAGCCCCATAGACACTGAATGGAGTGGCAGGGTGCATAACCATTCAAACTGGGAAGGTTTGGAATCGTCTTCTAGATATCGTGGGATTACCAATACTGTGGCCCCCAGTGATCAGACACTTATCACCTAACCTATGGATAGGTGATAAATGTACTTGTGGGATAACCCTGTGTAAAACACTGAAAGACACATAGGAAAATTGATGAACAATAGACCAGTAGACATGGCTTTACAACCAGAGTCAGATAGAAGCTACAGAGCCATATAAAATCACTGAATACTTTAAATGAAGCTCAGAAACATGTGGCAAGTTCCTGACATTCGTTCATTAGAAAGATATGAACTGGACTGTGTCACATGTAGAGGAAGGCGACCAATGTGATTAAGGGAATGGTTTGCTCACAGTACCAAGAAAGATTATCAGACTTGGAGCTATTTACAGAGATCTGTGTAATAAATGGTTTATATCTAGCAACTATAAAAAGGGGAAAACGCTACGTCTAGAGCAGGGGTGCACAACCTGTGGCCCGGGGGCCACATGCGGCCCTCAATATCATTCTGTGCGGCCCCCAACCATCTGGTGACAGACATGTACAGTATGTCTTGTGGCTGCTCACATGCATTTTTCATGTATTCTCCCATTAGATGGTGATCCTGGATGTGTAACCAGACATTTATAGTATATACTGTATGTACAATATGCCATAAATACAGAATATCAGTTGGTAATAACCCCTTTAAAGGGGTTGTCCGAGTTATTTTTTTGTTCTTTATATGTTTCTAACTTGTCAGGTATAACAACTTTCCCATATACTTTGTGTTTCTAAAGCTGCTGGTTTCTCAGAGTTGATTGAGGGTCACATGACCTGTGATGTCACCTTATCTCCCTGGTCTGTGATGTTTCGTGTACAAGCCTCAGAGTTCAGATAACAGTCTGTACACGAGACGTCACTGGTCACGCCCCCTTTCTTTGCCGGGCTCCTGCTATCTGCTCTCTCCCTGGATTCCTTCAGATAAAACATTAACCCCTTCAGCCAGAACACACTGAGGGCTCAAGGCTTTACAACAAATAGTAGCTGCAGCAGTGAGTGGAGACAAATGCTGAGCAAGGAGCTTTAGAGGAATTGTACAAGAACAGGTAGGGAGAATTTCCTGTGTGTATCAGCAGTGTCATTGTACAGCTGGGACTTGTAGTCCTACACAAACAACATGCTGCTGAGTATCCCAGCAGGCAGACATGTACTCACAGCACTTATATTCACTGCCTTTGCAGAGAAGGGGGAGGGGCAGAGATTGTTATTACTGCATGTAAACAAAGGCCAGAAGAGAACCAGGGAAATGAGGAAATATAGATTGTTTTTTTGCCTAAAACTTGCTGAACTTAGTTATATATTGCTGCCCATCAGATTTACAGTGCTATATTTTTTTCCCCATAACTTGGACAACCCCTTTAACTTCTATTTTCGGCCCTTGGCATACCTTCAGTCTGATAATGTGGCCCCCAACCAGAAAAGGTTGTGCACCCCTGGTCTAGAGGAAGGAAGGTTTTACTACGAGCAGAAAGGTTTATTGTCTGGAAGAGAAGTGTGACTATGTAACTCTCTGCCACTTGATATTGTGATGCTAATGCATTCAAAGAATGTCTGGATACCTTTTTTGAAAGATAGAATAATGCATGTTATGAGTACTAAAATGCTGTACAGGGGTCATTAGTCCAGGGATTTAATCTAACATTTTCACTTCTAATATGAGGAAATAGGTCGCAGTTTGCCTGTATCTGGAGGAACGCTGTAGGATAATAGGTCCTACTTGATGGACATCTACATGTTATGCACATTGAGTACAGATACTGTTTTCCAGTATTAGCTACACCTTTGAACACCTTAGTTGCTACTTGTCATACCTTAAGGAAAATACCCATAGTGCCAACATGACAGTAATCCGTAGACTTGCTGCCTGTTTGTAGTTTTACATTGGTGATTTTAATTGTTTATACCACTGTATCTGATCCGTCATCACCCCTCCACTCATCATTGATGCTGTCAAATAACACAGACCATTTCTGGCTACCCTAGTAGTATCTTTCTTATTTTTTATTCATCTTATTTGATTATTTTTCTGATCTGTACTCTTTTATTACCATATAACACTATTGCTATAGTGTGTACCACTTTTTTCAGGACTACCGTACATTCACTCTAGTTGGCGCACTACTATCCCTTTTTACCTATACTTGTTTGTAGTTCCACCAGTGATATATTCCTTGTAGTGGCAATTGTGCTAACCTTATACAAAAGGTAAACTACTTCCTTCCCCACTGTCTTTACCCACAGTGTAGTCAGGGGACCCAGGGGAACTTCAGTACCAAAAATGCATCATACCCAGGATCCACACTTTTCATAAATATTGCACAATTTTCAATATTTTGTCGTCTCATAAATTGTTGAAATCCACATCAGTAACCCTTCCCCAATCTTTGTAAGATAAGATTACAATATATTGGATACTATGAAAGAGCTGTTCTAATAATAGCTTGCTTGGTATGGTGCAAAGTATACATTAAATGGCAGTACAATGAGTAAAGTCTTCATGCCTGACATACATATAAAAAGGTATTTAATTGCGTCACAGCTCCTACTTTCTTGCTTACTTCGTGAAGGAACATTTTCACAGTCAATGATTTCCTGCATTTGTTGTTCATGCTGCTCTAGCTCTACAGGACACGCAAAAAGCATTTAGCCAATTATACGTGTAATGAGATAAAAAATAGGACCTGAAATGATTAATTTTTAATGATAAGTATAGGGGAGTGAAAAGTGCAACAGAAAGGTCAGCGAACACAAGTGAATGAGAGAACCCAGGCTGAGAAGAACACCCAGGGTGAAAGAACTGTCTGCAAAATACTAATGTATCCCCTGTCATGTATATTTAATCCTCTTCTATTATTTGACAATGCAGTCATTTATGGCATTACTGTCAAATCCCTTCCAACAGGATACTGTCCCTGTTGTGAAATTAAATATTTCATCATCATGCTACCCAAAAACACAGTGAACAAATTTTTCCACTAAGATCAACATAACAACCAATGCACAAATGAAGACTTATGCGTTATGTCAGTGAAGGTTCTCATTCATCCAGGTCATGGTATATCAGTAGTAATAAGTCACAGAAACTGGACTTGTACTTTTTTTTCTTGAAGACTTTTTGCTAGTTATCCAACTGGCTTTCTCAGTTAGAATGGTCTGTACGAGAAATCTCCGGCATTAAATACTGGTGACTTGTGGAGGAAAGAAGTTGAATTTGCATGAATGACGCCATTAGGTGTAACAACTCTCTTCAGGAGGCAGTTTAATCACACCTAATTTCTACAGTCAAGCAAATGCAATCAACATGTTACCTCCATGACTGAAAGATCAGTCATTAATATTTAATGCTGGAGATTTCTTGTACAAGCCAGTCTAATTGAGAAAGCCAGTCAGATGAATAGCAAAATATCTTCAAGAAAAAAAAATGCCAGATGCTCTGACTTACTACTGATACTTATGAGTTATGAAATTACACATGCTGTATGTTTGGAAACATTTCACATGACATTATGCAAACAGACTTTACTCAAAGCTATGATTCAAATGAGAGAACTGTATCGGATGAAGAAAAGCTCAAACATGCTCTTTTACATAGAACTCCATTCCAGTTCATAGTTGACAAAATGGTACACACAAAGATGCTTTGCTGCTGTAAAATGTGCAATGTATATGTCATATAGGTAATTCATCACATGCCATGGTTCGGTAAAAATATACAGTATCTCACAAAAGTTAGTACACCCCTCACATTTTTGTAAATATTTTATTATACCTTTTTATGGGACAACACTGAAGATATGACACTTTGATGTAAAGCAGTCAGACAGCATACACTTTTATACAAGTTTGTACACTAATTTACATTGTATCAAAGTGTCATATCTTCAGTGTTGTCCCATAAAAAGGTATAATAAAATATTTACAAAAATGTGAGGGGTGTACTCACCTTTATGAAAAACTGTAAGTGACAACCAGTGGTGAAAGGAAAACAATGCATTAGTATTCTTCTAAAAGGCCCATGAAACTTGTTGAGAATTTAAACTCCCCACTATCACCCTAGCTATAGTGCTCCACAGGGGTGTAGCTAAAGACTCATGGACCTTGGTGCAAGAGTTCAGCTTGGGCTCCTCTTCCCTCAGTGTTTTGTGGCCAGGGGCAGGAAAGCACATTGCCCTTTTTGCCGCCTGAGGCAACCTCCCCCCCCTCCATGACAAATTCTTGACCTAACCACTTCCCTCCAGCCAGAGGTGTAACTTCATTGCTGATCGCGGCATCTGAGATGACCATTGACGGCTGTCACGGGTTAATCTGTTAAAAAACACCTTACGCATTTGATCATGAAGAGTCCGCCGTGGCCATGTTGATTGAAAATATAGCGCAAAATATTGTGCAGTGTGTGGTGACACCATCATGCTGGCCGATTTTCAATCAAGATGGCCGCTGATGGACTCTTTGCACGCAAATGGATAAGGCGAGTATGAATATTAGCTTTTAAGTCATACCAGGATCAAAGTTGTAGCTGCAGTATTTATGAAGCAGCACTCATTTCATGTTGGGGAGCAGGATGAAAAGTTATACCTTGTTCTGTGTCTGTGCAGGGAAGGGTGAAGCTGCAAGTGAGAGCAGGAAGAAAATAGTTCACGTTATCCGTCCCTTATCAATCAGAGAGAATATAAGCCATCTGGCTGTGGTGATGAGCTGCATATCTAATCACCTTCCCCCTACTGTGCCTAATCAGGCCATTTGTTAACTTGAATGTTTTAACATCCAGATAGCTGAGAGTTTTGGCTTATTAGTTTTGATGATTTTGTATATATGAGTATGTGCAATAAGGCATAAGTGTCAGGTGTCAACTATTCACATCTTGATTTTTTAGGTGTTGCTAGTTTGGGGCTTTGCTTGGGTTCATTGTCTAGCTACAATCTGTATTTGTAGGTGTTTTTTTAACATTGCGTTTTGATGGAAAACTGCTTGGAGGTGTTTTTGAATGTAAAAAACTGTGTGGCACTTTCACAATGTGACAGGTGTCTAATCTGAGAAACTATATATGGGTATGAGGGCATAATAGGATATTGTCTTTAATCACTTACATTTTACTTCTTTATATCCAAAGTGTGAAAACACCTTTGGTGTTTCACGGAAATGGATTAAGGCCATAAAGTCTGAATGTTTTTCTTTTTTTTGTGTGAAACATACACACATATGAGCAATGGCGAGATCAAAGAAGGCATTTTGTTGGTTCCCAAATAAATTTTAGTGAAAAGGGTTTTCAGAGATTTTTATATCTGATCGGTGTGGGTCTGACACTCGGGACCCCTGCTGATCTGCTGTTTCGAGAAGGCATCGGCACTCCTGTGAGCGCTGATGCCTTTTGCCTACTCACCAAGTACAGTGCTGTACATTGTATAGCAGCTGTGCTTGGTATCACGCTCAGCCCCATTCAGTTAAATGGTGCTGAGCTGCTCCTAGGCCACATGACACACAAATGTGTAATTGCTTACCCTAGGAAAACCAGAGAGAAGGTTGCGGAGCTCACAGGAGCACCGGTGCCTTCTCAAACAGCTGATCTGTGAGGGTTCCAGGTGTTAGACCCCCACCATCAGATACTGATGACCTATCCTGAAGATTAGGCTTGAGAGAATCAAGCTTCGGATCATAGATCCAAAGTTGATTCTTTCAAAAACTTCGTTTAAAATGCTGTTTTCGTACAGCATGAAAATGTATTGGCTCAGTGGAGGAAAACATGGTCTAGCCCGAAATTGTGTGAGACTTCAGTAAATAACTTCGGTATTTCTATCTGCTCATTTAAGACCATTTTAACATACAAGTTGAGTTCGGTACCGAGGTACCAGCAAGTACTAAACCCGACTTCAGATTCCTATTTAAAAATGTTTTTAATACCAGGATCATTCACCAAAGTCTTTCGCAAACTTCGACCAAGAGGAAGTTTTCCTCCACGGAGCCAATACATTTTAATGCCTTACGGAAACAACATTGACAACAACAAATGAAGTTTTTGAATGAACTGACTTTGGATCTATCATCGGTAGCTCGATTCGTTCAAGCCTACTGAAGATAGGCCATCAGTATAAAAATCTGGGAAAACCCCTTTAAAGTTGCAGAAACACTCATGCTTTATAAAAAAAATGTGGTGCCACCTGTCTTTTATAATGCACTTTTTACAAATTCATCTAGATGTCTTACCAGAAAATTTGGACATCGTAAGGATAAGCATGAAGTTTAAATTCATCAAGACACCTTAAAGGGGTTCTCTCCAGAAATAATTTAAAATGGTCACAAGCCACCTGTCCTACAATGTGAGCAAGACTGGTTGCCACCACTTGTAGAGCTGCCTACAGGAGTGAAGGGACAGGGCTTCACAACATACTACGCTCCTCTACAATAGATGTAGTGATGTGATCTTACCTACGATATGTTATCATGGCTGAGCAGCCTGACAGGAAGACTCGCCAATATATAGTATATGCAGAGTATAATGTGTACAGAGGCCCCACATTCTAGGACAGGTTGCTGGCAGCTTTTTGGGGCATATGGAATCCATCCATGTAATTAATCAATGACAAAAGCTCTTCCAAAAGAAATTTCTAAATAAAAAGCATTAATGTAGGATTTAACATTGAAAGGCTCAAATATGAAGTTTTCATATGTATTATTATACTGATCGTAGCATTTCTAAACCAGTGACTATTTAGGGTGGTGTGACAGCATTTAGTGGCAGCTTTTGAGACAAAGACAGAAGTGTGTTAAAAGGGAATGCGAAATATCAAGCAATAACTTCTTATTCTCCTTCCTGCTAGATCTATTTTCTGGCTGATGCCACTCTAAATAAGAATTTTTCACCATAGCACTAGCACATTGTCTATCATACTCTAGATTTCTTTCATGTAAGGCTACATTCACACAACCTAAGTATCCGCAAAACACGGATACTGGCCGCGTGCATTCCACACTTTGCTAGAAATTATAGAAATACCTATTCATATTGGATATTTGCATGGTCATATTGATAGGTGCTTACATTTTTGGTTTTTCCCTATACACACTTTCATTTTGGGTCCATTTTGTGTATAGGTGATTCTGAAGGAATGATGCAATTTGCGTTTGCAAGTTTTTTGGCTGATCGGCAGCATGATTATATGGGCCAAATGTCGGAAATTTATTGGGCATTCCTGCTTGTTCCTGATCATTTTAATGAAAATCAAGCAATGTAACAGGGGTTTAACTGTGACAGTGGTTTGTGTTCCCCCTGTAGAAATGTTTTGTAGAACAGGTGATAGGCTGAACCTTGTAAAAAAAATCATTTGGGAAATTCTGGGGAATGAAAAAGTGCCACAGATTTATCCTCATGGACTCACGCAGAGAAAATATGTCACCCCGGACTGATTTAGACTGCTGTTACACAGTGGCCCCAGTGTGTTGGACTTGAGTCTAGAGAAAATGGCAGCAAGAATAACAACCTAGAGTATAAAAGACTGAAAGTTGGATTATCATAATCAAACACTTGAAGTTTTTTGCATTTTAAGGTTTCCGTACATTTACAACCTGCAGGGAAGGAAACAGGAACAAGAGGTTGCTGAATGGTGAGAAAGATGCTATGATCTCTTAATAAGATATGTTAGAAAGTGTTATACTTTCAAATGTGGTACTGAATAATTCATAAGAAAAATCCAATGTGTATTTTAGCAGAAATCTGAGGTTGACTCTTGCGTTCCTGACGCATTTGGCAGCTTGCATTACCACAGAATCCACCCATGGATTAGCCTCATTCTATGAGGGTAATCCATACGTGGCTATCTGTGGCAGTTTTCAGATGGAAACAGTGGCAAGCATCAGTGGCGTAGCTATAGGGGTTGCAGCGGTCGCACTTGCGACCGGGCCCCTAAGCCAGGGGGGCCCAGAGGGCCCCCCCTTGCAGGCAGTGTTCCCTGTAAGCTGCGTGGGCGCGCGGCCGTGCAGCTTACTTTGTGCCTACGTTCAGGGCCTGTCCTGGCCCGCTCACCGCCGCAGCCCAGACTTTATTGTGTATGCCTGTTCCGATAGGGAAGCCCTGCTGTGGTGGGCTCGGAACAGGCATACACCATACTTCCCTTAACGTCCTGACGTTAGCTCGTCAGGACGCTCCTGTGCGGCGCTCCCAGCAGGCCCCGCCTCCTCCCTTATGCAAGGAAAGAAGAAGAAGAAGAGAGAACAAGGCCCCCAGGACCCTCCAATGTGTGGAAGTGGCGTCTGAGATCCCCAAGGGCCAAGTAACTGTAAGTATTCATGTGTGTTTGTGTGTGAGTATGCATACACTGTGCCACACAATACATATACAGTATACCTGTACACTGTGTATATACTGTATATTGTACAGCATGGCGCAGGGGATATATTTTCCGGCATGGTGTAACCGCCATGCATTTGCTGTACAGTATACATTATAATCCCTGCACCATGCTATACAATATACAGTATAATCCCTACACCATGCTGCATGATATACAGTATAATCCGTACACCATGCTGTATAATATACAGTATAATCTCTACACCATGCTGTATAATATACAGTATAATCCGTACACCATGCTGTATAATATACAGTATAATCTCTACACCATGCTGTATAATATACAGTATAATCCGTACACCATCTGTGTTGAGTTTTCCATTATTTATTCCTGTACCATCAGAGGAACAGAAAAACAGGAAAAAATCATCCATTTTAGTCACCAACTTGTCCTGTTATATTTTCATTTACTCCAAAAATAACGGAAACAGAATGGAGCTTTCCATTTTATTTTTACATTTAAGTCAATGAATAACGGATAGAGACATTTGTATATGTTATTCAAGCTGTTTAAAAAATCAATTTTTCCTGCTTTTCTGAGAGAACAGAACAGTGGAAAAGTCGACACAGATGTCAACTCAGCCTTTATTAGATGTGTTTTTGTAATTATTAAATAAAAACTAAAATCTGTAATACCTACCCAAACCCTACATCTACCGGAAGGTTTTAACGTTGATTCAGCCAGCCTATATATATTATATCTGTACATTTGGTAACTAGTATCTTTCTACGCTCATGTCAGAGTCAAAACAGAGTCAAGTTGGTGGAAAAAATTCTAAATTTAAAATTATAGCTCTTAGAATGCAGCGACCCAAAAATGAATTTTCCAATAAAACATTTTATGCAGCAAAGGTATTCAAACATAAAAAATATAAATGTCATATCTCCATAATCATACTGACCTACAGAATACAAATAACACATTATTTATACCATACAGCGCATGGTATACAAAAACTGCAAAAACACTGGTGGAATAGCTTTTTTTTTTTTCATTCCTCCCCCAAAAATAACAAAAGTTTATCAATAAACTAAATGAAACTTATACTATATGCAGCAATATGAAAAAAATAAAACTCAATCCACAAAAAAACCCCAAGCCATCATGCAGCTTTGCAAAGGAAAAACAAAAGTTATGGCTCTTGGGATGTGTCGATCAAAAAAAAAAAAAAATCTCCTGAATGCCCAAAATAGGCTGGTCCTTAAAGGGGTTGTGCAAAGAATAATATTTTCCTTATTTCCAACCAGCACCTGGATCTGAATACATTTCTAATTGCATGTAATTAAAAATTTAATATTGCCACTGAGCGATTCAATAAAATCTATCTGTACAAAACCACCTGATGTTTGTTCTTTTCCTACTTTCTTGTCCACCTCACTTTGGTGGTCGCATAAATCAGCAGCTGTCACCAGCCATATCTTCTGTTAGGCTACTTTCAAACCAGCGTTTTTGCTGGATCCGACATGGATTAGCAAAAACACTTCCGTCATAATAGTACAACTGTCTGCATCCGTTATGAACGGATCCGGTTGTATTATCTCTAAAATAGCCAATGGTGTTCATGACGGATCAGTTTTCTATTGTATCAGATTGTGTCAGAGAAAACAGATCCGTCTTGCTCCGCACCACATAGCGGACAGAAAAAAACGCTGCTTGCAACGGAATGCATTCTGGTGCACTCAGTTTCGTTCAGTTCAGTTTTGTCCCCATTGACAATGAATTGGGACACAATGGAAGAGTTTTCCCCGCTATTGAGATCCTATGATGGATCTGAATAGCGGAAAGGGAAAGTGCAGATGTGAAAGTAGCCTTAGAAGCTGTAGCAGTTACAGGGAAAGAGTTGCTGCAGAAAGGACATGCCCCTTGAGAAAAGACACACCCCAGAGAAGGGATACCACCTGAGCTGCCAGCTGGAGCAATTAATGAGGAGATCTCAGGTTCCATGTGAGGTACGGTGCTGGTTTTAATTTTTATGTGAATCATGGCATACCCCTTTTGAAGGTGGCCCTAGGTGGCTGGGCTTAGCTGAGAGGGCCGGTGGCCTGCTGTTTCTCTAGCTCCCATTGCTGTGCACAGTGAGCTATGCAGCTTCTGTAACTGCGGGAGTTATGAAAGCAGTGTAACTTGTTCTGCTATGTTATTTGTGTAGCTTCTATTCACTGTAATGGGAGATATGGTAACAGTGGAGTGAGGGGCCACTTGACTGTTTCCATAAGCCTTGCCACCTAGTGCCAGCACTTTGTCCCATCATGCCATGGAAACGGTGAGGTGGTACAAACCCTTTGAGGGGTTAAAGTGTGACTTGATGACACAAACTACTGTTTTTACATTTGATTTCTACAACTTAATTGTTTTTTCCAGTTGCCTGTACAGGTAAAATAGCCATTAATGCTAATAGCTAATATGTTTCGGTTACCCAAATCAAGTTTTCTCAATTCCAGAAATCATCTTTAACTGTAAACTCATGTAGTTTTATGTCCAAAATCCACAGAGTACATTTAGAGTTTACAGTGTGAAAAATAGTAAATTGCCGTAAACAAACTAAAATCATAGTGTAATGGGCTTCAACAGCAACGGATTGACATTTTCTCATCTTACTTTTTTTAACTTTTATGAAAAGTAATTCATACCAGATTTTAATTTAAACACTATTTTCAGTTGTAAAGCTATATACTGTACTGTATACTGTACAATATATAACATTTACAAACCATACAGAGCTCCCTACATTTAAACCAGATTCACACTGATGGTTCTTGAGTCATATTTTTTAGCCTCATGGAATGGCTACAAAACAATTACAAGAGCTTCCTTTAAAGAAGAACTCCCGCAAAAAAATTTTTTCTCTGACCTGTTAGAAAGGTGCATGATATAATCTGTAGTGATTGTCATTTTCTTATCAGTGACTGTTTCTGTGAGTAAAAACCTCTTTTCTTATTGTAGCTGAGTCATGTGACCAACTCCCTGACCTCCAACTGACCCAGGACAGAAAGCCAGTAACTGCTCTATTCATTCCTATGGGAGCCTCACTTTTAGTCTCATAGGAATACATAGAGAATTAGACTTCCTGTCTACACATAAGTCTGTGTGTGAGTTGGTGGGTCTGATTGCTGGTCACATGACACAGATAAGAAACTTCAGGATGATATAAGTCAAAAATTCAGACACTGGTAAGAAAATGACATTCACTACAGATTATATCATGTACATTTCTAGCAGGACATGGAATAAAATTTTTGTCGGGAGTTCTTCTTTAAGATCTACTCCTGACTTTGGCTAAAATGTTTCAGTAGTCAAAGCACTAATACTTAGATATAAATATGCTGTCAATGAATAATAGCTTGTGATCCCCTGAGGCAGCCATAGTGGCGAAACGTACGTTGGGGTCAGGATCACACTGGTCGGTATTTATCATATGTGAAGTCTGTTATATATACTTTCTGCTGCTAGTTATTCCATGTTACATTGTGGGTGAACGTCCCCTTGCTCTTTGTCATATAGATTACTTTCAATAGAACCTGGCACTATGCACTTTAATTGATTGTAGATTTTGTGGGTCTGAGCTTCTTATACACTTGGAAAGAGTATCTGTATTATATATATGCAGCGTGGTTATGTATTATGACTGTTACTAGGAATACGTTGGCATTAGCTCAGTGTGTCCTTTTGTATGTATATTTCCATCTGCCACCGCTTTATGTATTATGAATTTTTATATATACTTTTATGATGAATTTATGCTGTTTTTATTTGTGAATAACAATAAAACTGGGAATTTTTTTGAGCTATTTGTGTTGGGGTTTTGTACAATTTTTTGGTGTTGTGCTGCGGTCACCAGACACAATTTTGTAGGAGTGAATAATAGCTTGTGTAACAACGCAAATACATATAAATCTGACATACCTTCAGAAAGAGGATCGAGTGTGTGAATCATTAGCTGGAAGATACTATTCCTCATCAGACTGTTATGCAGTGATGCTGAGCTGCCACCTCGCTGTAATCTTGGTTTTGTCTGTAAAAACAATAGTGAAAACATAGAAAATAGGAATTTTGAGTCAATCAATACAATTATGAATGATTTGTAACCTCTGCACTGCTCTGCAGGTCTTTGTAGGGGGTGAGCGGGAAGATTTTTCTTGAATTAACAACCAGTTTCAGATCTAGGTCTACAGATACCCTCCAGAAAAAAAGAAGACTCCGTAGAACAGAAGCGCCATGCTCGCATACCAATTCCAAATCTGCAATAATTATACTCATTCCATCCACAAGACAATCGGCAGAAAAATAGAAACAGATAATATTTTTTAAGCTGGAGTCCATGAGTACATTTCTATTGACTCCAGCTCCATTCAAAACTAACTCCACAGACCTTCTCCAACAATGGAACTCCGATCTCCAAGTGCCATGAAAAAGAAAATACTGTAGAACAGAAGCGCCATGCTCACAAACCAATTCCAAATCTGCAATAATTATACTCATTCCATCTGAGAGAAAGACTAACAGGGGGAAGCTCAAAACCTGCACCTCTCATGCCAGTGTCACCCAAGTTGTCACTTGTGGTCTGCTAATGGAAAAGTGGAGTTAATTTCCTGAAACGCATCGAGTATAAATAAAGGAATTATCACAATCAAGGGTGTGTGGGGGTTCCCCATCAGCAGGCCTTGTGACGACTTGGGCAACATTGGCATGAGAGGTGCGGGTTTTGAGCTTCCTCCTGTTAGTCTCCCTCTCAGATGGAATGAGTATAATTATTGCAGATTTGGAATTGGTTTGTGAGCATGGCGCTTCTGTTCTACAGTATTTTCTTTTTCATGGCACTTGGAGATCGGAGTTCCATTGTTGGAGAAGGTCTGTGGAGTTAGTTTTGAATGGAGCTGGAGTCAATAGAAATGTACTCATGGACTCCAGCTTAAAAAATATTATCTGTTTCTATTTTTCTGCCGATTGTCTTGTGCACTCGGTTTTTGTGGGAAGAGCTGATGTTTTTATTCGTACAATTTTTGGGTAAATAAGATTTGTTGATTGTTCAATATTACACTTTTTTAGGGCAAGGTGACAAAAAATGGCTGTTTAGGTACGGTAAGTTTTTTTTTTTTTACGGTGTTCACCTGTGGGGGTAGGTCATGTGAACTTTTTATAGAACCACTTTTTATGGACGCGGCAATATCTAATATGTCGTCTGTGACGATACCAAATATGGGTACATAAGATTTTATGATCGTTCCATATTAATGGGTACATAAGATTTTTTGATCGTTCAACATTACACTTTTTGGGCAAGGTGACCAAAAGTCACTGAAGTGTGAACTAGGCGTAAGCTGTATGGATCAGACGGATCAGTGGCGGAAGTGACCACTGTGCCAAATAACCAGTTTGACTTTGGGCCAAACCCTAAGGGCGTTATTCTGGTTCCCCCCTGGTTTTCACCCTTTAACCCCTATACAGGGATCTGGTCTTCGCTGCAAGGAGGCGACTGTACCGCTACTTCCTATGATGGTCCCGGTACACTTAGCAGCTGACCTGCAAGGAAACTCTGGTGCAAGGAACCAGCAATTCAGGCACAGAATATAGAACACTGTTCGGACACAAGACTAAGATACAGGATAACAGACAAAGGCACATAGGCAGTGACCCATGCAAATCAGGATACACGGAACATGACGAACATAGACAGACAGGAACCAGGCTTGAGTGAATCGACCTTCAGATTATAGATCCGAGGTTGATTTTAATACCTTGATTTTAATGCTGTTGCTGTAAAACATTAAAATGTATTGGCTCCGTGCAGCCAAAGTTGTCTCGCCTGAAGTCGAATGGGACTTTGGTGAATTCCTACTGTATTCAAATCTGCATATATAAAAACTATTTAAAATAGCAATCCGAAGTAGGTTTTGGTACCAAGTTCCCGGCCAGTACCAAAGCCCACTTTGGATTGCTATTTTAAATTGTTTTTAAATACGCAGATATGAATACAGTAGGAATTCACCAAAGTGTAGCGCAACTTCGGGCTCCATAGAGCCAATACATTTTAATGCTGTACAGAAACAGCATTAAAATCAAAAGGGCACATTTATTAAGACCAGTGTTATACAATTATATATATATATATATACGTATTTCAACTTAATAAATGATCCCCAAAGTATTTGAACAAATTGACTTCAGAACTAAGATATGAAGGTCGATTAGCTCAAGCCTAATAAGAACATATCAGACAACACTGATACACTGCCTTGAACCCATGAGGAACTGAATCATGGCGCACACAGAGAGATCCAGATAAACAAAGATATATGGCAGGGGTGGCCAACCCGTGGCTCGCGAGCCGCATGCGGCTCCTTGGACCTTCATTTGCAGCTCGCAGGACCTTTTCATGTGGGCCCCAGCCCCCTGCCAGAAAATGCTAACGACTGCTTCCATTATGGAAGCGGTCATTAGCATGCGGGAGGCACGGGAAGGTAAGAACAGCACAGCAGCGGCTGTACTTACCTTCCCTGGTCTTCTCCCTGTCGCGCTGTATCCTGACACGTACAATATCAGGACGTAGTGCACGTAGGCGCGAACTATGACCTGACGATGTGCGCAGTCAGGTCACAGTACAGGGCGGCGGGGAGAAGACCAGCGAAGGTAAGTGAACCTGCCAAGAGGCAGCGCCGTCCGGAGCTGGAGAGGTAAATTTATTATTTATTTTGAAAGTCTGACCTGAGGTCTGATTGGGGCTTATCTGAGGTGGGGAGGGACTGATGGGGGCTCATTTGCGGCTGGGGGGGCTGATAGAGATCTAATTTGAGTTTGGGGCCTATTGGGGGTCTGATATGAGGCTGCTGGGCCTATTGGTGGTCTAATTTGAGGCTGGGGGCTTTGGGGGTCTGATATGAGGCTGGGGGGCCTATTGGTGGTCTAATCTGAGGCTGGGAGAGCCAATTGGGGGTCTGATCTGAGGTTAGGGAGGGTCTAATGGGGGTCTGATCTGACATGGGGATAGTATGAGCTCAGATAAGACCCCCAAATCCTCCTCAGACCCACAAAATAAGCCCTCCCAGTTGCTTACTTAAGACATAAAAAAACAGACACCCCATGCTCACATCTCCCCTATGTCAAATCACCCCCCCTCCTACACACACACATGATCTCAGCATGGGGGTGGGGTGTCATCTGAGCATGAGGGTGTCATCTGAGCATGAGGGTGTCATCTGAGTATGAGGGTGTCATCTGAGCATGAGGGTGTCATCTGAGCATGGGGGTGTCATCTGAGCATGGGGTGTCATCTGAGCATAAGGCGGTCATCTGAGCATGGGCAGTCATGTGAGCATGGGCAGTCATGTGAGCATAAGGCAGTCATCTGAGCATGAGGGTGTCATCTGAGCATAAGGTGGTCATCTGAGCATAAGGTGGTCATCTGACCATAAGATGGTCATCTGACCATAAGATGGTCATCTGACCATAAGATGGTCATCTGTGCATGGGCGGTCATCTGTGCATGGGCGGTCATCTGTGCATGGGCGGTCATCTGAGCATGGGCGGTCATCTGAGCATGAGGGTGTCATCTGAGCATGGGGTGTCATCTGAGCATGGGGTGTCATCTGAGCATGGGGTGGTCATCTGAGCATGGGGGTGTGAATTGCTTCGAGTAGCAACGACTGAATACAAGCCAGATTTGAAACACATTGTGAAAAACAAAGATTGCCAGAAGCCTCACTAAAGTTGTCTACATTACAGGTAGGAAAGGTGGTTTAAATACACTTTTAAATGTTTGAAAACTCAACTGCAGTAATACTGTCGTGTGCATGCATATTTGTGTAAATGTATAGCTTGTGGCTCCTGGCAGTCATATGTTTTTTTTTTTTCTGGCTCTTTGTGTCTGTAAGGTTGGCCACCCCTGATATATGGGATCATTTATCAAACTATTGTAAAGTAGAACTGGCTTAGTTGTCCATAGCAAGATTTCATTTTTTTGAATCAGATAATTTTTATTGAACTTTTAAAAATATAAATAAATCATACAAATAAAGAGAAAAAAGAAAGAAGAAAAGCGTGCATGGCGTCATTATTACAAATATCCATCATCACACATATACCAAGCAGTTAGATTCAATAAGGTGTCTGTCATAGTATTCTGTCAAATATGCACACTAGGCTTGAAACGGACAAGCCAACAAAACCCACCCACCCCCTGACGAGGAGACGGCTACCGAGCATGTAACCAGTAACGGTTAAGTTCTACGTTTTGGCAGGCCCTGCAGGCCACATCCACTACCTGTCGTCCTGAGAAATTGAAGGCATAGAAGTATCTAAGTCAGCAGATAACCAGGAGTCCCACATTGCTGCATATTTCTTTTCACATTTACGTTTACTATAAACCCCTTTTCCAATCTTAATATCATCCTCATTCTGTTCAGAAATTCTGAAAGAGAAGGAGGCTGGGGCCGCAGCCAATGTTTAGCAATTAATACACGGGCCTGGAACAATGCTCTCTGAATTCCCAATCTCTTATCATAGTTCCTGACATTAAATATGCCCAGAATGCATGCCTTGGGAGTATAGGGAATCGCTATATAGTATACCTTTCTAATGAGCTCCAATATAGCTTTCCAGAAGTTGGGGAGCATGTTACAATCCCAAAACATATGCAATAATGTGGCGGAGGGACGAGCACATCGAGGACAGAGAGAATCATTCCTGATTCCAATCTTAAAAAGGAACGCAGGGGTTCTATATACCCGATGAATCAGCAGTAGCTGAGACATTCTTTGGCCCTCACATACTGTTAATTGAGGCGTTAGCCCTAAAATATGCTTCCACTGTTCATCTGTCAATGGACCCACATCCTTTTCCCATTTAGTTTTCACAGCCAAAAGCGTATCACCCAGGGCCTTAACAAATAGGTGCCTATATACCAAAGATATAATACCCCTCGTTGAGATTCCAGAGAGCAATTGCTGTAATATGGGCACTGGTGCACAAGCTAATGGAGTTGACTTAGATTGTGCTTGATAGGCATGGCGCAGCTGTAGAAAGATTGCCTGGGAAGACAAAATTCTTCTCTCAATTGATCGAAAGATTTCATGTTGCCATCCCTCTGCAACTGGTGCAAAAAGATAACACCCCCGTTTTTCCACGGGGAAAAACCCTCCAATCTAAATATCTCAGGTAACAATGGATTGTTCCAGAGTGGAGTCACTTTGGTAAAGCCATGAATAGACATTAATTGTTTACACGTTTGCCACATTTTGTACATAAGAGTTAAAGTAGGTAAGTCGTCCGCAGAGGCCAGTAGCCCTCTATTTTCCAAAATCTCAATTGGGGATATGCATTTTGTCATATGCATGACTATTTGTGGAGCCGCCCTAAGTCTCCCATTAGGCGTATCCCACCCCCCAAGTTGTTGCATCTGGGCTGCCAGAAAGTATAAAAAGGCATTGGGGATTGATAGACCCCCCTCCCCTTTGCCCCGCTGTAGGGTTTCAAGTCTAATTCTAGCAGCCTTCTTTTTCCAAATGAGCTGTCTAAACAAAGTGTTGATTTTGAAAAATATTCTCTGCGGGATCCAGATCGGGGAGTTATGCAACAAATAGAGGATTTTTGGCATAACTATCATTTTAAGTATATTACTCCTACCAACCGCCGACATAGGTAATTTACACCAGGCGTTAATTTTCCCTGTCAGGGAAATCAATAGGGGATCAATGTTATCTTTGATATAACTACGCACGCTACGTGACACCACAATCCCCAAATACTTAAAGGAGGTAGAAATTTGTAGTTGAGCTGAACACATAGGCATGTTAGGAGGGATCGGATCCAAAGGAAACATAATAGACTTGTCCCAATTTATCCGCAAGCCAGACCTATCACCAAACTCCTGAATTAAAGACATAACAGGCTGAATAGATTGGTCCACATTCCTCAAATAAATAAGCATATCGTCTGCATATAAGGAAACGCGTTCTTCCCTCAATCCCAAAGGGAACCCAGTTATCTGTGCCGATGACTACCAAACCTATCCAATATTGGGTTAGGACAAACATTAAAGTCACCAACACAGAGGACAGGACAGATTGGACATGTTTCCACAAAGGACATCACATCCCTAATAACTGTGCTATTGTATGGTGGTGGAATATAGATAGCAACCAAAATAAAAGAGGTGTGATAACACGTACAGTAAAGACAGACAAACCTGCCCATCCTATCAACAACAGAGGAGTGACAAACAAATGGCACATTCTTATGGACCAGAATGCTCACACCTCTAGAATGCGTGGTAAAGGTTGAATGAAAAGAATGTCCCACCCATGACCTTTTCAATAGTCCCGTAGTTGCAGGGATTAAATGCGTTTCCGCCAAGCATATAATAGCCGGCTGATACCGCTGCAGTGCCAAACAAACGGCGGTGCGATTATTTGGCTCACCCAACCCCCGTACATTCCAACCAATAATGTTAAGTTTATCCCCCATCATCAACACAAAACCAAGCTAGTACAGGATATCTAAAACATGTCATAAGTGACCTGCCTGAGGTACCAATAGCACACATAGCCGTCTCCCCGTCAGACCCACCCCCCCGCCCCAAAAAAAACCCCGAATCCTGAAACAGTATCAAAAGCATATTGCACATAGCAAAACAAATAGAGTCGTCTCCAAGGAAAATGAAAATGGAGCGACAACTTTTTCCTGTAACCAGAACGCAGCAACACAGAACCAGAAACTGCATATGCAAATCAGAAGGAGCCCCCGGCCCACCCCCCACAGTGGTAACCAACTAATGGACATTGCAAGTGCATCAAAAATAGCGGAGCATGCTAGGGGCATAAGAAAGACCTTTAAGTATCCCAGTATTCATATATAGAACCCTCAGAAATAGAGCATGCTGCAGCGCCGGTAATTGTGAAAATTCCAAAATAATCATATACATAACAAAGAAAAAGGGGGAACAGGATAGCAGAACAAGCAGGGAAAGATAGATCTTATCAAATAAAGGGAAGATAGGGGAAAGAAAAGGAAATATTAGCGCACTGGTGCATATTCACATAAGGCATGTAATGCCCCGATCAGTGTGTAATAGTGCTGTAAACTCTAGCAGAGGTACCGTAACTAGAACCGTGAGATAGTAGGGAGTAGAATAGAAGAAAAAGCAGGATCAGATAGTGAGAGAAAGAGATGTGGGGACATATGGGGAAGAAAAGGAAACATGAAAAAATATATCTGCAAGCACAGAGAGTCACTTATCCGAACGATCTGTTGTAGAAAAACTGGAGAGTTCCACTCATCCTGTAACTAGGGGTATATACAGATCTTCATCCCGCAGCTTTTAGGGACTTTAGAGATCGTTCATGAACTTCCAACCACTGTGCGGCGTCCAACGGCGTTTCAAACATGCAAACTTCACCAAAGGCAACCACACGTAGCTTGGCTGGGTACATCATAGAGTATCGAAGTTGAAGATCCCGGAGCCGCCGCTTAACTTCTTGAAACTTGGCCCTTTTGCGTTGAACTTCTGCCGAAAAATCAGGGAATATGGAAATTTTACTGCCATTGAGGGACAGGTCAGGATGATCTCTTGCTTTACGGAGGATGTAATCCCTGTCGCGAAAATGAAGGAGCTTGAGCAATACTGGACACGGGGGGCCCCCGGTGGAGGAGAGCGGAATGGCACTCTACGTGCCCTTTCAATGGCAAAGACATGTGACAGGGAGTCTTTTCCAAATTTGTCAAGGAGCCAATCCTCGAAAAACAATACAGCGTCAGGGCCCTCCATTTTTTCAGGAGCACCGACCAATCTTAAATTATTCCTGCGGGAGCGATTTTCAAGATCGTCCGTTTTTTACATTAATAAGGATACATTATGTATGATTCTGCCAATATCTCTCTTTACCGGAGGTAGTTGATCTTCAATTGAGCTAACCCGCTCCTCCACCTCTTTAATTCTTTCATTTACTTTCTGCAAATCTTGTCTTATAAAGGAGACCCCATATTCAATGTGAGGGTATTAAGAGAGGTATTGCTTGCCGTTACTGCCGCATATATATCTTTAAAGGTGGGTTCAGCAACCGCCGCACAGGCAGTAGGAGAGACTGCAGGCTGCTTCAGTGAGACAGTGGTGCAGGCCGCAAGGCCTGATAATGGTGCGCTTACCACCTCCATGACCTCCTCACCCTCAGGAGCAGCATAGATGGCATCCGATGAGGTATGCTCGGTGTTTGTCCCCTCAGAAGCCGGCCCAGGAGAAGTAGGAGAGTTGCGGGCATATTTTCCAAGGCGCGCAGCTACTTCCAGCGCGCGCGCCTCAGCAGAAGCAAGGTCCGCGGCGCCATCTTGCTTTTGCGAGACAGAAGGCCCAGAGTCCTTGGGGTCTTTCTCCTTCTTATTCACGCGCCCCATACTGGTTCCACCAGACACGCCAGGGATCGGGGACACCTCCGCCGCCAACCAGGATGTTAGATGTCCAGAAGGACAGGAGATTGCCGGAGATTTAGCGGAGGTAAGCCGGGAGCTCCGCGCCGCTGCTGCCTACCGCATTGCTGGCCAGGCCACGCCCCCCATAGCAAGATTTCACCTTTTATTGTTGACAGCTCCTTTGGAAAATGAAAGGTGGGTTCTAATTGGTTGCTATGAGCAACAAAGCCGGTTCTACTTTACATCAGTTTGATAAATGACCCCAATAGTAACATAAAACACGAGACATTGAAACGTAGAAAAATAGTATGTCTAGAACCTATGCAGAATGGGGAGCATGACCTTCCCAGACAGACTAGGATATGAAGACTACAGATGAGCAAAGTGACTTCGGATGTTACATCTGAAGTCGCTTTGCTAAAAAATTTGTTATAATACTGTATGGAGATTAGTCTCCGTACAGTATTAGAATGTATGGGCTCCGATGAGCCGAAGTAAGTTATTCAAGAAGTTGCGCGAGAGTTTGTTGAATAACTTCGGTAACTGATTATTACAGTGAAAAACCTTGGAACCGAACTCGGCTTCAGTTCCAAGTGGTACTACCGGATACAACTGCATCTCCGTCTGGTCCCATTCACTATAATGGGGACCTGTGGAGAAAAAGGCTCTTTTGAGCCGAAACGTCACCATTTGCTGTGATCTGCTATGATGGATTTACAATAAAACCGAGTTTTTGCATCAACCTAAGGAGTGCTGCGGATTACTACTATATTTCTGATATTGCAGGACCTCACAGCCAGGACATGATCTCTGCGTGCACCCAACATCCCACTGTGAGGATACAAGTTTCAACACTGGATATTTGACACCTCAATGCAGGTATAGCTGTGCTGCTTCTACCTATCTTTTGAACTCTGTGGAGATCCAGCCACAACCCGGCAAATATGTGGAGAATCGGGAGGAAAGATACCAATGTGTGCATATTTATTGCGCATTATGAAATCTGCTGTGAAAATTCCCAGGAAGAATTGAGATGCTGTTGATTTAAAATTCACACTACATGTCAGGTGAGATTTTTTCCTGCAGTGTGTGGATATACCGTGTGTGTGTGTGTGTATATATATATATATATATATATATATATATATATATATTTAGAGAGAGAGAGAGCGAGAAAGAGAGGAAACTATTTTTTACTGCCACAAACCGATGCAAAAAGAGCACAAACTGGACATGAAAACAAAAAATGACATCTAAAGACAAATGAAGGCCTCTTAACTCCAGCCTTTTTTGTTTTCTACTAGTTTCTCAAATTCAGGCTCTACATTGTGATTCGTAGTATAGACAGAACATTGATGTCAAAACTAACCTTATTAGGGGATGGTAAAGTCTCAGTCCAAGTCTGCAAAAAAGAAAAAATATAAATCTATATTAATATTATATAAGTATATATCTGTATATATTTTTATATATAAAGTATATATAGCTAACAATGATAAGCAATGCATAGTTTCAAACGTAGAACGCAGTACACATAGGCGTGCACTATATGTAGAACATAGTACACATAGGCGTGCACTATATGTAGAACGTAGTACACATAGGCGCATACTATATGTAGAACGTAGTACACATAGGCGCGCACTATGACCTAACGCTGTGCAGTGTCAGGTCACAGTGCAGAGCTAGGCCAGCAAAAGATCAAGGAGTGCTGAGCGTCAGTGCAGTGTGGAGTAGGAGAGATAAGTTTATTTATTTATTTTTTTGTCTGATAGAGCTTAAGGGTTTGATCTGAGGTGGAAAAGAAGTAGGACTTATCTGAGATCTGAGGAGGAATAGGGGTTTGATCTGAGTTCTAAGGAGAAATGGGGCTTGTGTACAGAGGTCTGAGGAGTAATAGAAGTATGATAGGGATCTGATCTTAGGAGGAATGGGGGTCTGATACAGAGGTCTGATGGGGGTATGATGGAGATTGGGGGACTGATCTGAGGTCTGAGGAGGAATTGGGGTCTGATCTGAGGAGGAATGGGGAGGTCTGATGGGTCTCTCGGGAGGAATGGGGGGGTGTCTAATGGAGGTCTGAGGAGAAATGGGGGTCTGATAGGGATCTGATCGTAGGACTGATGAAAATTATTTTTTTTATTATGGTCCAGTGCGTCTTATGGAGCAAAAAATACAGTATACCTGTCATCTAATGGCACAAAGGAAAGGTCTAATGTGTTCTGTAAAAAATACATGTAGGTTGGCTCAGAAACTAAATAGTTATTTGCAGTTAGATACACCCATCGCTAAAACGGAAAAATTGGCCTGGTAAGGAACAGGTGTAAACACTGGTAATGAAATGGTTAATTACAGTTAGCACATGATATAGTGTGATGAAAAGTAACATGCTTGTATATATTTGGCAGCCACATCATTAACTTTGGAAACAGAATAAACTCCTTTGAACTTTGATGGGATTTTATCACAGAACGGGGGTGTATTGGGTCAGGTCAACTAGAGACTCTGAGAATGACTTTGGACACATTGGACCTTGTTTGTAAAAGAGTCAAAGGATCTGCTGATAGATATCCATTTATCCCAACTGAATATTCCCAGTTCCTTATATTGAGGAGAATTAAAGGGGTTCTCTGGGAAACAACCCCCCCCCCCCCAGAAAATACTGAAAAATACATTAATATGAATAAATTCCTAAATGCCTTTAAAAAATTTAAAATTGCTCGTTTTGTCTAGGAGTCGATCACAAGAGAATTTAAAATGGCCACTGTCAGATTCCTTCACATGGAATCAGTCCTAATGACAGCAGCCTGAGTTAGAATGCCTAAGACCGAGAAGGAACAAAATGGAAGCTCCACTCTCTGCTTTATCAGCCCTGTAAAACACTATATCATCTATAGATCACAGCTGTCATGTGTGCCTGCCTCGGAGCCCATCTCTAACTCCTCAAAATGAAGGACCAGACATACGTTGGAAAGTGGTCACCGATAACAAAATTCCCCCACAGCAGTAGATAATATAGTGTTTTACAGGGCTGATAATGGAGAGAATGGAACTTCCATACAGTTCCTGCTCTCTGCTGCACATTGAAACTCAGGCCGTCCTGCTGTCATTAGGACGGATTCCATGTGAAGAAATCTGACAGTAATCATTTTACTGATCACCTTTATGAAAAAATAAATCACAGAAGACAGAAAATAATGCACTAACACAATAGATGCAAACATTATATATGGACTAAGCCCTCATTCTGATATGATAAAATCTGTGCCCGCCTACCAGCACCAAGGTGGTCTCAGTCAGGCAGGTCCTACTCTAAACCTACCTATTCCGTTGGGCATCTACATTCAGGAGAGCATTCTTGTGCACTTTTTGCTCCACCTATCCCACATGTGACTTTGATTAGGTGGTACATATAGCTGTGCATGCTCCTCCTCTCATCGGTTGCTGGATGCAACTAGGACTAGGAGCAGCACACTAAATGTACAGGGTCTGCTCTCCTGAATATAGATACCCATATGGCATAGGTAGGTTTAGAGTAGGGCCTGACTGACAGAGAACACCTTGGCGCAGGCACAGATGTGTTTTGATCAAAATATATTGGCTTAAAGGGGTTGTTTCATCATGGACAATGGGGGCATATCGCTAGGATATGCCCCCATTGTCTTATAGGTGCGGGTCCCACTGCTGGGATCCACACCCATATCCAGAACGGAGCCCGCAAGGTGGTGGCTGGAGGACTCTGGTCCGGCCACCACCAAGCCGGCTCCCCATCAGAAAGGAATTGGAGCGTACCGCGCATGACCGGCCGCCACTGCCATTCATTTCTATGGAGCCGACGGAAACAGCCAGGGCAGCGCTAAGCTATTTTCTTCGGCCCCATAGAAAATGAATGCAGGGCGGCTGCGCACGCGCAGTGCTCCCTCCTTCACTTTCGGGACTCCGTTCTGGATATAGGTACGGGTCCTAGCGATATGCCCCCATTGTCCAGCATGACACAAAACCTTTAAGAGTCTCGGATTTTATCATAGAGTGAGGGCTTAGTCCATATAATGCTTGCATCTATTGTGTTAGTGCATTATTTTCTGTTTTTCTGTGATTTTTTTCATAAATGTAGCCATGGACATCCGCCTATTTGTTTATTATATCGTGTAGGATGCTTTTGACTTTGTTTTTTATCTTTTGTCTGTGATTTTTGCTTATAATGCATTATAAATTATTAAAGACATTTAAGATTTTTTTTTATGTTAGCATGTTTTTGCAATATTTTCAGCTTTTCTTCTTTTTTGTTTCCCAGAGAAACCTTTTAACGGACGATAAAAAATGTAATATTTATGGTCTTTCCCCCATTATTACCTCACTGTCCTGCTGCCAACATCATATTTGCCTAATAAGTTTCTGGGCGGCTCTAGAAACTCAAGCCCAGGACTATGTATGTAAAATGAATGAAACAATAAAAAGTTGGTTTTACAGTATGGGGGTCATACTTTATTAAGCATACCTTATTCTTTCCTACTTTCAAGGAGCAAAAGTCACTATACAGATTGTAAATGTTATTTATTAAATAAAAGTGAAAAAACAAAAAGGAGTGTGGTCCTTGTGCGCTCTAAAAGAATCATTGCATTTTATAGGGTGTTTAAACCTTTGACTGCTGAGATCAGTTTGCCTGTATGTGTGTGCACATGTGTGGGGACTTATCACAATTATTCGAGTGGTGGCACCGTGTATATGATGTGTGTGGACTCTGTTGGGTTGTGATCTATGCTAAATTTGCAACCTGAGTGGAAGGTGAGTGGTGATTAAGTGAGAAAATAGATTAAATCCTTGCAGTCACACCCACGTCAGATGCTGGGAAAGTCCGTATCTGACATATAATGTAGCAGCATGGCATTTTATATATGAGTAAAGAAGTTACCAATACTTCTGAGTTAAAGATTGATACTTTTTAATTAAGTGGAAAAAAGTGAAGGTATTGACTTTACTGTGTATCAATGTAACCCATGCATTGCTACAAAGGTCAGAGCTCGCTAACTATGCAGGTTCCTAGGGGAGATCCCCATGTGAAAAGCACATGCCGGAGGATTTGACAGGCTCAAAAGGGCTTGTAAGAATAGCAATCCTTAAAGCCAATTATGCTATTAAGATGTCCAAAAAAGTCTGCTATTTGTTTTCAGTATGGCTTATACTGTGTATAACTATTTTTGTACATGCTAATGTTAGACTGCAAAGTGTAATAAAATCAGTGCTCAAAATTATGTAAGTAAACAGGTAAAAATACATCCAAAAAGTTATTGTTTTATGATTAACAATCAGTGAGGAAAAGCTGATCCTCGGAATTTGATAAGCAATATCGCTAGAACTTTCTATAAAAAGTGTGCACATCTATTTTGAAATTTGTACTTTGTTTGTACAACTTCAAGTCACTTTCACACAGCGGTACTTTACCTCAGTGTTTGTAAGCCAAAACCAGGAGTGGGTCCAGAATACAGAGAAAAAATATAATGGGAAGATGTGTACCTCTTCCCTGCTCTGGACACAGTCTTGGTTTTGGCTTCCAAATACTGATGCAAAACATTGACCAAAATACTGAAGTGTAAAAGTAGGCTTGGGATTGTTCCACACACAGCAATTCATGCACTTTTTATGCTTTTTATCACTTTTTTTTCTGGCCAAAACACTGTGACCAGTCTACAGTAAAATACTATATACACAGCGCTTTGTTTTTTATTGTCTTTGTGTAATTTTTGCAATGATTTTTTTTTTTTTTAGCAAAATGCAGCATACTCTAAATATGGCATTTTTTTCTGACATTTTTCTTCCATAGGCTTATGTTGTTAAAAACACATTCTAAAACAGTGAAAAATATTTCTGTGTAGGAGCTCTAGGCCAGATTCATGCACAGTTTTTATGAAGCCAGGAAAGGATTCAAAAGGGAGGAAAAGAACAATAAAAGACGGATATCTTTTCTCTGTTTTGTAGCCACTCTTATATTAAAGAGGACCTTTCACTGGTCCTAACATTCCAATATTATATATATATTATTAGCTGAAGGACCCGCCTTCGCCCAGGTATATTTAATTTATTTAATTTACTGTTTGTGTGTGTGTGTCTCGTTAAAAGATATCGAGAGTGACCTCTACAGCGGCCCGACCCTTTAACAGTACCTCTACAGCAGCCAGCCCCTTTAACAGTGACCTCTACAGCAGCCCGCCCCTTTCACAGTGACCTCTACAGCAGCCTGCCCCTTTAACAGTGACCTCTACAGCAGCCCGCCCCTTTAACAGTGACCTCTACAGCAGCCCGCTCCTTTAACAGTGACCTCTATAGCAGCCCGCCCCTTTAACAGTGAACTCTACAGCAGCCCACCCCTTTAACAGTGACCTCTACAGCAGCCTGTCCCTTTAACAGTGACCTTTACAGCAGAGGCCGCCCCTTTTAACTGTGACCTCTACAGCAGCCCGCCCCTTTAACAGTGACCTCTACAGCTGCCCCGCCCTTTAACAGTGACCTCTACAGCTGCCCGCCCCTTTAAACAGTGACCTGTACAGCTGCCCGCCCCTTTAACTGTGACTCCACAGAAGCTAGAATGGCCACTGTCTTCACCACAGAAAGCCAGACCTCACCGGCCATTCCCCCAAACGTGAAACAGCGCCCCCAGTTCCCATGAAGACACACCACTAAACATGGAGGCCACGCCCCCTGGGCTCTGTGAAGACACGGAGGAGAAGCTGTCTGAGTGTGAGCTACTGAAAGGGTGGACATCCCTGTGTCTGTCCAGGCACTGCGTCGGACGGAGAACAGGTAGCCAGAAAACTGGACTGTCCAGCCTAAAGCCGGACATCTGGCCACCCTGACATCAGCCTGCCCCTGGGGCGGCCAGAGGTCTTGTTTTAGGCTGGACAGTCTGGCTTTCAGACTCCCTGTCCTCTGTCATGCGCAGGGCCTGGATGGACACAGGGATGTCCTTTTGAACAGCTCACTCTCAGCAGCAGCACTGTGCAGTCTGAGCAATGACCTGCAGGGAGAAAGTCACCCTCCCCCCACCCCTGCAGCTGAAAGAAGGTGATTTTTACCTATATTTTTAATCCCGGTCAAATGCAGCATGGAAGGGGCGGCATGGACTGCTGCATAGACTGAGTCAGGGGCGTGACTTAGTGGGATCTGGGGGTGGGGCTTTTAAGTCCTTCTTTTGACGGTGGCCTGAATTACAGGTCGATGCCATAGTAATTGCCAAGGAAGGTGGGTAGCAGTGGAAGAATACATCTTTTATTACTACTGAACAGTAAATATGTGAAATTTACATTATATGAGGTAATGATTGATGATGAATTAGTCTAAAACATAAGTTATATTTATGGTAACCAAAATACCCCTTTACCATTGTCATCCACAGTGTTCTGCCTCTTTAATGCAGACCTACAGCAGTGAACTGGCTAGGTTGTCATAGAAACCTGGTGTGTGGAGACTGCCTGTGAGCTTCTATTGGCTGATAAGGGTCATGTGACCAGGCTACTATTGGCTAATGCATTTTTTGGGAATATCTCAGGAACGGTACATCCTGGAGAGATGAAAACTGTTCTAAAACCTTCCCGGACACCTGATGTACATGTGTGCCAAATTTTGTGATTGTAGCTGCAGCGGTGCGGATTCCTTTAGCGGACATACACACACACACACACACACACACACATACACTCAGCTTTATATATTAGATTACCTGGCAGTGTAGGGCTTTATTAGGAGATGTCAGGGCACTTTTTCTTTTTCACATTGGCTGATCCGTTCCCCTGCTGTGCCCCCTGTTCACTTTTGCTCCCCTGCTAATTAGCAGCTTTGGTACAGGGAGGAGGATACGGCTGGGTTTCTGATTGGGTGTCTCCTTCTCCCTGGCTGTGAGCTGCCCAATCGCAGTGGAGAGCGTCACAGCCACAGAGAAAAAAAGCTCACCTTCTCCCTGGCTGTGACGATCTTCGCTGCTATTGGGCAGCTCACAGGCAGGAAGAAGGAGGCGCCCAATGAGAAACCCGGCCGCCTGCTCCTCCCTGTACTGATGCTGGTAATTAGCATAGATGGAGGCAAAAGTGAACGGGGCGCAGAGCGGGGGAATGGAGCAGCCGAGTTGAAAAAGAAAAAGTGCCCTGACATCTCCTAATAAGGCCTCTTTCACACGAGCGTCACGGATTAGGTCAGGATGCGTTCAGGAAAACTCGCACCATTTTGCAAGCAAGTTCAGTCAGTTTTTCCTGCGATTGCATTCAGTTGTTCAGTTTTTTCCGAGCGGATGCAATGCATTTTGATGCGTTTTTCACGCGCGTGATAAAAAACTGAAGGTTTACAAACAACATCTCTTAGCAACCATCAGTGAAAAACGCATTGCACCCGCACTTGCTTCAGGATGCAATGTGTTTTTCACTGAAGCCCCATTCACTTCTATGGGCTAGGGCTGCGTGAAAAACACAGAATATAGAACATGCTGAGTTTTTCATGCAACGCAGAACTGATGCGTGAAAAAAAACGCTCATTTACACAGACTCATAGAAATGAATGGGTTAGGATTCAGTGCAGGTGCTATGTGTTCATGTCACGCATCGCACCCGCGTGGAAAACTAGCTCGTGTGAAAGGGGCCTAAAGCCGTACACTGCCAGGTAATAATATTGGATTGTTAGAAGCAGTGAAAGGTCCTCTTTAAGGCTACAGTACCCTGAAAAAGTATTCATACCCCTTGAACTTTTTCACATTTTTTCATGTTACACCCACAAAGTTAATTGCATTTTATTGGGATTTTATGTGATAGACCAACACCAAGTATATGTGAAGTGAAAAGAAAATCATACATGGTTTTCAAAATTTTTAATAAATACAAATCTGAAAAGCGTGGTGTATATTTGTTTTCAGCCCCCTGTACTCTGATACCGCTAAAAAAAATCCAGTGTGACCAATTGCTTTTAGAAGTCACCTAATTAGTAAATAGAGTCCACCTGTGTGTAATTAAATCTCAGTATAACTACGTCTGTTCTGGAAGGCCTCAAAGGTTTGTTAGAGAACATTAATGATCAAACAGCACCATGAAAACCAAGGAACACACCCAACAGGTCAGGGATAAAAAGTTGTGGAGAAGTGTGAACCAGGGTTAGGTTATAAAACAATATTCCAAGCTCTGAACATCTCACAGAGCACTTCTCATTCCGTCATCCTAAAACCTACTAAGACATGGCCGTCCACCTAAGCTGACAGCCCAGGAAAGGAAAGCACTAATGAGAGAGGCAGCCAAGAGGACTAGTAACTCTGGAGGAGCTACAGAGATCCTTAGGTGGGAGAATCTGTCCACAGGACTATTAGCCATGTACTCCACAAATATGGCGTTTATGGAAGAGTGGCAAGAAGAAAGGCATTTTTGAAAGCAAGACATAAAAAGTCCCATTTGCATTTTGCCACAAGCCATGTAGGGAACACAGCAAACATGTGGAAGAAGGTGCTCTGGTCAGATGAGACCAAAGTTGAACTTTTTGGCCTAAATGCAAAATGCAATGTGTGGCAGAAAACAAACACTTCACATCACCCTGAACACACTATCCCCACCATGAAACATGTTGGTGGCAGCACCATGCTGTGGGGATGCTTTTTCTGCAGAAGGGAATGAGGAGCTGGTCAGAGTTGATGGGAAGATGCATAGAGTTAAATACAGGGCAATCCTGGCGGCAGGAAAAGACTTGAGACTGAGGTGGAGCTTCACCTTCCAGCAGGACCATGACCCTAAACATACAGCCAGAGCTACAATGGAATGGTTTACATCAAAGCATATTATGTGTTAGAATGACCCAAAGTCCAGACCTACTAAATCCCATTGAGAATCTGTGGCCAGACTTGAAGATTGCTGTTCACAGATGCTTTCCATCCAATCTGACTGAGCTTGAGATATTTTGCAAACAATAATAGGCAAAAATGTCAGCCTCTAGATGTGCAAAGCTGGTAAAGACATACCAAACCTCAAAAGACTTGCAGCTGTAATTGCAGTGAAAGGTGGTCGTTCAATGTGCAAATGCATGCCACATTTTCGAGATTTTTATTTATTAAAGGGTTTCTGTCACCAGTTTTGGGCATATAAAACAGGATGACATTTGCAATGTGCAAATGTCACCTGATGCCCAAACTGGTGATAATTTTTTTACTGGTGCCCCCGTTTTTGAAATAAATCAACTTTTGTCGTATGCAAATGAAGCTTACTAGGTGCAAGGGGCGGTAACCCTGCACCTAGTAAGCGCCGTTTCCCTACCTTTATTCACGCCCCCTTTGTTGTGATGGACAGGGCCAGGCAGCTCGCTCTATCTGCTCCTGGCCCCGTCCGTGCTGAAAATCCCGCGCCTGCGCCGTTCGGACTTCATTCGGCGCAGGCGCAGTGAGTGCCGATTGCTGCCGGGCTCCCGGCTTCCTTACTGCGCCTGCGCCGATGACGTCACAGAACACCAGAAGAGAAGGCGGCGCAGGCGCAGTGAGGAAGCCGGGAGCCCGGCAGCAATCGGCACTCACTGCGCCTGCGCCGAATGAAGTCCGAACGGCGCAGGCGCGGGATTTTCAGCCACGGACAGGGCCAGGAGCAGATAGAGCGAGCTGCCTGGCCCTGTCCATCACAACAAAGGGGGCGTGAATAAAGGTAGGGAAACGGCGCTTACTAGGTGCAGGGTTACCGCCCCTTGCACCTAGTAAGCTTCATTTGCATACGACAAAAGTTGATTTATTTCAAAAACGGGGGCACCAGTAAAAAAATTATCACCAGTTTGGGCATCAGGTGACATTTGCACATTGCAAATGTCATCCTGTTTTATATGCCCAAAACTGGTGACAGAAACCCTTTAAAAATTTTGAAAACCATGTGTCATTTTCTTTTCACTTCACATATACTTGCTATTTTCACATAAAATCCCAATAAAATACATTTAAACTTGTGGGTGTAATGTAAAAAAACTGTAAAAAAAATGTGGAAAAGTTCACGGTGTATGAATACTTTTTCAAGGCACTGTATGTGTGGCTCACAGCCTGCATTAAAAACTGCCACAAAAACTGCATATGTCATTACAGCCCAAGGCACATTTCAAAATACGCAGGATATTTTGGAGTTATTTCATGCACTATAATATGTTGGCAATGCTTCCATTTTCACTGGGAAGCACACCATAGTTCACAGCAGCATATATTTTTACATTGCTGATTTCAAATACACGTCTGTTTCAATCAATGGTTAAGCCCAATATACAATTATCTAAAGTTTAAATATATGTCAAATATGTGCCAATTGATTTTGAAAAACACACAAAAAAATCAGCACATTTTTTTCTGATGTGTCTTTTTTTTAACCAATGAGAATTCTCTTCAATACAAAGCTACATTTTTAGCTGGAGGCTTTTGATGTGAATCTGTGCAAAAAAAAAAAAAAAAACAGGCGGAAAAAGCACAAAAAAATGCATGGACTTATATGGAGCTGTTTTCTGCGTCCCTTTCATTTCAATGCTGATTCTGCAGGGCATGCTGCTTCTTTTTTTCACACCTCTTTTTTACATGTGTAAAAAAAAACAAAAAAACAAGTGCTGCTTTTTTTTAATGAATGAGAGGTGTTTTTGGAGATAATTTTGAGGCAGAAACATTCCAAACTCAGCACCAAAAAAACGTGTGAACTGGCCCTAAGGGTATGTTTACATGGTATTTTTCCATGTGTATTTTGCTGTGCATTACACACTACAATATAAGTGAATTAGGCCCACCAACAGTATCCCATAGTTCATGCTGCGCATATTTGTATGCAGCTGATTTCAAATACACGTTGGGTAAAAAAAAAAAGTGATGTAATTTCTTTAACATGTATTACGTTTGAAGTTCATAGATGACCATGTTGCATCAATATTTGTAAACCAGAACCAGGAGTGGAACTTGCAGACAAAAAGCCTTTGTTTTGGACCCACTCCTGATTTTGCCTTACAAATACTGATGAAAAATACTGACCAAATACTGACCATGTGAAAGTGGCCAAAAGAATGGTAAGTGAAGACTCATATTTTTGTATCCACTAGTGGCTATGGCTAAGAAAAGTGCACCAAAATACCCATCACCAGGCTGAGGATTAGTTCACATAGCATTCAGCCTTTCCGTTCTCTTGCTCCATTACAGGACCAGGAGAACGGAAAGGATGGATACGGCACATAACTGAGCCGAACGGAGCATACAGACCCCATAGACTATAATGAGGTCCATTAGGTTTCCACTCAGAGGAAGATTTTTGAAGCGGAGACATGCACAACTTTTGTCTCAGCTTCATAAATCTTCTTCTGGGCGGAAATCTAATGGATACCATTAAAGTCTATGGTGTCCATAGGCTCTGTTTGGCTCAGTTATGCGCCAAATCCGTCCTTTCCTTTCTTCTGCTCCTATAATTGAGCAAGAGAACGGAAAGCCTGAACGCTGATGTGAACTCAGCCTTACCTATTTTTAAAAAACACTTCCACTTTTAATATGATGGAAAATAGAAACTTTGGTCGTCCTTTACATAACTTATGAAGATGTTTTGATATTAATCTGTACAAAAACAAACTTATTTGTAATAATTGTTATAGTTTGAAGAATGTACAGAAAACACTTCTTTCAAACATTTTAAATCAGGTACAATGGGAATGATTTACTAAGCAAAATGCTACAGAATTTTAGAACAAAACTAACATGTGTTAGACACATTTTGGTAACAGGCAGTGACTAAGAGGAGTTATAAAATGCACCAGATTTATAACAGTGTGTACTATGTTTCTGCACAAAATACTGATGCAAAGTTCGCCGGCCAAGAGGTAAAGAAGAGAAAAGAAGAGAAAAGTGTCTAGCAAGATATGCTATATGTTACGGAAGTAGATGTGCCACTGCACTGATTTGGCTTGGGGTTACTCCTAAGGGTGTTATCCTGGCAGCCCCCAGCCTTTAACCTTAAACTCCTATACAAGGATCTAGACTCCACTTAAGGGGACCCAGCAGATTGTAACCTGCTGAAGTCGTCTCAGTTTAGAAGCTGTTGACCCACCAAAGTCAAGATATACCAATGCTGAGCACCAATCAGGCAAAACAGTAGTCAGGAAAGAAGGCGAGGTCAGGGCAGGCAGAGTACAAGCAATCCAGTAAACAGCCCAGGTTAGAAGGCAGAACAGGCAAAGGTCAGTTCAGGCAGCTATGGGTGAAATCTGGAAACAAGCACTGTTCAGTACACAAGCAAGCAAACAACACAATAACACAGCTTTGCAGGAAACTAGTAAACAAGAGCCTACTGCTCAGACACCCTCCCACCAGGGATAGTGACTTAAATACCCTCAGAGCCCTATGGGCATTGAGAGGCAGGCCTCATCCTGTCTGGAATGTATGGAGAAGCACCATCTCAGGGGTCTGCTGGGAAGAAGCAGAGGGATGCTGGCAAGCAAGGACTGCCAGGGAAGCAGAGCAGTCAACCAGGCAAGCGCTCTGGCGGTCATTTCCAAGGGTGAGATGCCAGTGAGCATTGGCCACTGGATCAAGTTCATAACCATCACTTAGCCACTATGATAAATTTGGTGCAGTTTCTGCCTGTGTTGCCTAGCTGTAACCTGTCAAAATTTAGGACATTATTAAAAATCTGTCCTAATGTGTATCCTGTTTGTAAATGAAAGAGGATGATCTATTGGATTTCTCAAGTGGTTAAAAATTCTGGATCTTACATACGCAACCTCTACACAAATAAATTCTCTGAAGGCAAAATATAGTGTTCACATATACAGTATGAGGAAATGCAGAAATTTCTTATACACTACCTCTTTTAATCCTGCGTTTTCATTAGCATCTCCTTGTCGAATGTTCATTGCTACTCCTTCATGCTCTTGAGGAGTTCTTGGCTCTTCTTGTAACACAAGGATGTTTGGTTGTTCTCTATGTTCCTGCGGGAGATAATAAAGTAATAGCTATAAAATGGAAGATGGATCTAAGGCTATGAAGCCCTTTGGGGCTATTTTTATATTACATAATTATACTCATTTTGGGCTAAAAATCATTATTTCAATTAGTCTTCATTAAAGGGAGTCTGTCACCTCATTTTCACTTATATAACTAACAGCACTGCCCCACAGAAGATTGCACACACATCCCAGACATAGCTGTGTGCACTGTGTGTCTGTATTACATGTCAGACAGAATAAGCACTTTTATTCTGCAGGAAAACAGCTCCCAAGTGCCCGGCTGAAAGTGAAACTAAAAACAGCTTTCTCTCCCGACTTGATTTATAACAGCTATATTCTGATATACTGGATATAATTCTATTTTGGTTTCATTTGAAAGCTTGGAATGTCAGCTTTCATAGAAGGTCAGAACCATTTTTCTATCTTCTACCAATCCCAAGATATGAGCAGCTAAAGCAGCCCTCCCCTCTTCAGTCTGGTTTTCTGAATCTAAAAAAAAAACTAAAAAAAAACCCCCACCTCACTCATTTTTTAAATGCCTTCCGTTCCAGGTCCATGGCTCCTGGTGGTTCACACCGGACAAGAGGTGATGGGGAGCTATTCTTAATAATGAGACTGCTGCAGCCACTCGCTTTGATTAATTATGCTGGACAACGCCTTTAAGAGGTCTTTATCCTAAATGATTGTTTGAATAATGGCTGCAGCTGTGGTTATATCAATGGCAATTTAAATAACGCCTTAAAGGGTTATTCTCATCTTAGATAATGGGGGCATATTGCTAGGATATGCCCCCATTGTCTTATTGGCGCGGGTCCCACCGCTGGGACCCGCACCTACTGTATATCGAGAACGGAGCTACCAAAGTAAAGGAGCATGCGCGGTGTGCTCCCATTCATTTCTATGAGCGCAGCGAGGAGGTGATGGCTGGACCCTGGGAAACCTGGGGTCCTGCAGGCGCAGCGCTCCCCCTCCGATCTCGATATAGCTGGGACCCGCACCTATATCGAGATCAGAGGGGGGAGCGCAATCGGAGGGACCCGAACCCATAAGACAATGGGGGCATATCCAAGCGATATGCCCCCATTGTATAAGATGAGAATACCCCTTTAAATTATGAGATTCAATATAATAAGTACATTGCTAATCTGATTGCCAGCTTACAAGAGTTGTCTAGTGGAGAAGAGATATTTTCAAATGTTATATTAAGAAAGTTTGAGGAAACAGAGAAAGGTCTCCTATTCAGGCTTCTACTAACCAGACGGGAGAGTGCCTGCAAAGTGGAACTCTCATTATTTAAAGGGTTTTCTAGGAGGAAAATATTGTTGACCTATCCTCAGGACAGGTCATAAATATCTGATCAGTGGGGTTCCGCCACTGCCACCAATGAACTGTTTGAAGAGCCCATGGCACTCCGGTGAGCAACACAGCCTCAAAGCATATCAAACATAGCCTCGTTCATTGTATAGTGGCTGTTCTTGGGATTGCAGCCCAGACCCATTCACTTAGGCGATGAACGTGAAGGCACTGGCCTAGAAAGGAGGTTGCAAGGCTCACCGGAGTGCCATGGTTTCTGATCATTGGGGATCATGTGAGTCGGACCCCCACCTATCAGATATTGATGACCTACCCTGAGGATAGGCCATCAATACTAAACTCCGGGAAAACCATTTTAAGAACCAAATGCTTAAGTGCATTACTCAGACAGTTCATTGATTTCAATTCTAACTGTGTAATAAAAAATTCTAAATTGTTCCAGGCGGGACCCTTCTAACAAACAAGGGTTTGTTGAAAGTTGAAAACCGGCTGACTGAAAAAGCCATATGTATTAGCTAATTTTCTGTCTTAAATTAAAGTACTCTAACTGCCTGTGCAAGACGGTTAAAAATGTTTAATGACTTAACTACGTGTCACATTTGACTTGGTTGTGATCAGTTTCTATTCATTTGTGTCTTATAAAAAAGACTTTTTTAGGGTATTTTCACATGACAGATTTGTTGTAGAAGTTTCTGTCAATTTCTATTAGAAGAATAGCTCTAAAGTTGCCCATTATGAGCCTTAGCAACGCTCCTCTGTCTTACATAATTATTGATTACATTACTGATTACATAACACTATCAGTCTTGAGCAAGTGTCCACTGTTATATAATCAGAAGACAGAGGAGCGTTGCTAAGGCTCAAAATGGGTCACTTTACAGCTATTTTTCTAATAAAAATGTACAATTTCAGTAATTAAAGTATATTAGAAAAATGGTCAGCATCACTGCCCCTACACATTACATAAATAACAAAAAGAAGGACAGACTTTAAAGAAAAACCACTATCATTGACCATGCAAACCTCTAAAATGTAACTTTTATTATCATTATTAAAAAATAACCGAAAGAAACAAATATGAATATTTCAGTGAAAGCATACAAGTTGTGTCGCCTCTGACAATGCAGATGCAGGATATAGGACTAGGTTATTACACATGGATGGAAAACCAGCTTGTGCTGTAAGTGTATAAACAGCAGGGACATGACAAAACCGTAAGACTCCTGCAGTAATATGTCCTTAAACTGCACCCCTAAGGAGAAGCAGGGTGCTCATTCTGAGAAGGGTAGGTCTGCATAGCAATCTGTCCCTGCAGAACCCTAGTACATCTTAATGTCACACAGAGACATATATAACAGAAGCCAACAGACACAAATATCAGGTATTCCACAAGCTAAAATGAAACATACAATAAACATATGGCTAGTAACTTACAGTATAACGTCAGATAAGAAAAGCTAGCAGATTATTATGTCAAAAAGCAGCAGAAAAAGATTTCTCCTGAGGGGTGCCTGGAATAACGCTAGACAGCTTTATAAACAAACTAAGGGAATCCAGCACTCCATATAGATTGATAAAATCTTCAATGTTTTATTGTGGAATTACAAAAATGCACACAATTATCTGTAAATATATTGACGCGTTTCGAGCAAACAACATGATCTTAATCAAATCTTGACATTACGGTATGTACAAAAGTCACAAAAAATGAAGTCTATATTAGTAAACTTGTTATCAGTTTATGATACCATACACAGCGACGTAAATGTACTATGCACAAAAAGTTCCAACTTGCTTTCCTCCCAGGTCCAGGGGGCTGTAACAAGTGATAACGACATTACACATAGCAAAGTATCATGACTATTGCACAACAGCACATAAACAGTACTAGACACAATTCACTGCACATTGACAGAGATGATGGTGGCCACACAAGCTATGATTAACAGCCAGCCTCCTGTGGCTAGCAGATAACAACCCCTTTAAACTTTTTCAGCACTATTGTCAATGCTGATTGTGGCGTTGATATAGGGAGGCACGATACTGGGGGTTAACAAGTTTATACTGGAGCTCAAGGCTATTTTCACACCTGCGGGACGGGGCTCCGGCAGGCTGTTCCAGTGGGTGAACAGCCCGCCGGATCCGTGCTGCCGCAGGTGCATGTGTGGGGCTGGAACTGCGCTCCGATCCCATTCACTGTAATGGGGGCGGGCCGCGGATCCGGCCGCAGCACGGCAAACCCTGCCGAGAGGCGGCCGGAACGAAAATACAACATGTATTTTCCCAAAGCCATCGTATATAGGGTACAGCCTAGATATTGTATGCCCTAATAGTTGCCAATGCATTTTACATGCGCAGGCTGAATGTAATGTCATATAGACGTGGCATTACATTACAGTTACAATAAAATGTGAAAGTAAAAGTCTGTTAATGGCTAAAATAAAAAAGAAGCTTACAAATAAGCAAAATAGCAACACAAAAATATAATCATTTTTTAAATGGCTCATTATTTTAATACAAATTATTAAATTGTAAAAAAAAACACATACATATTAGGTATTCCTGAAGTCATGACATGTACAATCATAAAATTATTTTGTCAATTGAAAAAAAATTAAGGAAAAGAAAAAAAACGGGGTGGAATTGCTTGTTTCATGCATGCCACCTTTCTGTAAAATCATTATCAATCAAACCATACGTTATGGCCTAAAATTAGAGCTTTTTGTAAGAAATAAAAACCTCTACTATTCATCATTCAAAAACAAGCTATGCAGACGTAAAATGTTATAGCCAATAGAATGCTGAAAGGCAAACGCCCAAAAATTTCAGTGGCGACTAAGGCCAGAATTGGCTCAGTCCTTTAGAGCTTATTCAGACAGGAGATGCTCCCATCCGGGTGCTGTATAATGCACGGCACTCAAACTGAACACTGATCCATTAATGCGCCATTCCACGTGTGCAGTTTTCACATTAAACAATTGGTTCAGTGCAGAGAAAGTTGAAGCATGGACTAGCAAGATCCGATTTGCTTGCAAAACTTGCCCATTTAAGTGAATAGGTGAAAACGAACAGCACACGGATATCATCTGTTGGCAGTCAGTTTAAAACTCATTCTTGTTCACAGGCAGAAACACCAAAGAGATTAACAGTGCTCATCTTAAAGGGGCCTAAGGGGTTAATGGGGGAAACGGGGATTAGACAGGTTGGCTTTACTGCAAACTGATCCTATCGTTTCAGCGTTCAGCGTTAAGTGGGCCAGATTTGCTTGATAATCACTTATCACAACCTTCCTACTGAAACAACGTATCCATATGCATGGCTTGTGTCACTCTTATGCAATCGCATGGGTAAAAGGAACAGGGGGCTCTGTACCTCAATTCTAGTGATCTGTGGATAGGTTACAAATTTGTTTAGTGGGAAAAAAGCCTTTAAAAAATATGTTCCAAAAGTAGCAAACTTGGAAAAAGTTTTGTCCCAGTAGTCGGTAATGTTTTCCATTCCAGTCAATAATTAGGCAAATAAACACTGGCAGCATAAAATGGTAAGAATTCTTCAGAGGGCTCAGTAAATGCTGACCTCTTCATTTTGGCAATGCTGTGCATGCAACATAAAGTAGTGACTTGTTTAAACATGCAGACAATGCCTTACAAATGTAAGCAAGTCTGAATAGAAACATCAAGAAGCTGGAGCTAAAATAACTATGACTTGTCACCTCTGTAAAAAGCTCTCATAAGCTTTTCATGCTTCAAAAGAGGTTTTGCAGATGTAGTATTTTTGTAAACCATTTCAGAAAATAACAATGGTTGGAGAGAATTGGACCTCCACCAATGCTATGAACGAAGAATCCTTGTGACCCTGACTCATACATTTTTGTGGCATCTATGTAATGCATGCTTCCAGCGTCTGGCCAGGATACCAGCCTTCTGAAAAAGAGAGAGACAGCTAGCTCAGGCCTTTCCTCAACATGAAACCTTCTGACTGGAGAAGCCAGCTCAGTACCTTGCCCGTATTGTTTTCCACTCCCGTAAAAAATCAGACTAGTTTACTGCATACCCTGACTCTCTGGACTTATTTCCCATTGGGGTGCACCATGCCTTACAATCCCCTTCTAACAGCAGCAACATGTGGTGACACCTCAATGGTGTCCTTACCCCTCCAAACCTGGCCACTGCAAATGTAAAAAAGCACATCTGACCATGAAAATTAAAATACAGTTGTCTAATGGTTTCTAGGGCTACCTCCACATATCCGGTGTGAATTTCAGCAGGCTGTTCCAGCAGAGAACAGCCTCCCAGAGTTCACCAGATCTGGCACTGCCAGATGCAGATGGAATGTCCCTTGTACTCTGTAACCACCTACCTGTTTTGCCAGAGTCCAGCTTCAGCAGTGGGAAAAGTAGCTAACTGGAGGGGGAGGGCTGCTTTAGATGCTGATACCTCCTGAATGGTAGCAGCTAGAAAGAAGCAACTGGTCTTGTTTGAAACAAGACATTCCAAGCTTTCAGACAACACCAGAATGACAGCAGGACAGAGGAAGATATCACTGATCGGAATGCTGTGAATGCAGCTGAAAGTGAAAGTAAAAACTTGCGATTATTCCCGACTTGATTTTGATCTTGACTTTAGCTGTCATGAGCTGTATTGAAATTAAAGCCTGGACTGTTAGCATTCAAACAAGACCAATTACATGTTTCTAGGTGCTACCATTCCAGGTATCTACTTTTCACACTGCCCGAGCTGGACTCAGGCAAAACAGTTAGGTGGTTAAAGGGGTTCTCCAGGAATTAAGAAAATTGAAAATACGTAAATATTACTTTATTATAAATGTATTCTCAAATACCTTTCATTAGTTAAAATGACTTGTTTGGTCTAGCGAGCAATGATTAGGAGAAACAAAATGGCCATCGTCCTAGTAGTACACACAAAACCTGTCCTAGTCACACAGCAGGACAAGTTACTTCACAACACTGAGGTAAAGAGCTGCCTCATCCTCCTCTCTGCTCTACTTGTCAGGGATTATGATCCAGAAAACAATTTAATATGATATTTAGCTGAATATTTGTGGGAATGGAGTTAATGAGGAGACATGAAGTACAGAAAGTATGGACAGGACAGACTGTGGTAATGTGGGGCTGTGGTAATGGAGACTGCACACAAGCGCTGCTGCTCATTAGCCACATCTGCTCATGAACCCCATTCCTACAGAGAATCGGCTGAAGATCTTATCATCTGTATTCAGGATTATAATCCCTGACAAGTAGAGCAGAGAGGAGGATGAGGCAGCTCTTTATCTCAGTGTTGTGAAGTAACTTGTCCTCCTGTGTGATTAGGACAGGTTTTGTCTGTACTAATAGGACAGCGGCCATTTTGTTTCTCCTAATGATTGCTCCCCAGACAAAACGAGTCATTATAACTAATGTAAGGTATTTGGGAATATGTTTATAATGAAGTAATTAAGTATTTTCATTTTTTTAATTCCCAGAGAACCCCTTTAAGTATAATGGGGTCTGGCAGAGATCCGTACGCTGTTCTGGCAGGTGTGAAACTAGACTTGGGTGCTGGATTTACATGCATACTTTTGCTAATATAAATTCATGCTGCTGTTTGGGAAAAATCCAAACAATATATTATTTTTTCTTTCGCAGGATAGGAGATAAGTAATCAGTCACAGTGCTAGGACACCCACGAGATATTGGCGTAAATGGTACTGCTGTAACACATGCGCATTGCCGCTCCATTCGACTCTACGAAGCTATCTCCATTCATGAGCACCACTTGTTCACTCTAGCACCTCATTCTTGTGATAGGGGGTATCTTCATATGCATGCTGACCCTGTCCTCTGGACTATGATTGACAGCTTCTCTTACTTGTGAAAAGAATAAAAATCATTAATCATCGTCCAGAGGCCGATGGATATCAAGCATTTAACTGGACTTTCAAACCTAAGTTCAAAAAAACTTCTTCATCTTAACACACAAGTGACAGACTGCTGAAGTCAGTGGGTCTGCTACTACACTATGTGGGACAGCGCCCGGGAACTGAGAGGTTCCCTTTGAGGGACACAGAGAACTGGTATAATTGAATGAATTCCATGGCAGGTACAAAGCTGTGGACCACATGTTGTCATTTTTTTCACATTTATGACAAGGTCCATAACTCATACTCATACATACTCATAGAAGCATGTCTGGAGATTTCAAGTCAACCTGCAAGCAGGAAATCCAGCTACGATTTAGCATTTCCTCAAATGTGGCATAATTCAAGGCATACAGCTCCAGCAGCAGACATACAGTGGTATAACCATGATATGCCTCAGCTGGGAACAGGAACCTTAAAGGGAACCTGTCACCTCCTAGACAGAAAATAAACTGTTAGCAGTACCTTACTTTAGGGACCAGTGTGAGGCAGATGCATATCTTCATAGGGACAAGCGATTCCTGTAACAGTCAAAAATCAATCCTTTATTCCTGCAGCACGCGCTTTCCTGCGTCATCTTGAAGTCAAGGGGGCAGCGGCCTCCTTGCTCCAAGTCAAGATAACCACTCCCCTCTTGTAAATGAGTGACACGTCTGCCGGTGGCCAGGGATCACGCAAGTCTCTTGACTTGGAGCAAGGAGGCCGCTGCCCCCTTGACTTCAAGATGACGCAGGAAAGCACGCACTGCAGGAATAAAAGATTGATTTTTGACTGTTACAGGAATCGCTTGTCCCTATGAAGATATGCATCTGCCTCACACTGGTCCCTAAATTAAGGTACTGCTAACAGTTTATTTTCTGTCTAGGAGGTGACAAGTTCCCTTTAACAACATGAGCACAGCGTTCATTCACAAACCCAAGGGTATGCAGGGTATTACGCTTTGTCACACTTTTTAGTAAAATGTGAGCGTTTAATGACTCTTGTGTAAGCTAAAGCTCATGACACTTTAATGAAGCTAAGATCTTTGGGGGAATTTATTATGATAGGCAGTTGTCACGCTAGTCTTAATAAACAAAAATGCTGGCAAATGATGCTGCAAAATTAAATCCCAGCACAACTGTCATGTATGGATACAGAAGTCCAAAGGACTGAAAGTACAAAAATATTTTCAATTAGAAACCGGAGTAACTAGTTATCATGGAATATAAAACATGAAACATATAAGACAGCTCTCAGGCATTTGTGAACAGTTTCTACTCTGGATCTACCCGTAGAGATGCATAGCCACATCACCTATGACATCTGCTTAGCTAACTGGAGAACAAAGGAATGGGCATGTTCAAATTCAGCAGGACAGCCGCCATCAGGAAACATTTTTTATGCCCCCATAAACATTAGTCTAATACTGCTAGCCTTTTTCTAATGTGTATGGGCACCCGAACAGCTTTCAAATTCTTTATTTAACACATTTTATTAATTTTAATACATTTTAACATATACAATGGAAAAAAACAAAGGTGAGGGGAAAATTAGAAAGCAGGGAGCACTCCTTGTGAGCCTTAAGGTCCCATACACCTTAGAGCATTGTCGACTAAACCACCATTTTTGGGTGAACCAACAATCTAGTATGTATGGAGAGCTCCTTGCTCTCCCCCAACAGATGAAGACAGGCAAAAGAAGAACTGTGCATGCTGAATTTTAACACCCGATCCTTTTGCTGTCCATGGAGATAAGCCGTGACCAGAAGTGTCTGTAATGCAGACATATATGCAGACATATACAGATATATACACACATATATACACACACATATATATATATATACACATATATATATATACATATATATATATATATATATATATATATATATACACATATATATATATACACACACATATATAAACACACATATATATACACACACATGGTGGGGCAGTGGCATTGGTGGGGCAGTGGCATTGGTGGTCCAGGGCTTAAAACAACAAAAGAATATACTCACCTCTAGAAAGCTCCCCCTGCAGCCTCTCACTTCCGTTGGCGTTCTGCGCCGTACACAGGAAGCTGAACGACAGCTCGTCCTATATACTGGCGCAGGCGCACAACTAAACTCCGGATCCGGATTTCCGGAAACCCGTGATACCGGATCCAGTATCAATACAACTCTATGGCAATTAATACCGGATCCGGTAATGTCACTACGGATCCGGAATTTAGACCGGAGAAAAATCCGCAGCAAGCTGCGGATTTTTCTCCGGCCAAATACCGTAAAACAGACGGAACGGAGGAAATCCTGATGCATTCTGAACGGACTACTGTCCATTGAGAATGCATTGGGATCAAACGGATCAGTTTTTTTCCGGTATTGAGACCCTATACCGGATTTCAATGCCGGAAAAAAATAACGCAAGTGTGAAAGTAGCCTAAGTGAGCTTCTCCTCTATCTTTATTGATAACAAAGTCGGGGGAGATAGCGGTCAGCCAAAAGCTATTGAAGGTATATGGTCAGCTTACACGGGTAATAGCGCAAAAAGTATTTATCACCTATGCACCGGACTGCTGGGGGTTCGACTGCTGGGACATCCAGTGTTCTGAAGAGTCCCCAAGTCCACAACTGAATGGAGTAGAGGTGCTCATGTCGGCCCACTGCTCTATAGATCACTCTCTACATCAGCCCTGTAAAAGTTAATAGGGTTGTGGACCAACATGCATGTCCATGTTTATGTAGCTTTAAGCAATATTATATGAGAAAATGTTACTGCTTTTCGTTCTATGGAATGAAATATAAATATCTATTAATTGATAGCGTTTTGTCACTATTTATTTCAGAAGCTGCTGTAGACCTCACAATAAAGTATAAGTATTCTTTTTCATATTTCCACCGAAAGTCAAAAAAGACCTTGAGCCTACCTCCATTCATCCGTTGCAAAATATTTGGCCATTCAAAACCCCAATCAACGTTACAGTTAAATAAAATCAGAAATGGCTGCTGACCTTGACCTCAACATGATAGGTGGAATAGACTGCATTGATCATTTCCTCTCTGCACATTACACGGCAGTGTGATTACAGCCACAACCATCCCTCTCATATGCATGTTCATCATTTCCTATCCCCAGGCTCCACCAAATACTATTGTCTAAAAAGGCAATAAAGGGTTACATAATAAACATATCATCTATGAAAATGTGCATTGTGCCTTGTTGAGAAAATATAAAACATCCCACGTCTACATTTCGGATAAACACTTGAGAACATTTGATAACATTTTGTACATCTATTAAATCAATTATCCAAATAATATTTCTCCTAAAGTGCTAAATGTGCTCTCTTTAAAATGGAAATTCTGTATTACAAGTAATGGATCTCATGTTCTCGTGGGTCTGCATTTAGAATGCAGGGCAGGACCAAATCTGGTCACTAATACAGCTAGAAAATCAGTCGTAGACTAAATCTTGCTACTTGCACGCAGTGTTCCTAAGCTTTTACCTCTGCCAAGTACTCAGAACTGGGCTGTCAGTGACAGAATCTGTCCCCATCTGCCTCTGTACATGTGGTCACAGACGGCACCTGGTAGCTGCCACCCTGTATACGGTAGAGATCAACAGACAGACTACATGCAGCAGAAGAGAACAGGCTGCTGCCATTCACATATACTGTATGTTAGGACTTGAGTCTTTGGGTATGGGTGTAGGGGATATCAAGTCTGTGTAATACCAAAACGGTATACTTTTAGTGTGTTTTGGATAAGAAAAATAAAAATGATCAAATAAAAGTGTTTTTAACTGCATTTTGTTATTTAAGACACTTGACCATTTGTAAAATATGATAATGCGCTAGATGACACTGTGCACAAACGGATGCACAAACCGTCACACTGAAGTTCTGTGTGATATTGTATTCTGCTTCAATATGCTTTTGTATAGTGTTTATTGTAAGTACTATATTTGTTTCATATTAGAAAAAGACAGACAAAAAACTATTTTTTTCAAGCTGTATCCATGCATGTTCACATGGCATCCATAGAGGGTCATTATTTTTTTCTCTCAGCACACTGACCCAGATTTACTATTTCTATAGATGGTGTAAGCTTAGCCAGGCTGTCTAGACCTGCAGCAGATTTACCACAGTGCCCCAGCTGAATGCATCGATAGATACTTTTCTCTGGCTCTATGCCTTATTTGAAGACAGACTTTCATGCCAGAATTGTGGTGCAATTGTGGAGCATCTTAGCCCCTTCCCGTTTCCCCTGAAGCTCCCCACCTCTTTGTAGAGCATGTAAGAAAAAACTGTGGAAACCCTAGAAGCGTCTTATGGAGCCACTTTTTCTAGAGATTTTTCCACGCAAACATATTAGTAAATCTGGGCCCCTGCGTATAATATACTATAAGGGACATTGATCAACCCCTGTACACACTTTGCAGTTCTTAATAAATGTCCTCCTTGGTGCTCCCTTATCACATGAAAATACTATAACATTTGCAACTCCAAAAGCTAAAGTGGCTTTTGGAGCTGCAAAAAAAAAAAAAAAAAAAAAGAAATATATTCACCAGAGCTATTCGCTTCTGTTCAGTGTGTCCTCCATGAGTCTCCTCTGTGACCCCATTCATTTTATGGCTACAGGTAATGTTCTTATTAACAATCTGGAAAACCTAATACAGTGGTCCCTCAAGTTACAGTATTAATTGGTTCCAGGACGACCATTGTATGTTGAAACCATTGAAAGTTGAGTAATCAGTTCCAAAGCGCCAAAATGTCATCCAAGATAAGAGAAAATGAAGATTTAAGAAAAATAAGCAGATAACTAAGACAGCTAAAGCAAGTCCTTACATATAACTAATACAACTATTTTACCAGAGAAGTGGCCTTGATTGGTTGGATCTGGGTCTGAGACATTGTATGTTGAGTCTAGTTTCAACTTACGATGGGTCAGAAAAGACCACTGTATGCTGAAAATATTGTATCCTGAGACCATTGTATCTTGAGGGATCACTGTAATAGCCTTCATAGGAAGCTGGATTTGTATGGAATGATACAGAAGAAAGTTAAAACATCTACATTTACACTTAGCTTATTCCCACTACATGAACACACACATACAATAAATACGTTTTCCAAGACTTTGAAACTGATGCTCTATCCTTGGGATGAACCATTAATGTTTGAATAATGAGGGTCCTACCTCCTTGGACAATAAAGGGATGTAGAATACAAACACATGTACAGGTTTTTATGCAGTGTTTGAGGCCAAAACCAGGAAGCGTATTAAAAAAAAGGAAGTTTAATCTGTCCTTAATATCTTCTGTCTTTAGCTTCAAAAACTGCACAGAAAAACCTGTACATGTGGCCACATCCTGGGGAATTCCTGCAATCACCAAGAATATACTGGTACATGGTCCATACGGACAAGCTTGTCCCACTGACTTGAATGGGGATGAATGAGATCAACTCCAGTACCAAGCAGAAATGACTGTACAGATGAGCCCCTGTGTCTGTACATCCACTGTAGTATCTGCACTGTTTGAATTCGCAAGGGTCCTAAAGGTCAGACTCCACAAACAAATTTTGGTTGTCTATTCTAAGGATACACAGGACCACATTTACTAATGTTAGTTAAAAAAGGGGATGTGGGTTACCAGAAAGGGGTGGGACTTTACAGGAAAGGGGCATAACCTAATATGTAACATCTAGGACCAACACTGTGCCAGAATTTGGGTGTAAAGTTTTATCTCAAACTAAGGCATCCAATGGTTAGTATAGTTAGACAAAAATATCTAGACATGTACATAAGTCATTGCCTGACAGAACGGTAAAAAACAAAACAAAAGGCTTTAATCAAATAGGTAATGAAGCCCCCTGTGGCTTTTTCAACATTTTAGGCTGGAAATAGTGTTGGGTGTGTGCAGGTAAGTAGAAGTGTATGTCTCTGCACACCTATTTATCGTAATTACTATCACTGTATGGGATGCCCAAAAAAACAAATGTACTGCACCCCTATATGCTTCTCACACTACTTAACACATCATTGACCAAGGCAGACTGTGCCTCCAATAGGTTATCACACATGGACATTTGGTTACACACAATCACCCGTGGGAAGCTGCATTATGTCTCTAATATACAGTGGAGGCAATAGACAGAGCTCACCAGACCTAACAGTTTTTTAATCCGCCAACTGACTATGCTATTGCACAAGTTCTGGTATTTATACATATACAATGGTGGCTGTAAACTAGATACAGAGCTGGAAATGAGGCAAGGTGAAACACACCCTTCACCAGTTCTATTCAAAGATTGTGAACCTTTCAAGGCATCAAGTGGCTAAGAAATCAGAGGACTTGGATGTGGCATAAAGAAATAAGAACTTTGCATGTTAACTAGGCATGTTTTACACAGCATCTCTGCAATTACAGTATTACAATTTTGAGTTTCATTTCAAATCATGTCCAATAAAGTTACCAGAGGTGGACTCCAATAAAGGTGCAGAAACATCTCAAAGATGATCAAGAGAAATGGGTGGCCCCAGCTAACTTTCAAGTGTCATAGCAAAGGGTCTAAATACTTAAGTCCATGAAAAGGTTTAGTTTTTCCTTTTCAATAAATTTTCAAAAATGTCTAAAATTCTGTTTTCAATTTGTCATTATGGGGTATTGAAAGCAGAGAAAAGTTGATTTTTTATTTTTATTTTAACACAAAGTCAACCTCTAAATAAATGTGGAAAAAGTAAAAGGGTCTGAAGACTTTCTGAATGCGCTGCACATCAGCAATATGACTATAAGGGCCCATTCACACAACCGTGTGAATGGGGCGTCATCAATTCCGCAATTTTGCGGAACAGATGTGGCCTCATTCATTTCAATGGGAGGCATTAGATCGTGCTGAGCCGGCGAAAAAATATAGAACATGTCCTATTCTTGTGCACAATTGCGGACAAGAATAGGCATTTTGTATGAGATGCCGGCCATGTGTGTTCTGCAAATTGCGGAACACACACTGGTCGGCATCCGTGGTTTTGCGGATCCGCATTTTTGCGGATCCGCAACACCATGGCCGTCTGAATGTCCCCTAAGGCAGTTGAAAATGATGACATAATAATGGTATAGTCAACTTATGAATGCGTACATCATAACTATTAATCAGGCTACGAAAATCAAATAACTGTATATTCAGATCACAAAAGGAGGATGGGTTCTTAAAGAAGAACTCCCACAAAAAATTTTATTCTCTGACCTGTTAGCAAGGTGCATGATATAATCTGTAGTGATTGTCATTTTCTTATCAGTGACTATTTCTGTGAGTAAAAACCTCTCTTCTTATTGTAGCTGGGTCATGTGACCAACTCCCTGACCTCCAACTGACCCAGGACAGAAAGCCAGTAACTGCTCTATTCATTCCTATGGGAGCCTCACTTTCAGTCTCATAGGAATACATAGAGAATTAGACTTCCTGTCCACACATAAGTCTATGTGTGAGTTGGTGGGTCTAATTGCTGGTCACATGACACAGATAAGAAACTTCAGGATGATAGAAGTCAAAAATTCAGACACTGGTAAGAAAATGACATTCACTACAGATTACATCATGTACATTTCTAGCAGCACATGGAATACAATTTTTGTTGGGAGTTCTTCTTTAAGTACTGCAGAATCTTCTGTGTCTTATAACAAAATACTTCAGAACAATACTTCAGAACAGGTATGTAACTCCAGTGCAACATGTCCTTACCATTGTCTTCTCTGTCTCCCTTCAGACCCAACTATAGCCAAGACCTGCTAGTTGAAAGAATTGTTTGATTCTGTCCAGATATAAGAAACAACGTTTGAAGATCCTACCTTGCCAGGTAAGAAATAAATGAAAGCCTAAGTTAGAGTGAAACTAGATGTGACCGTGGCATCTCTTACCTTTGGAACCATTCTTATTAATAGCTTTCACTGAGAAACACTGCCACTAAATTTTGATTTTTACTAGTAATAAAAGTTCTGTTGCTGTGAAATTTCCAAACAATTACTTGTTAAGGCAAAGTAAACGGGATCACTCCAGTTCTTATTAAAATACCGGATCATGAATTGTGAACTAAACTGTTCACTAAAGGGGTTTTCCCATTACAAACATGCATCACATATCCACAGTATACGTAGGTGATAAATATCTGATTGCTGGGATCTCCACTGGTCACCAGAGCAGGGGTCTCAAGTCACCAGTCTCTCTGTACTGCATGACCAGGATAGTCTGAATGAAGCAGAATTCGATCTGTTTGAGCAATTGTGGAAACTGTCAGAAGATATGACTAATAACTTAAAATATGCAATGGAAGTATATTATGTATTTTTGTAGACAATCTCGGCAAGTACAATTGCTGGTGAAGGAGGTCTGTAAAGCTCTTGTAATCTTACTATAAGTGACTATGTACTGTAGATGTGGTATTTTATATGATGATAAATTTTGAATACCTATACACATAGAAGCCCAGCAGTCACTTATTTTGCCATTTTTAGCCTAATTTACATAAGTTTATTTCTAGGAAATGAAAGGCTTCTGAGGCAATTTTTATGGCATTTTACTCATTTCGGGCTAAAAATAAAATTTTCAATTGGTCTTTATTAAAAATATTGAGCCATTCTGTCACAAAGGGTTAACTGTTTGTCTAGCTGTGTGAATGGTACATTTTACTTTCACTTTGTGCTGGCCATCTAATAACCCTTATGTCGTAGTTTTATTCCGGCCGCCTCTTGGCATGTTTGCCATGCTGCCGCTGGACCTCCGGACCACCCCCATCGTAGCCAATGGGGTTGGAGAGTACTTCCGGTGGCACGCATGCACTAAAAGGAAAAGTCCCTCTACACAGGACGACGATCTAGCAGATAGTTGGGAAGGAAGAGTTCCTTCCCGACAATCGAGACCAGTGCATTTACATGCAGCTATCTCTTTCAGAGTACGGGGATGAGCGAGCGCTAATGCCATCACTCTTCCCTATACAGAGTGGTTGTTTCCTGGCAGTAGATTATGTTTACACAACATGATCTTCCACTGGAAAAAGATGATCTTTTGAGCTGCACAAAAGATCCAAGTACCCGAAGAACTAGCATTTCGCTCAATCAACGAGTAATCGGCAGTGCATTTACACTGCCAAATCACTGCTAAAAAGCGTTACTAGTATCAATCTGTCAAATTGTCGGCTTGTATAAAAGGCCCTTAAGTGTCATAAACACTTATTTAAGCCACTTAGTTATCAGTAAGATAAGAACTGAGCTATAATGAGTGTTTATATAGTCAGATTAGCTGTCTGATGGGGCAGAGAGAAAATTCAGATCCCTCTATTAGAGTATCTCAACCTTTTACAGAAAAAAAGGGTTCCATATTTGTAATAAAGACCAATTTAAAAAATGATCTTAGCTCAAAATGAGTAAAATGCAATCATAAATAAATGCCCCCAAAGGTGTACATAGCTTTTAAAGGTGAGGGCTTCAGAACATATTAGGAATATTAGAGAGTCTATGAAGACTAAAATATGGATATGGAAAAAATAGATTAAAATCTATCAATTAGACATTTTATAACAACATATTTGAGAAAAATTTTAGCATTCAAACGATGGCATTCAAACGTACTGTATTTGGAATCAAGAGGTAGTAATAGTAAACATAATAAAAAAAGACTTGAAGGTACTGTAGCTCACGGTCAAGAACACAATAGATGCTTATTAAGCAACCGAAAACCTGTCAAAAACTGTATAAATATTGTATTTCAGTGTTAACCCCTTCCCACCCAGTGCCATACATCTACAGCGCTTGGAGGATCTTTAAACATGGCTTCCACTCAGGAGTGCAGCAGGCACCACAGCCACTGGGTGCCTGTTGTTTTAAATAGCAGACACCCAGGGCTAATGTCTCCGACGATAACGTCAATCGCATACTGGAAGGATGTGGACCAGAGATCTCAAACTCGTGGCCCTCCAGCTGTTGTAAAACTACAACTTCCATCATGCCAGGAGAGTCTACAGCTATTGGGGCATGCTGGGAGTTGTAGTTTTGCAACAGCTGGAGGGCCACGAGTTTGAGATCCCTGATGTGGACAGACTCATTCATTTAATATATAGAGTCTCTTTTGAGTTAACACCCCTTATATACATTCTTGGCTATGTTAAAGATCCTTGGATCTGTGAAGGTGAAAAGATAGCTAAAGCTAGGATGGTTTATATGGCTCGAAGAGTACTTGCCCAGCGATGGTTAGATGAAAAACCTCCATCCATAGAGGAACCTATGTGAAAATGAAGTGGCTGTTCTCCTTGGAGAAAGGAATCTAGTTAAAAGGAAATGATATGGTCCAAATAGCTGGACACCTCAGGTTTAGCCCCTATGCATCTAATTCATAATACACCACTGTTAGTATGACTTATGAGTGGACTGTAAAATATTGTTACTGTTTTTATATTCAAGAACTTTAGTACAACGACTATCTACAAAATCAGGCTATTATGTATAAGTATATTAATCTACCACTATGATACATGTATTGTTCCCAGAGTAAGGGAGGGGTATTTTGCTATGCATGTTTTAATAATGTTAAAACTTTAATAAAAACTACTTGATTTAAAAAAACAACAACATTTTTCCCCATGAAATTTGCTATTGTACAAAAGCAGTAAAAACGAGTTGAAAAACTATGGGGGTCATTTATGATCTGAGGTACGCCACTTTTTGGTATACTTTTGTAGCAGATTCAGTCACAAAGGGCATTTGTGAATAAATCTGTGACTTTTCCCTGCTGTCGTCACTTTTCCAAGGTGGCGGGAAAAGGTGGTGTGACATGGGTCACATGGTAGTAAGTTATAGAAAACCGTGGCACTCACTGTCTTCAAATGCAGTAACAAGTTTATTCACCAACCAGGCGACGTTTCGGCTACAAGAGCCTTTTTCAAGCAGATGGTGTGACCTGTGTGCCCCGTCTCATTTATCACTTTCTACGCCTGTTATTGGCATAGAAAATAACTTAGATTTAAGCAAGTTGCATGGTCAGCGCCTCTAAATAACTTAGGCGCTTCAAGCGCCACTGCAGGGTTATTAAGATCAGCATCTAAAACGTCTGTCTTAATAAATGACCCCATATATATTTAACATTGCAATAATCCTGCCAATCCATAGAATAAAAGTGTCACATGGTTTAAATTTAAAATACAAAATAAGAAGTTTTTGGTGCACCAGAAGGGCAATAGCATCAAAAGTAGAAGACACATATTTGTTGTACTGTCGCACTAAGTAGTTCAGGTCTAAAAAGATGTCAGTTTGCCAGGGCAGGCAGAGGTTGTTCTTCTTGTGTATATACAGTAGTTCTTTAGGAAAGTTTTACTGGTTCCTTGTTTTGGTCTTTGGTAATTGGGGAGCTGAATGAGAAGTTGATGACATGATGGTCTGACCAAATAACCGGATTTACTCATATACTGGAGATTTCCATTAACTGTAAAATATCGAATCAAGAGTGTGACCCCCTTCTGTGAGTGGTGGAATGGACTGCTTGAGAGAAACCTAGTACATGGTACCAAGTAGCTGTTTTACAAACTGGGAGAGTTAGTCATCTATCCAAGGACTGAAATCTCCAAGTATGATCCCTTTTTGGTGTTCCAAGGTTAAAATGGCCAACAATTCTGCTAGTTCCTTGAGAAATGCTGATCCGTGACCTGGCAGTTGATAGTTAATCAATATTCTGATATGTTTTCCTGCTGAGATTTGAGCACCATTGCATTAAAATGAGTTGGTTGCATCAATGGAGAGTATTTTTAACTGTAATATGGATTTACAACACATGGCTACACGACCTTCCTTTCATCCCTCTCTCGATTAGGTCATGTATAATTGCTGTTTTGTTGTTGATGGATCTTGCATTGCAGAGTCCTGCTCTGATGCTCTTTTCTTGAGTAGTTGATCTTACATTCTATTTGTTTCTCCATGTATCTACTTCCGGTTTCTGGTGTGCATTCTGTGTTTTGTTCCAATACTTTATGCAGCTGCTATTTTTTATTTGTCTTTGAAGCATGGCTGATTGCTTTGGGAGATGACATAAAGGTTTTTCTTAACATCTCCTTTACAGGCTCTCTGAGTCTTTTTGAAAATTTCCAAGGATCTGAATTAAAGGGGTTGTCCAAGTTATTTTTTTGTTCTTTGTATGTTTCCAACTAGTCAAATATTTTCCATGCACTTTGTGCTTCTAAAGCTGCTGGTTTCTCAGATCTCACTGAGGGTCATATGACTTGTGATGTCAGCTTCTCTCTCTGCTCGTGCACAAGCAGATAAGAGTCTGTACACGAGACAAGACGTCACTGTGCTTGCCACGCCCCCTGCACTGGCTCAGCTGCCCTCTCTCTGGATTCTTTCAGATAAAACATTAACCCCTTCAGCCAGCACAGATTCAGGGCTGAAGGCTTTACTACAGTAGCTGCAGGCAGTGAGGAGACAAATGCTGGGCACATGAGCTCACAAGCTGGAGGAGTTCTGCAGAGTACTGCACAAGAAAGGTAGGGGGAAGTTCCTGTGTGTATCAGCAGTGTCATTGTACAGCTGGGACTTGTAGTCCTACACATACAACATGCAGCTGAGTATCCCAGCAGGCAGACATGTCACTCAGGGCAGCACTTGTATTCACTTCGCCAGAGCGGGGGGGGGGGGGCAGACATTGTTGTTATTGCAGGTCAACAAAGGGTCAAAAGAGAACCAGGGAAATGAGGAAATAAAGATTTCCTACCCCAGCTGCACAGTGGGGTACCCCAAAGAGAAGGCAGGGACCGTTCCCAAGGGTCCCTGCCTTCTAGATCGCTGTATACACAGCACTCAACGAGCGCTGTGTATACAGATCAGGAAGCGCTATTGCCGGGGCCGGGAGAGTGCAGGAGCTGCTGGGTCTCTCATAGACCCTCAGCCCTGCACTGAGGCTGTACAGCATAGTATTATGCTGTACAGCCTCTCTGGGGATGTATTTCCCCTGTAACTGGGGCTACAATGTCAGCCCCAGTTACAGGAGAAATCAAGTGTAAAAAAAAAAAAAAAAAGTGAAGTCAAATGTCCCCCTGAGGTCTTTTATGACCTTATGGGGGACACAAAGTGTAAAAAAAAAAATAAAAAAAAAATAGAGTATTATAAAAAAAAAAAACACATATATATTAAAAAAAATTATTTCCCCCCAAATATTTCATTAAAAAAAGTTACAAATAAAAATAAATGAGATAGACATATTTGGTATCACCGCGTCCGAAACGACCGGCTCTATAAAAATATGATCATGATCTACCCCATCAAGTGAACTGAGTAAAAAAATCTAATAAAAATTATGCCAAAACAGCTTTTTTTTGTTGCATCCCCTACCAAAAAACATAATATCAAACAATCAAAAAGTCGTATGCATCCCAAAATGGTAGCAATAAAAATGTCACCTCATCCCGCAAAAAATGAGCCCCCACACAAGATTATAGCCCGAAAAATGAAAAAAAAAGGCTCTTAAAAAATTGCAACACAAAAACATGATTTTTCTTCTAAAAATGCTCTTATTGTGTAAAACGTAAAAAAAAAATTAAAAATAGACATATTTGGTATCGTTGCATCCGTAACAACTGGCTCTACAAAAATATCACATGATCTACCCCATCAAGTGAACGATGTAAAAAAAAATAGAGAAAAATGCCCCTAAACTGGTTTTTTTTTTTAGTTAACCTCCCAAAAATTAGATTAAAAAGTGATCAGAAAGCCAGATGTACCCCAAAATGGTACCAATAAAAAGCACAGCTTGTCCCTCAAAAAATAAGACCTCACGGAGCTCAGTCCACAAAAAAATTAAAAAGTTATCACTCTTACAAACCATGACAAAAAATTCCATGTTAGAAAATGCAGATGCTGCTCCTCCCCTTCTGAGCCCTGGCGTATCCCCAAATAACAGTTTACGACCACATGTGGGGTGTTTCTGCAAACTGCAGAATCGGGGTAATAAATATTGAGTTTTGTTTTGTTGTTAACCCTTGATGTGTTACAGGAAAAAAATTATTAAAATGGAAAATCTGCAAAAAAAGTGAAATTTTGAAATTTCACATCTATTTTGCTTTAATTCCTGTGGAATACTTAAAGGGTTAACAACATTTCTAAAACCAGTTTTGAATAGTTTGAGGGGAGTATTTCTAAAATGGGGTCATTTATGGGTGGTTTCTATTATGTAAGCCCACAAACTGACTTCAGAACTGAACTGGTCCTTAAAAAAGTTGATTTTGCAAATTTGCAAAAATTGCGTCTAAAATTCTAAAACTTCTACTGTCCTAAAAAAAATAAAATGACACTACCAAAATGATGCCAACGTAAAGTAGACATATGGGGAATGTAAATTAAAAAGGATTTCATGGGGCATCGCTATCTGTCTTAAAAGCAGAGAGATTGAAATTTAGAAAACAGTGAATTTTTTCAAATTTTCGTTAACTTTTGGATTTTTTTATAAATAAAATTAAAACTTATCGACTCAAATTTACCATTAACTTGAAGTACAATGTGTCACGAGAAAACAATCTCAGAATCGCTTGGATAAGTAAAAGCGTTCCAAAGTTATGACCACATGAAGTGACACATGTCAGATTTGCAAAATTAGGCCTGGTCAGGAAGGGGTGAAATGGCCCAGAGCTGAAGTGGTTAACTTAAATTACATATTGCTGCCCACCAGATTTACAGTGCTATATATTTTTTTCCATAACTCGGACAACCTCTTTAACATATGATGCTCTGCAGATCATTACACTTATCAATGTAATGTGTGATGCTCTGAGTCACTACAGAGGGTCTCGGTGTGGTCAGAGTGATGGTCTGACTGTGAAACTTAAAGGGGTATTCCCGTCTCACAAATGTAGTTTGTATAGTCAGATATAACCATACCAATATTACTAATATAATGTATTGATATAAAATGTACAGTTTAGAAGATTTGCCTATTTGTATATCCATTGTCCCACAACATCAGTCAGGCTGTTGCCCCTAGTTACGGCCACCGCGGCCATGTAGTAGTGGTGGTCGGCTTGCTCCTTTTCAAACCCGCTCTGAGGTAACTGCTGTATTGTGAACGCACATTGCATGAGGAGACACATCTGCATTTTGGACGCTACCAGTCCAAAACCCAATGGTCAGGATACGTCCAAAACGCAGACTTTATAAACTGATCCTGCTCCATAGAGATGAATAGGTCTTGGAACAGGATCCGTTTCTCTGTGTTTTGGAAGCGCAGACAAAAATGCTACAACCCTAAGCAACCCACAATACAGCAGTTACCTCACAGCAGTTTGAAAATGAGCAAGCCAGCCACCACTAGTACAAGGCCGCGGTGGTCGTAACTAGGGGCAACGGCCTGACTGATGTGTGTGGGACAATGCCTATACAAATAGGAAAATCTTCTAAACGGTACATTTTATATAAATACATTCCATTAGTAATAATATTGGTATGGCTATATCTAACTATACAAACTACATTTGTGAGATGGGAATACCCCTTTAAGCCTGCTAAATGTCCAAACAAAGAAGGAAGAACAGGGCTAAAGCCGGAAGTAGATACACGGAGGAACTTCAAAGTACATTGAGAAAACCATTCACACCAGTGATGACAGCTAAGGTTTAGAACCAGATGTCTGGTCTTTCTAGTTCTGAAGATTTTATGTAAATATGTGCATGTAAATTTAAGCCTAGGTGGCATGTATGAACTCTACAGATGTTGAACTTTTATTTTTAGGCATTCTGGTTATGCAATTTTTATGAAAATTACAATTGAAGCTGTCTGTGCAAATAAAGTGTTGTATAGAATTTTGACATTGTGCCTATATATAGGTATAATATATAGGTATGGGGGTTTGTATGACATTTTATATTCTAATTATGTTTTATTTGTACATTTCAAAGTGCAAGAATTGTCCTGGATACCAAGTATTTATGAAATAGGTTTTTAAAGGAACTTTTTGCAACATTTTGGAAAACTTTTGTATAAGTAGCATATGGCTATAAATAACAAAAATAGTCACATAATCATCTTTCAAATACATCACTACTGAGCTAACAGTTCCTTATGGGTCTTTGTTTAATTAGCCATAGAGATGGGGAATCCTACTTGACCCAGAAATGCAGAAGCCAATCACTGGCGGCAACTGTTAGATGTCCTCCATACCAACATCACTGCTGTTGTCAGTGATTGGCTGCTGCAATCATTTGTCAAATTCAATATATCATTGAAGTAACCACATCTACACATCATTAATGCAAGGTTGGAGACCACAGCATTGGTAGGGCAGGAGGAGCGGGCAATCTGAAAACTCATGTATATGTGTTTTTTACTATATGGGGTTTGTCCGTACCGGGACTTTTTATTTTTAATAAAGATAGCCATAGCATTCCTGCCTGATCAATATGATGGGAAAGGCAGCTAAACCCTTTGGCTTACCAGTGGGTCAGAAAGAAGATACTGTGTGGGCCAACCACAAAATGTTGTCTTGTCTTTTACAGGAGGGGAAAAAAAATCTACGTAGGAAACAAAACTGCAGGTTCTTGGTGTCAATGCCGCTCTATTTGTCTGCATTACCACAGCTATAAAGGATCTGTCTTATGTAAATGTTTATAGCTTACAAATCTAGATTCAACATGACTGTATACGAGTTTTCATTGCCTTATTCACATAGTCAGTGTTTGATCAATGTTTGTAAGCCAGAACCAGGAGCACAGCGTCCACAGAGATAAGGTATAATGAAAAGATTTGCACTTGTCCTGTGTTTCTGACCCACATCTGGTTTTGGCTCATAATCACTGATAGAAAATACTGACCAAACACTGATGGACAGTATGGCCCCTTTGCTTACATGCAGTTGCAGAGCTGTGGAGGCGTGTAACAACATTCTGTGACGTTTTTCTCCTGAATATTTGGGGGTGTCAACTAAGACCTTAAACCGCACAATGAATACACATTCAGCTTGGAGAGGTGAAGCAGATAGTTTGAATGTGCATCACCTGTACAAGCTGCACAGTGGCAAACCGCATTGAAAAAAAAACGCTATGTTTACAGTCAGCCTATAAAATACATTTTCTTACAATGAAGTCATCTATTTTAATGTTGTCCTTTTTTCCGATATTGTCTGAATTATGGTCTGTGGGTCTAACTCTGTGGTTAATCAGAATGCATGTATCCATTTCTTTTTCATTACACACATTAGACAATTGCAGCTGTGTACATCAAACCACTTTCTACAATAAGGGCAATTAAACTGAACTGATTTCATGGATATATTTCTCTTTACTTACAGGATAAGCAAGTGCATTTTGTGCATCCTGTATAAACTGAAATGAAAGTGTTGTGTACAGTTTTTTCTTTGGATGAATGCTGAATCATGGGATCTTCAGTGTAGGTTTTGCCTGTAAAAAAATCAAAAGGTTCCTTTTTCATACTATGTCAAAAAGATTAAAGGCTTTTCGATCAATTGTTGATGTCTAACAGTCTGTGAAAAGTTTTCTTTGTAGTTTTCAATTTTCAAAACCCCCACTTGCATTCTAAAAGGAACAAAAAGGAACAATCATAGGGAAAAATCATAGAGAACAATTTCCTATACTATAAGTTGAATAGTATTATGTGTATTTTGGATATGAACAAGTACAATTTCTCAGTTAGAGTCAAGTATAAATGCATTGCTGCATTCCCTGGGTAGAATGAATGAGGACCTGTTATTTATATATTTTTACATTTAGATATTATACAGTATGCCTTGGATACACGTATTCCAGATAACATCAGTGTAGCATCAGCAGCTGCCCCAAAAAACATTTCTAAGTATACTGTACCTGTAAGGGAAACCATCAGCCACAGTATACAGCCTTATACAGCCACTCTGTGTGGTGGTGGAAGGGAGGTATATTTCCCCAAGATTCCTCTCCTATGTGAAGTAGAAAGCCTCTCACCTGTGAGGTAATTAATGAAGCAGCACAGAGGGTGGGGATATAACAGACAACCCTTGCATATATTACAACTCCCTATGGGTCAGTGCTTCATAAAGTTGAATTAGTCCCAGCACTACTGCATGAGGTTATTCTTGGGAGAGATTTTCCACATTTTTGGAAGTTATGGGAGTCCAAGTTGGAAACAAAAAGAGGTGCACCGCCGATATTGACAGCACCTGATATAGGCCCAGAACCATTAGAGGATTCCCCACTAGCGGATGTAGTTGAGGTATCGGCAGATGGCTCCACCCCTTTTCCATTTTCTGTTATGGCAGGAGAGCTAGATGAGTCCACGTCAGAGACTGAGACGGGGTAACACTTCAGGGTATGCCTGACCTAGACGTTAGGAAAGACGACTTTCAAAGTGAGCAAATGAAGGACCTTACCCTTACGCGAGCCAGAGAGAATATAAAAGCGGCAAATGGGAATCCTGTGGAGTCTGGTACTAGGCTTGCTTTTCCCTACATGGCTCTAGAGAATGAATTGTTGTATCAGATAGACAAGAAGTGAGAGGATGTGGTACAGCAGTTAGTGGTCCCAAACCCCTACAGGAGAACCGTTCTGTATCTGGCACATGGACACATTATGGGTGGCCATTTGGGGATCCAGAAAACTACTGAAAGAATTTTAGAAAGATTTTTCTGTCCTGGTATGCATGGAGACATTAAAGCATATTACGAATCTTGCCCTCAGTGTTAGATTACCCCCTATGCCCCATTTCCGCAGCCCCTTGGTGCCCTTGCCGATTATTGAAATACCCTTTGAATGCATTTGGATGGATTTAGTTGGTCCCCTAATAAAGTCAGCTCGAGGTCACCAGCATATTTTAGTCATAATGGATTATGCTACCCATTACTCCGAGGCCATACCTTTGCGCAATACCTCATCAAAGACCATAGCAAAAGAATTGGTCCATGTGTTTAGTCGGGTTGGTATTCCAAAAGAAATACTCACAGATCAAGGGACACCCTTTATGTCTAATGTTATGAAGGAACTTTGCAGACTTTTTAAAATTACCCAACTACATACATCCGTCTATCACCCCCCAAACTGATGGATTGGTTGAAAGATTTAATAATAAAACTCTGAAACAAATGCTGAAAAAGGTGGTAGATAAAGATGGCAAAAATTGGGACTTTTTGCTCCCATATCTGCTCTTTGCCATAATGTAGGTACCGCAGGGTTTTCACCTTTCGAGCTCGTATATGGTAGACATCCACATGGTTTATTAGATGTGGCTAAAGAAACGTGGGAAGGACAGGTCACACCGTAGAAAAGTGTAATAGAGCATGTGCCCCAGATGCAGGACAGGATTTCAGCAGTCATGCCAATTGTAAAGGAACATATGGAATGGGCGCAAGGGGTACAGAAAATGATTTATGATAGGGGACCCAAGATCCGACTATTTGCACCTGGGGATCGAGTACTAGTTCTTGTCCCCACAGTGGAGAGTAAATTCTTAGCTAAATGGCAAGGTCCGTTTGAAATTATTGAAAGAGTAGGTGAGGTGAACTATAAAGTATACCAACCAGGTAAAAGGAAGCCAGAACAGATTTATCATATAAATCTTCTAAAACCTTGGAAAGACCGGCAAGTCCTGGCAGCAGAACTTGCTCCACCCATCAATAATGGGGCAGTAATGCCTGCTGTCAGAATGTCCAAAAGAAGGAAGCTAGACAGTTGGTCTCCCAGAACAGAGAGTTTTTTTTTCAGAAAAGCCAGGGCAGACACCACTCATAAAACATGGTATCATAACTGAACTTGGAGTTAGGATCCATGTAAAACCTTATAGGATTCCTGAGGCCAGACGGGAGGCAGTTTCAAAAGAAGTGAAAGATATGCTGGAGTTGGGGGTAATTGAGGAGTCTCATAGTAAATGGTCAAGCACTATTGTGCTAATTCCAAAGCCTGATGGTACCATAAGGTTCTGTAATGATTTTAGGAGGTTGAATGCTGTGTCCAAGTTCGATGCATACCCTATGCCACGAGTGGACGAACTTATAGACCGACTTGGTACAGCCCATTACATTACGACCTTAGACCTAACAAAAGGTTATTGGCAGATACCACTGACGGACGCTACCAAAGAGAAGACAGCATTTTCCACACCTGATGGCTTATTTCAGTATGTAACTATGCCTTTTGGACTACATGGGGCTCCTGCAACATTTCAGCGACTAATGGACCGAGTTTTGAGGCCACATAGACAGTACGCTTCTGCTTATCTTGATGACATAGTCATACAAAGTGCGGACTGGGAGACACACCTACTCAAAGTACAGGCAGTCATTGATGATTTGAGGAGAGCAGGGTTGACCGCAAACCCCAAGAAATGTAGCATTGGTCTAGAACAGGGGTGCACAACCTGAAGTCCGGGGGCCACATGCGGCCCTTGATACCATTCTGTGCGGCCCCCAACATCTGGTAACAGACATGTATGTCTAGGTCTTGTGGCTGCTCACATGTATATTTCATGTATTCTCCTGTTAGATGGGAGTCCTGGAAGGGTAGCCAGACATTTATAATGTATACTGTATGTTCTGTATGCCATACAGTATTTCAGTTGGCAATACCCCTTTAAGTTTTATTTTCGGTCCTCGTCATTGGTTCAGTCTGACAATGTGGCCCCCAACCAGAAAAGGTTGTGCACCCCTGGTCTAGAAGAAGCCAAATACTTGGGTTACATTATTGGGAGAGGCATAGTCAAACCCCAAATTGACAAGATTGAAGCCATACAGAACTGGCCCCAGCCTGTAAATAAGAAACAAGTGAAGGCATTCCTGGGAATTACAGGCTACTATAGGCGGTTCATACCCAATTTTGCAGCTATAGCAGTTGCCTTAACTGATCTCACCAAGGGAAGAGGGTCAGTGATGAAAAAGTGGAACTGTGAAGCAGAGGAGGCGCTTTGTTCCCAACCAGTATTGATGACCCCTGACTTCAAAAAGGAATTTTTGGTACAGACCAAAGCTTCTAACTCAGGAATAAAAGCAGTGTTGTCACAGAATGTTAATGGAGAGGAACATCCTGTGCTTTACTTGAGTCGAAAACTGAATAAGCATGAAAAGAACTATGCAGTTGTAGAGAAGGAGTGTTTAGCCATCAAGTGGGCTTTAGAATCCCTCAAATACTACTTGTTGGGTCGGAAGTTTTGGTTAGTCACTGATCATGCCCCCCTGAAGTGGATAAACCTGAACAGAGAGAAAAATAGCAGAGTGACAAGATGGTTTTTGGTCCTGCAGGCTTACAATTTTATAGTGGAGCACAGGCCAGGAAAGTGGCAAGGAAACACGGATGCGTTGTCACGTGTCCACTGTCTGTTGGTTTCAGTTGCTCAGTCCCACTTGCAGAGGGGGGGATATGTGATACCAATGCAGGATTGGTAGTGGAAGGGAGGTATATTTCCCCAAGATTCCTCTCCTATGTGAAGTAGAAAGCCTCTCACCTGTGAGGTAATTAATGAAGCAGCACAGAGGGTGGGGATATAACAGACCAGGACGTCAGTCAGTCTCTCTCTGCCTGGGGACACAGAAAGTCTGTCTGTGTGAGTGAGCCAAACATGAGTAAAAGGTTGCTGAAAGTCTTATTTTGTGAGCTGAGAGGGAGAAGCCCTCCAGCAGGTAGACAGGGACGTCATATGTTTAGTAAGTGCCGGACAGGCGAGGTTTTCTTTTGTTGTTTTGTTATTTTATCTGCAGCTATCAATAAACCTGGCTACAAGTCAGCTTAGATGTGTGGAAGGCGTGTGTATCTCACCTGGTTTGTCAGTTTAGCATGATGAGATAACTGAAATCCTAAAATGGTGCTGCTTCAGCAAGGCATAGCTTGCTGGAGTTTTTGTTTAAAGTGACATGGGCCGGATTTCTTGGACTTGGAGACAGGTTGGTAGTGGGAGTCTTCCAGTCCACACCCTTCCACTACAGGTATTGCGGTAAGCTGACAGATTGCAGGTGAGGCCTGCTAGTATAATCACATACCTCCCAACTTTTAAAAATTGCAAAGAGGGACAATGTGTGTGGTGCGCATCACAGCAGTTTTTTTCATACTAGACCACGCCTCTATCGCCGTCCAAAGCATAATTACTGAAGCCCTTGCGGCAATTTTTTTTATTGCGCTTCAATGTCCATTTAAATATTAGCTCATAAATCATCAGATTATAGATATTTTAAGGTCCAAATTGCACCAAATAATGAAGTTCTGGTCTAATATACAGATAGAAACTATACAGATAGTTTAGTAAAGAGCAATTTAGTACATTTATTAAAGGGGTATTCTCATCTTAGACAATGGGGGCATATCGCTAGGATATGCCCCCATTGTCTTATAGGTGCAGGGTCCCACCGCTGGGACCCGCACTTATATCCAGAACGGAGCGGGGAGCGCTGCGCCTGGAGGACCCCAGGTTTCCGGGGGTCCGGCCACCACCAGGCGCAGCTCCCCGCGCCACTCATAGAAATGAATGGGAGCCGGGCCGTGCATGCGCGGTGCGCTCCCATTCATTTCTATGGAGCCGACGGAAGTAGCCGAGCCAGAGCTCTGCTATTTTCGGCGGCCCCATAGAAATGAATGGAGGGTGGCTGCGCATGCGTAGTGCGCCCTCATTCAGTTTGGGGGCTCCGTTCTGGAAATAGGTGCGGGTCCCAGCGGTGGGACCCGCACCTATAAGACAATGGGGGCATATCCTAGCGATATGCCCCCATTGTCTAAAATGAGAATAACCCTTTAATGCACATTTATGCATTAATTCTACAGGTCAAAAAGAGGGACATTTAAGGAGCAAAGAGGGTCAGAGGGACTTGGGTCAAAAAGAGGGACTGTCCCTCCAAAAGAGGGACGCTTGGGAGGTATGTAATCACAGAGGGATAAAACGACCCTCTGTGTATGAGAGATAGAGAGAGAGGGCCCCAGGGAACAGACCTGGAGAGGGCCCGTGTGGTTCCAGCCAGGAGGGCTGGGGGCCCACAAGGCTGAGGAAGCCTGAGAGAGAGAGGCTGAGGAAGCCTGAAAGGTTGGAGCCTGCGGAGGCTCTGTGTGCTCTCAGCCAGGAGGGCTGAGGGGCCACAAGACTTGGTATAGCCTAAAGTTTGGGGGGCCCAGCGACGCCTATGGCTAGAGGGTCGCACGGTCAGAGTCAGGAGGACTACTGGGCCATCTCCCCCCAAAGGTGCTGGTGAGGTCACAGCCAGGAGGCTGCTGGACCAGACGGCTGAGGAAGCCGCATCTAAAAGCTGTGTGTGAACGGCAGTTTTTCTAGGTGAGCTAGAGAACCTGTGATAGTCAGAGCCCAGCCGGGCAGGTGTTTGTTTGGCTTTGTTTGTTTTGTGCTGAAGAGCAAAAAAAAAAGCTGTGTTGGACTTTAAAACCCTGTGTGTTGGAAGAAGTCTGTGATGGCGACCCCTGAGAGAGAGCGATCCCTTACAATATATATATATATATATATATATATATATATATATATATATTGCTCAACTGTAGTCTGAATACAAGATCGGACACAATTGGCCATGGAGGCATACAGGATCCGTGTGGTATTCTGTGGCAGATTTGTCTACAGGTGTTTCAGCTGGGCCTGTAGATCATGTACAATGAAGCTGAATTGAGCAGCTGGTGCTGGTATCCCAAATGGTCCCATAAATGCTCAATTGGTGATAAATCTGGTGGCCGGCTATGAGAAGCAACACATGTAGCTACAGGATGTCCTGCACATATCTCTGAGGGGTGACTGACTGTCAAATGTGATTGATCCCCAGAATGTCACACCAGCAGTTAGGGTAGTGTGTTGCTGCACACTGACTCCATAGTCGAACCTGCCTGTCCTGGGATCCCAAACAGAATATGGATTCATTGCTAAAGACGATATATTTGCAGTTCATAGCAGTCCAGGTTTCTCATTCATGACACCACTGCAAAATGAAGGTGACAGTGGCTGGCTTTCATTGGCAGCATCGACATGTAATCAATGCCGTAACACAACATTTCCTTCTGTTAAGCTTTTGGAAATGATCCAAGCAGAGATATGGGTGTGTAAAGAAAGTGCCACCTGTGTCTGGATGGTGGATAATGAAACTGTGGGAGCTGCTTATTCTTGTTAGCAGATGAGAAAAGATCCTGTCTAACGGTAGTCTGTCTGGGCTGTCGCCTTGTGTGCATACCCTCATGTGACCACTGCTCCCAACACATCCTAACAGCTAGGTTTAGAACAGCCTAGACAGAAGGCAATTTGTCGAAATGACCATCCTTCTTTTCTTAATTTAATAATGAATCCATTCTGAAAATCTGTCAGCTGGGCAAAACATCTTTTGGTATGTAACATAGTAACATAGTTTATAAGGCCGAAAAAAAAGACATCTGTCCATCCAGTTCGACCTGTTTTCCTACAAGTTGATCCAGAGGAAGGCAAAAAACCCCTGTGCGGTAGAAGCCAATTTTCCTCACTTTAGGGGAAAAAATTCCTTCCCGACTCCAATCAGGCAATCAGAATTACTCCCTGGATCAACAACAACCCATATCTAGTAACTATAACCTGTAATATTATTACCCTCCAGAAATACATCCAGGCCTCTCTTGAACTCTTTTACTGAACTTACCATCACCACCTCCTCGGGCAGAGAGTTCCATAGTCTCACTGCTCTCACCGTAAAGAATCCTCTTCTATTTTTGTGAACAAACCTTCTTTCCTCCAGAAGCAGAGGATGTCCCCTCGTCATGGTCACTGTCCTTGGGATAAAGAGATCATGGGAGAGATCTCTGTACTGACCCCTGATATATTTATACATAGTTATTAGATCTCCCCTCAGTTGTCTTTTTTCTAAAGTGAATAACCCTAATTTTGATAATCTTTCTGGGTACTGTAGTCCACCCATTCCAGCTATGACTTTAGTTGCCCTCCTCTGAACCCTCTCCATCTCTGCTATGCCTGCCTTGTTCACTGGAGCCCAGAACTGTACACAGTACTCCATATGTGGTCTGACTAGTGATTTGTAAAGTGGCAGGACTATGTTCTCATCACAGGCATCTATGCCCCTTTTGATGCAACCCATTATCTTATTGGCCTTGGCAGCAGCTGTCTGACACTGGTTTCTGCAGCTTAGTTTGCTGTTCACTAAAATTCCTAGGTCCTTTTCCATGTCAGAGTTTTACCATTTAGTATGTACTGGTGGCTTGCATTATTCCTTCCCATATGCATAACCTTACATTTGTCAGTGTTAAACCTCATCTGCCACTTCTCTGCCCAAGCCTCCAGTCTATCCAGATCCATCTGTAGCAGTGTACTGTCCTCTTCTGTGTTAATTACTTTACACAGTTTAGTGTCATCTGCAAAAATTGATATTTTACTATGCAAACCTTCTACAAGATCATTAATAAATATATTGAAGAGAATAGGGCCCAATACTGACCCCTGTGGTACCCCACTAGTTACAGTGACCCAATCTGAGTATGTACCATTAATAACCACCCTCTGTTTTCTATCACTGAGCCATTTACTGTCACGCTACGGTGTGGGAGGGGAAACTCCACACCGAGCATACACCGATACACTACAGTGAGATGAAGACCGATTAGCAGGTAAGAAGCCAGTGGCAAGGAAAACCACTGAACCAAGTGCACCGGAAATACCAGAAACCAAACCCAGAGGGCAGAAACCCAGTGAGCCCCGTTCTTCACAGAGCCCCAGATGGTAGGGATGCACTTATCCAGAACTCACTGGCTGCACCTCCAGGATGGTCCCGGTGCACCTGGCAACTTACCTGCTGATACTGCAGATAGAAGCACCAGCAGTCCACACACCCAAGACTGGAGCCCAGGCACATGTACTGGAACCCGAACACCTAACAGGACTCAGTACACACAACACACCCAGGAACCAGCTCACCGGCAACAACTCACAGTATCGCTGTTCCCCCTCCGGGGAACCCTGGAGCCCTCTCACCGAAGGCACATACATACAGGAAATGTCTGGACTCCATGTCAGAAGACACATGGCAGTCACAGACCAAACACCCACCCGTACATAAACCACATAACAGGAATAAGGGAAGGGGATGAGAGGACCTCGGGAAGACCTCGATGACATATTAAGTGGCCACAAGGACTGGGCAGATGGAATCCCAGGAAAGGTGCATAGCTCCAGCACCAACGGAGGCTGGAGAACAACTAACCCACCAGGCTAACAACAACAGAATAAAAGCACCTAGTGACCACACCCAAGTCAATATGTTAACCCCATGAGAACCAGACAGGGAAGGAGGAAAGTATGCAATAAGAAGGGAACATACCAGCAACCAAAACTACACGTTGCCCCTGGCAACCACGGCCTACTACCGCAGCCAGAATGCCAGGACACAAACATGAGCAACATGGAAGCCGTGTCACGGAGAACAACCGAGACACCACCAATTTACACGTTGCCCTTGGCAACCAGCATACAACCAAATCCGGAATACCAGGGCACAAACATGAGCAACATGGAACACGTGTCACGATAACCAAACGGTACGTGACATTTACTTACCCACATACAGACATTTTCTCCCAGGCCAAGCATTCTCATTTTATATACTAACCTTTTATGTGGTACAGTGTCAAATGCTTTGGAGAAGTCCAGATATACGACATCCATTGATTCCCCGCGGTCAAGTCTAGAACTTACCTCCTCATAGAAACTGATTAAATTGGTTTGACACGACCGATCCCTCATGAAGCCATGCTCATATGGAGTTATTTGCTTATTTTCATTGAGGTACTCCAAGATAGCATCTCTTAGAAAACCTTCAAACAGTTTACCCACGACAGATGTTAAACTTACTGGCCTATAGTTCCCGGGCTCTGTTTTTGGACCCTTTTTGAATATTGGCACTACATTTGCTATGCGCCAATCATGTGGAATACTCCCTGTCAGTATAGATTCCTTAAATATCAAGTATAAGGGTCTGGCAATGACATTACTTAATTCTCTTAGGATACGTGGGTGTATGCCATCCGGTCCTGGCGATTTGTCTATTTTAATCTTTTTAAGACGCCCCAGTACTTCTTCCTGGGTTAGACAGGACACTTTTAAAGGGGAATTCACTTTTATATTCTGCATATTCTGTCACAAAGACATAACTAGCAGTCAATGATCTTTCACAAGAGGTACACTACCCAAAAGTAGCCTCTGATACTTCTTATAAAGCAGCGGCGAAGCATTTACCAGCCTCTTGTGGAAACACCCATTGTCTAATCAGCTCACACCTGTTATCCTTTACATATATGCCTGCGTCACAACTGCATGCCAAGTTTTGCAGCCATCTGACATTTCTATCTGGGTGGATTATATTTTTTTCATGGCAAGAGATACATTCCTTATGCACACATACATGGCAGCTCATCCAAAATGACAGTTACAGATCACATGGTGTGCTTTAGATCATGAGCCTTTCCTTCTCCATATTGTTCTTTTCCCATCATCCTGGTGCAAGATAACCTTGGTTTTCAAAAGAATTGTTCCAGAATTTGGCAGGCTTTTTAGATGTTTTCTATCAAGATGGCTGTGCTACCAGTTCTTTGCACCTTGAGATACACCTTCTGTATTTACATTCACAAAGGCATTTCTTCATTGTAGATTTGAACAACATTAAGTCCACCTTCTGAAGATTGTTCTTGTCTAGACGTTGTAAACAGGTTTTCCTTAACCAAGTAAAGAATTCTGTAATCATCTACTTTAGTTGTCTTCAGTACTTTGATGTTGTTGAGTACACTGGTGCTTTTCTTCTTTTTAAAATATACCACATTTTTGATGTTGCCATTCCCAAACTTTCTGCTTCAGTATCTCTCAGATAGCTTTGTTCATGTTTTTCAGCCTAATGTTGGCTCCTTCACGCACATCGATATGGACCGCATATTGAGAGTCTCCAGATACCAAATGCTAATTCAATACTTGGAATCAACTCTAGACCTTTTATCTCCTTAATTTGCCACAATATGCTAAGGAAACATGCCACAACTGCCCATGAAACTGATTATCAGTTAACTGTCCAGTTCTCGGCACCTGTGGAAACTGAGGGCTCCCTGTATGTACAACTAGCATAACACGTATCTGGTATCTGTTGCTTAGCTTCTATCAAGGCATTTAGAAATGAATTAGACCAACTGAGTTATTCAGGGTTAATGAGCAAACAAGAAATAATCCACAGAGAAAAGTGTTCTTATTTGATCAAATCAATTCTAATTATAGCAAGTTGTGATGGAAACTTTTTGGGAACACTGAAACCCCATGTGTATAATACCTTTAGGGTATGGCCACATGGTCAGGTTTCCAGATGCACTTTTGTTACCCAAAACCAGGAGTGAATTCAGGAAAGGGAAGAAGTCGTATCTGTCTATACTTTTTCTGCTTTTCTGATTCACCCCTGGTTTTGACTTCTAAAGAATCTGGAAACCTGAATGTGTCGCCATACCCTTAGGCTGGAATCACATATTCTCATTTTGATGCACTTCTCGAAGTTAAAAGTATTAGCATGGGGTTTTGCAACAATATACTCCAAAACATGGGATGTGCAGCTTCTCCTGCGTTTTCTATGCACTGTAATGCCCATTTTTTTAACTACAGTTTAAAAGAATGGTTAAGACTACACAGAGATTCATTACATCCGAATCCCCCAGCATGGCTTCAGCTATCACAATCAAGGGTTGGATCCTCTCAGCCACAAAAGAGGCTGGCATTAAAGGGGGTTGTCTCATGTCTTCGTTACTAAGGCGAGATGACACACAGTCCTGACCACCTCCAGGCCGGGAAACAGCAGAGCGCTCCGACTCTGCTGTTTCAGAAGTTCTGATTGCTGTGCATGAGAGCTACAGAAACAGCATAGCACAACAAGCTATGCTCTCTCCCTAACTCAGAAATGGCATAGCTTGATGTGCTACAAAGTTTCCATAGCTCTCATGCACAGCTACTCCGCTGCCCTGCTCCTCCCCGGCCGGGAGGTGGTCTCGCCTTAGTAACGGCAAGATGAGACAACCCCTTTAATACATAAACCTTCAGGGCTTATTCAGTTAGGGAAACTTGTAGAGGGCTGTAGCCATACGAGTTAGGCTGCATTCACATCTGTGTTGTGAACCCCGGCAGAAGTACAGATCTGCTGGAGTTCACTGTATCTGCCATAGCCAGATACCACCGCGCACTGTTGAAATTGGATCATTATATATATATATATATATATATATATACAGTACAGACCAAAAGTTTGGACACACCTTCTCATTTAAAGAGTTTTCTGTATTTTCATGACTATGAAAATTGTAGATTCACACTGAAGGCATCAAAACTGTGAATTAACACATGTGGAATTATATACTTAACAAAAAAGTGTGAAACAACTAAAAATATGTCTTATATTCTAGGTTCTTCAAAGCAGCCACTTTTTGCTTTGATTACTGCTTTGCACACTCTTGGCATTCTCTTGATGATCTTCAAGAGGTAGTCACCTAAAATGGTTTTCACTTCACAGGTGTGCCCTGTCAGGTTTAATAAGTGGGATTTCTTGCCTTATAAATGGGGTTGGGACCATGAGTTGTGTTGGGCAGAAGTCAGGTGGATATACAGCTGATAGTCCTACTGAATAGACTGTTAGAATTTGTATTATGGCAAGAAAAAAGCAGCTACGTAAAGAAAAACGAGTGGCCATCATTACTTTAAGAAATGAAGGTCAGTCAGTCCAAAAAATTGGGAAAACTTTGAAAGTGTCCCCAAGTGCAGTCGCAAAAACCATCAAGCGCTACAAAGAAACTGGCTCACATGAGGACCGCCCCAGGAAAGGAAGACCAAGAGTCACCTCTGCTGCGGAGGATAAGTTCATCTGAGTCACCAGCCTCAGAAATTGCAGGTTACCAGCAGCTCAGATTAGAGACCAGGTCAATGCCACACAGAGTTCTAGCAGCAGACACATCTCTACAACAACTGTTAAGAGGAGACTGTGTGCAGCAGGCCTTCATGGTGGAAACCACTGCTAAGGACAGGCAACAAGCAGAAGAGACTTGTTTGGGCTAAAGAACATAAGGAATGGACATTAGACCAGTGGAAATCTGTGCTTTGGTCTGATGAGTCCAAATTTGAGATCTTTGGTTCCAACCACTGTGTCTTTGTGCGATGCAGAAAAGGTGAACGGATGGACTCTACATGCCTGGTTCCCACCGTGAAGCATGGAGGAGAAGGTGTGATGGTGTGGTGGGGGTGCTTTGCTGGTGACACTGTTGGGGATTTATTCAAAACGAAGGCATACTGAACCAGCATGGCTACCACAGCATCTTGCAGCGGCATGCTATTCCATCCGGTTTGCGTTTAGTTGGACCATCATTTATTTATCAACAGGACAATGACCCCAAACACACCTCTAGGCTGTGTAAGGTATTTGACCAAGAAGGAGAATGATGGGGTGCTACGCCAGATGACCTGGCCTCCACAGTCACCAGACCTGAACCCAATCGAGATGGTTTGGGGTGAGCTGGACCGCAGGGTGAAGGCAAAAGGGCCAACAAGTGCTAAGCATCTCTGGCAACTCCTTCAAGACTGTTGGAATACCATTTCAGGTGACTACCTCTTGAAGCTCATCAAGAGAATGTCAAGAGTGTGCAAAGCATTAATCAAAGCAAAAGGTGGCTACTTTGAAGAACCTAGAATATAAGACATATTTTCAGTTGTTTCACACTTTTTTGTAAAGTATATAATTCCACATGTGTTAATTCATAGTTTTGATGCCTTCAGTGTGAATCTACAATTTTCATAGTCATGAAAATACAGAAAACTCTTTGAATTAGAAGGTGTGTCCAAACTTTTGGTCTGTACTGTGTATATATATACCAGCTTTTGGGCGGACTGGTGGACACGGCGTAAAACTGGCCAGTTAAAAAAGACTTGTGACTATTTTACGCCTAAAATATGATGATGCTGTGTTTTATCCTCCTTGGTCAAACAATGTGTCAGACACAAGGGGCGTAGCCACATGCTGAATAACTGAATGGGTTACAGCATTAGTTTTTTTTCAACAGACTTAGTTTATACACTAGATCCCATCTTTTTGTCTAGTTGACAAATAGCTTTTAAAATGACTACCTCTTTGAGAATACCACACCATTATGCAAACCAAATTTCGTGTGACTAGTTTTCAGTTCCATCATAAATTATGCATCCTGCCCATCTTCTTTGAGAAGACCACCCCCTAGTAGACCATTTTCAATGCAATTTTTGGAACATTGCATAATTTTTCACTGTAGATATAAAGGTGCATGAATGAGATTAATACCAGAAATACTGCTTCTGGATTGACATTTGCCGTTGTCCTCTTTGGTACCATGTCTAAGTTACAGTAGGTAATTGGACAGTCAACACTCTCTCTGGCAAAAATTTTAAATTCACTTCCAAGCTAGTGTGAGAAAAATTATGGAACTGCAGGAACCTTGCAGCTCTTGTAAATTCACTTTTTCAGCAATATTCAGAAGTGACTGCCTGTACCCATTAACTGTTGCTAGGTGGCTGACATTACCCCGAGAACAAATGCTGTTTGCATGTAACAGATTTTTATAAACTGAAGCAGTTTTTTGAGCCAAAGGCAGAAGTGGATCCAGATGGATGCACAAGTACAAGCTCTTCATTTTATACAGTGAAATCTCTCCAAAAGACCACCTCTTTGAAAAGGCCACCCTTATGTAGACTAGATGCCATATGATAGATTTTCAGTTCCAACATATACACTGCATGCTGCCCGTCTTCTTTAAGAAAACCAACTTACAATGTGATTTTATGTGATCTTCTCAAAAAGATTTCACTGTATTTCATACTCCTCTTGAATCCACTTCTGACCTTGGCTTATAAAACTGTCTGCAGCACCCATAAGTACGTTCCACGGCCCCATAAAAAAATAGAACATGTCCTATTCTTGTCCGTTTTGACAAAGATAGGACATTTCTGCAGAAGTAAAAAAATAATGGCGACATGCACTCGGTCGGGATCCACGATGCGCGGACTGCAAAACCCTTACAGCCATGTGCATGAGCCCTTATTCGTACCACAAATTTATGAATAATTACCAACTGATTTTGGGGTGTGTTGCTGGACAGTCTGACCACTGTCAGCACTGACAGAACAGTTTTAGACTGTGCAAGAACACACCCCTAACAGGTAACACCCAGTTGGCAATTACTTCAACAATTTTCCAGGAGGAATAACACAACATATAGTCATAAGAATAGATGCTCCACAATGGTCATGTGGAAAACAATTATTTACTAAAACTGAGAAGCCAAGAGTGGTGACAGGTCCTCTTGAAAGGTAAAGAAGGTCAGTATCTTACTGAATAGTTTAACCTTGCCCAAATCGCAATGGTTCTCATTGTATTTTTTTAACAAGCATTTTGGTGGTGTTATATATTTTTTTCTTTTAGTTTGTTACAGTTTTGCGCAGGGGCTTATTAAGACCGGCATCTACATTTTTTTATATGGATTACTTATAACAGCTAATAGTGCTATCATCAGGACATTGTAGATTCCATCATCAGGACATTGTAGATTCCATTCCCAATGACTGGATGCTCCAGTGCTGCTGGAACCCAGTGATCACAGTATTACTGCAACACAGGAGTGTCCAGATGTGACTGTAGCCTCTGGTCTAGGTGCCATCATCGGGACCTGAAGCAGTGTGGTACTGATGATGGCATTCAGACTAGTTACAGCCAGATCTGGCACTCCTGTGTTGCAGTAACACTGTGATCTCTGGTTGTAGCAGCAGTGTTGAGTTGTGCAGCATGCAGGGAAAGGGGGACTGTGTATATATGTACTGTATATAGCTCTGGGGTCTGACACACTGCCTGCTGCCTTATATTTGCGTTACATGGTTGGAAAGAATATAAATGAACACATTTTAGGGCAGAGGTTCCCAACCCTTCCATAGGGCTCATGCACACGACTGCTGGCCATTTTGTGGTCCGCAAATTGTGAATCCGCAAAACTTCGATATCGGACGTGTGCATTCTGCACTTTGCGGAACGGAATGCCTATAGTACAGTCCTGTCCTTAGGACAAGCTCTATAATTTTGAGGTGCTACAGAACGGACATATAGATGTGGACAGACATTTTTTCTGGCCCCATTGAAGTGAATGGGTCCACATCCGACATGCAAAAAATGCGGATTGGATGCGAATGAAAAATACATTTGTGTGCTCAAAATATATAAAAAGTGGTGGAGAGATACTGAACATAAAAAGAGAAAAAGTCTATGAAAGATATGGCTATTACTCTAGTGATCTGGCTGTAACTCATGCCAAGTTTCAGTAGCTCTATGACATAATTGCTACTACTAGGGAGCATTCATATTTACAGCTGCCACCAGCTAGGGAGTCATAGGCACATGGTATGAGCTACATGTGGCTCACAAGCCACTGGTTGGGGAATACTGTTTTAGGGCACCAGGAAGCTACCAGGTAATTTATCACTGTAGTTTATGGTCTAAATCTCAAGCACAGACTACAGAACGTCATAAACAGCAGTTTGCCGATAGATTCTCACAGCGATATTCCCTCAGCACCTCTGTAGTAGTTTCAGATTACTCCCACAGCAATAGCAGTATTTTAGGAGGCTGCTATATATAGAAAAACTGCAGCAAGAAAACAAAAAGTGCACATGCTACCCTTAACCCCTTCCTGACCCAGCTATTTTTGTTGTACTTTTTAGGCCTCTTGCACATGGCTGTTCCGTGCTTGGGGACCGCAATTTGCGGTCCCCAATGCACGGCCCCATCCGTGTGGCCAGCCGCGACCGATTCAGATCCATTCAACTTGAATGGGTCCGTAAGCCGTCCGTCCTGCACAAAAAAATAGAATGCGGCCGCAATACGGGCCATGGCAGACAACGACCATGTGCATGAGGCCTTAATGTTGATATCATATGTTATTTGTATTCTGAAATGTCTGTGTGGCTTGTTATATGTTGGAGGAATAAGCACGGACATGAAAGACAGGTTCTCAAAACATAGACAAAAAAATCTACTCCTTCCAGAACCCTATCAATTTGATAGTTGCAAAAATACCATATTGCAGTTGTGATATCAGATTATAGAAGAGATAGCTAAACCGAGGTTGGGGGGCAATCTTTCTTTACGTTTAAAAAAACAGGGTATTGAATCCATAGGATTCAGACTCTGGAGCCTATGGGTCTTAATAAGGAATATGAATTATCCAGTTTTCGGTATTTTTTTTAATTTAACCATTTACTGTATTCACTTACAAAGTGCATATATACCGTATAAAAATAGTGAGCCCAATATGCATTCTGGTCCACAGGTTACACACTGAAAGTGGACCGATGTGAGAACTCAGAAAATGGAGGATCAAAGTATTTCCTTTGTATATCTGTTACTATGATGTGATGTCATCACTAGGTGCCTGGGTGTTATATAAAGGGTTCATTTCATTATGGGCGTATGTATGAAGAAGACTTGTGCCTGAACCAAAAAGCGTCACATGTATTCATATTTATGTGACAATAAAGTGTTCAACTGCATGAAGCGAATGCCAACCTTTTTGCATACAAGTAGATCTGGGATGCCTTACCTAAACGCGAGCACAGCATGAGAGGGGTAACATGGAATATATACTTGATTTAACATGCAATAATCTTATCACTTGTCCCATAGTCTGCAATGATTTACCATTGCAGTCTATGGGAGAATTGATACCTCCCCATGAAGCCCTGCCACAGGCAGTGCCTGAGGACCTGATAGGAACTTCACTATGGCAGGCCTCTGTGCCTTCAGAATGTCAGAGACTGCCATAGCAACCAAGCACCTCACTGCAGGGCAGCTGTCTGGACACAGGGAGCAGAGTGCTCTTGGTATTTGGGCCACTCAGATACCATGGTCACCTTGGAGTTATCACGGTGGCTTAGCTCCTATGTGGTCGCCATCTTTAAAATCCCAACTTCCCAACTTGTATAGCGGATGATGGGAAAGGGTTAAACCTCAACTGCAATGCCAGTGGTTCATACTGTATGAATGTGCTCTATCAATATATTTTCTTAAGGGTATTATCACACAATATAATTATCACTTATACGCAAATATCAGATTGCAGGTGGTCTTCTGCTGGGACCTACTACATTAGGCTACTTTCACACTTGCGTTTCTGTACTGCAGTACTGAGATGCGGGCAGAGGACCTCAATACCGGAAAAAATGTTCCGTTTTGTCCCCATGCATTCTGAATGGAAAGAGATACGTTCTGGATGCATCAGGACGTCTTCTGTTCCGGCAGCTTTCAGTTTTGTGACCGGACACAAAACCGCAGCAAGCTGTAATTTTGTGTCCGGTCATAGAAACGGAAAAAAAACGGATTCTGCACTGTAACCAATTTAAGTCAATGGTGACGATTCCGTTTTTTTAGGAGACCAAAAAAAACGGATCCATCACCCATTGACTTTCAATGTATTTAGTGCCTGATCCGTTTTTTTCAGTTTTGATTTCACACAACTGCATCCTAACGGAACGGGTGCATCCTGATGTGCAAAATCAAAACGGATGCGTTTAATCGTTTAATCCTCTGCCGGATCTCAGTACCGGAATTAACAATGCAAGTGTGAAAGTAGCCTTACTAAAACCATGAAGTTCCAGAGTACCCTCAATGAATGGAGCAGTAGTATGCATTTCCGTACAGTCCCATAAAAGTGAATGGAGCAGTGGACTGACATGAATACTTATTGTTCCATTCATAGAGAGGACTCATTTTCAGGATTGTTGGAGGTCCTGAGTATAAGGTGATAAATAATTCTCATGGAAAAACCCCTTTAAGGATTTGTTTCCTTCTCACTTATCTCAATGTCAAATCCTCCCATTAATATTGTCTGAATTCAATACCTAGACTGAAATGTGAGCTCACGAGACAATATGGCTATGTTGTCTGTATTGATCAATTTCACCTTGTATCTATTCAGACAATGTCAACGCCACTGATCAGGCAAGTATGAAGAATCCACATGAGGTTTATTCCAGGCTGCATCCTTACAATCGATAGGTGGTAGTAACAAAGTCTAATTAAGGACTACAGATTTATATAATTCAGTACAAGCGAGTAATCCTATTCTGGATGATAAAACATAACCTTTAATATGCTTAATTAAAATAAAGATCCCTTCATGAAACAATACAATACATAAATATAAAGAGATGATAGGAAACGAGTGCACAGCGGCACTCAAGCAATAAACACCATGTGTCCTACCACTCTGTCGACAGGATCCACTGCCTCCAATGGTACAGGAGGAAATAGAGACGTCTTATATCCCCAAACCTGATCTAGATGATCCACAGGAACCGGAGGACGGGGTGTGGGGCCTCTGTCCCTATTTTTGCCCTAAGGGAGGTGCTATCCTGGCCCTGATGTCCTAACCACAGAGCACCCGCCCTGATAAGAGCGACCCCGTCCGGAACCTTTCCCTGGGTAAAAAACCCTAAAGCAGCCCTAATCCTAGCACTTCCCACGTTTCCCTACACGCATGTTTCGTAAAGAAAACTCATCAGCGGAATAAAGGGTAAGCAGGTCATGCTGCTAACTTGGAGGCAAAAGTGGGGTATAATGCGACCCCTTGCCAAGAAGACTATTAATTGCCTCTAAGAATAGCCTAAGATGTAAGGCAGACTATATATCGTATTACTGGGAATATAACAGAGGGGACATGCGATGTAGGTGAAAAATCGCCATGTCCCAATAGCTGGGCCGCAATCTGACAGGGATGATATTTTGCCTGTAAAGAAAGCGCGCCTTTACCTTGTTTAAAAACCCTCAGACACATGAGAACGAGGCTTGGCTGCGGGCTGGGACACCGATGACGTCATCGCGTTTGTGGCGGGCGCATGCACGGCGCGGTCTGAGGAACATCGTTTAGCAACAGGGACGCATTGTAGGCGAGCCTCAGACCAGGAAGCGCTTGAACAATGCAAGTGCTAATGGTAGGTATATGGGGCGGGAGCCAAACGTATACATCTTGGCCTAATGGGGTCGCTTTGACCTTTTCACATGGATTAAGGATTTGCAGCTTTTTCTGTGTAAACTCAGGTGGCACAAATTCTTTAAGAATAAAGACAAGCGACAGTGCCAGGACTTGGGAATCCCCAACGATTTACTCGCAGACGTCAAACTCCTACAGAGTCTCAGTGAGGAGGATACACAAATTGTGGGCGAAGGCCCATTCACCTCCCTACATAATAAGATCGTACGTATGCCACCACCAGGAGACATCTACTCTCTGGATGTTTTTCTCCAACTAGTTACAGCTGATTTGTCTAAGCTCTCACCAGCATCAAAGGCTTCCAATTGTACACGAGAGGAAAGGATGGCCATTTCCCCCCTTAAAAGCGATTTGTCTGTTGCAATTAAACCTTCAGACAAGGGAGGAAATGTGGTGATCATGAATTCCTCTGATTACAAAAAAATGTGTGAGAACATTCTGAATGATAGAACCAACTATGCCATCCTTACCTCCAACCCCATGGAAGCTTATCAGAGCGAATTGAAGAATATGTTGTTGGATGCTCGGTCCAAGAAATTGATCTCTAAGGAAGAATATGAGTATCTATACCCCACGTTTCCGGTCACAGCTACCTTTTACTGTTTGCCTAAAATACACAAGGACACAAGCCCTCTCAAAGGGAGACCCATCATCTCGGGTATTGGTAGTCTGTGCCAAAACTTGGGGGTATACATCGACCGGATCCTAATGCCATTTGTACTGTCCCTACCATCCCACACGAGGGACACCATAGATCTGCTCAAAAGACTTGAAGGCATTAGTGTTGAGAGTGGGTCCCTCCTATGCAGTGTAGACGTTGAAGCACTCTACTCATCCATCCCCCATGACTTTGGTCTACAGGCAGTTGAATACTATTTGAGCATGAGGGGAGTGCAGTTTCGTGAACATAATATCTGTGTTCTGAAACTGCTTTGGTTTCTGTTGACCCACAATTATTTTCTGTTCAACTCTACCACCAGCTCAGGGGCACAGCCATGGGCTGTTCATGTGCGCCATCCTATGCAAACTTGCTCCTGGACTGGTGGGAGTCGACCATGGTCTTTGATGACGCCTCGTCACTATGTACCGGACCCATTTCTCTCTGGGCCCGGTACATAGATGACATATTCATCATCTGGAATAGCACCCAACAGGCCTTCTGTGATTTTGCTGATAAACTTAATATCAATGTAATCAGGCTCAGGTTTACACATGAATCTAGCCCTACTCATCTTCCTTTTCTGGACATTCAGATATCTAAAAAACCGAATGTGGAACGCTACCACTATTTATAGGAAACCGACGTTGACGAACTCCCTTCTTCACTGGAGCAGTAGCCATCCAACTTGCCTCAAAAGAGGCATACCGCGGGAACAATATTTACGCCTCTGTCGGAACTGCTCCAAGAAGAGGGACTTCGTCAAACAGGCAGCTGACCTCAGAAATAGGTTTCGCTCAAGGGGTTACCCCAACCAGACATTACGGTCAGCTTTCCAGTCGGCCCTTGCTACAAATCGGACTGAACTTCTCACCTCCAAGGACAGGTCAATTACAGATTCAAAAGTCCATCTTATTTCCACTTTTGATGGTGCAGCGGGGCAAGTAAGAGATATACTGAAGGAACATTGGCCCATTCTCTTGATGGACCCGGACATCCGAGAAGTAATTCATGACTACCCCCAGATCACCTTCAGGAAAGGTAGCAGTATACGCGATCTTCTAGTGCAGAGCCACTACACCCCTGTACAACAGAAAGATACATGGCTCAGCAGAGAACCAAACGGCTACTTTAGATGCAGTGGTTGTGTTGCCTGCAGTACCATCCAGAGTGGAAAAACAATTCACAGTCAAAATCTACAACGGACCTTCCAAATTAACGGCTTTATCAGCTGCCGTGCCCAAGGTGTAATATACAAAATAACCTGCGACTGCGGGAAAGAATACATAGGGAAAACTAGAAGGGGAACTACGTCGCCGTATAGCAGAACACCTTGGGGATATAGAAAATAAACGGGACACAGCAGTGACCTGGCACATCCATGACTGCCACCAGGGGAATCCGAGGAGCATAAAAGCCATAGGAATTGAAAGGGTTAAACCCCCCTTACGTGACGGCAATTGGGATCGTACACTGTTGCAACATGAAGCTCGCTGGAATTTTCTGCTGCAAACTGTGTCCCCGGGAGCTCTAAATGAGCAGCTTAATTATAGCTGCTTTATCTGAATTGGGGCTTCATTGTTATTTAACAATTTACCACAACTCCTCAGAAATTATGTCTTTCATCTATTTGTCACTATAATTCCACAGGAATCAAGCGTATATCAAAGGTAATCATGGATTGAGTCTAGATCACCTTTTTCTTGGTGCCCTGTATATGATGGATTGATTGTCTGTCTTTTCTACCCTTTTTAATGGTGCTGTGATTATATCCTATATACCTAATCATGCTATCACCTTGTGAGGGTCTTGATTTATTACAGCGCTAGTATTTTGTTGTTTCTGTGATTCGCCTACTCCTGCTTACCTTGGTGGCGCTTTACGTGTAATATTCATCTTTATCTAGGTGCCTCATTACCATTTTATTAGCACCAAGGGCATACTCATAATAGTGCTACCATTGTACTATATAGGGGGACGAAAATCCCCTTCTCCTCTTCTATTTATCTGCGCATGACTGTATTTACCCCATTAGGCCAAGATGTATATGTTTGGCTCCCGCCCCATATACCTACCATTAGCACTTGACATTGTTCAAGCGCTTCCTGGTCTGAGGCTCGCCTACAATGCGTCCCTGTTGCTAGGCGACATTCCTCAGACCGCGCGGCGCACAACGAGATGACGTCATCACTTGCGTCATCGGTGTCCCAGCCCGCAGCCAAGCCTCGTTCTCATGTGGCTGAGGGTTTTTAAACACGGTAAAGGTGCGCTTTTTTTACAGGCAAAATATCAGGCAATTAATAGTCTTCTTGGCAAGGGGTCACATTATACCCCACTTTTGCCTCCAAGTTAGCAGCATGACCTGCTTACCCTTTATTCCGCTGATGAGTTTTCTTTACGAAACATGCGTGTAGGGAAACGTGGGAAGTGCTAGGATTAGGGCTGCTTTAGGGTTTTTTACCCAGGGAAAGGTTCCGGACGGGGTCGCTCTTATTAGGGCGGGTGCTCCGTGGTTAGGACATCAGGGCCAGGATAGCACCCCCCTTAGGGCAAAAATAGGGACAGTGGCCCCACACCCCGTCCTCCGGTTCCTGTGGATCATTTAGATCAGGTTTGGGGATATAAGACGTCTCTATTTCCTCCTGTACCATTGGAGGCAGTGGATCCTGTTGACAGAGTGGTAGGACACATGGTGTTTATTGCTTGAGTGCCGCTGTGCACTCGTTTCCTATCATCTCTTTATATTTATGTATTGTATTGTTTCATGAAGGGATCTTTATTTGAATTAAGCATATTAAAGGTTATGTTTTATCATCCAGGCTGCATCCTTGTATAATTCTTTGCAAGGGTTAGCAAGGCAAATGGATAGTTCAATAGCTCTAAATATAATGTGTGCCAACACACAGGAAGGGAGAGACTGATTAAATCAGCGCCTGGCTACATGAAGATAGCAGGGACAAATTTAAACAGCAAACACACTGCAATAACAGTAATAAGATGCGTGTGAATATGAACACATGGAATGGAGTTAAGACTTCTTTCCTTAGCAAGCACCGTGGACCTGTGGCCCCTGTCTGCATCGGCTTAGCCATGCAGAGACCACTATGTTTAAGACATGTTGCTGACTTAGGCAGTTTTTGCCACATTTTTGTTATGTTTTTTGGTGAACTTTCAAAAAGGCTTTTTTTCATAGTGGAGTTTTTTCAGTTGTTGTGTGTTTTGTGTCCATGACGTTTTTCTTTTTGTCTTTGAATCACAGCATATTGCAGCAGTAATGTAGTTTTCAAGCCTGTGCCATCCCCACCTCCCCTCACCATAAATGAACTCCATACATTTAAGACGCATGGCGAGAAGAAGTTACATGTAAAACTCACTATAAAACTCTGTTGCACGCCACTCGGCTATTTTTGTCGGGCCGATAGGAATGCTTGTTGGTTACCGCCAGCCACCACTTCGTCGGCTTCATTATTAGCTGCAAATGCAACCATTGTCTGAAATGGGAATACCTCTTTATGCCCTTAAAGTAGAACTCCCGCTAAATTTTTTATTCTCTCACCTGTTAGAAAGGTGCATGATGTAATCTGTAGTGAATGTAATCTTCTTACCAGTGACTGTATTTGTGAGCTATCTCCTCTCTTCTAATTGTAGCTGGGTCATGTGACCAACTCTCTGACCTCCAACTGACCCAGGACAGGAAGCCAGTTACTGCTCTATTCATTCCTATGAGACTCAGAGTGAGGCTCCCATAGGAATGCATAGAAAATTAGACTTCATGTCCACACATAAGATGCTGTGTGAGTTGGTGGGTTTGATTGCTGGTCACATGACACAGATGAGAAACATCATGGAGATATAACTCACAAATACAGACACTGGCAAGAAAATGACATTCACTACAGATTATATCATGTACATTTCTAGCAGGACAGGGAATAACATTTTTTGCGGGAGTTCTTCTTTAATTTAGGGTACTGTATAATTACTGAAAATGCAGAACAAATGTGTTAAGGTGCATCGCATGCTTAAAGAGTTCCTTCCCATCATACATTTTCCATAGAACACTACTCCACATTCCTATCGTTGGATCAGAAAGTGACAAACCTAAATTTTCTGATGAAACTATGCAGACATCCTAAGCACGAAACAGAAGCAGCCAAACAACCTTATATTTCCCAAATGCAAATATTTAATTCCCTCCTTCGTCAGGGAGAACAGAAAGCATGCCAAAGATAAACCTGTGTTTGCTTTGAACGTAGGTAAATGACAAAAATCATAATTGTTCCAGTAGATGATGTCTGAAATCAACCTGCAATGGAACATTGTCATAAAGGGGCGTGTGAGCTACCAAAGTTAGGCAGAGTGAAGTCAACAGACATTATGTTACCATCACAACCATTGCATCACCTTAACGTTCCTTCAGCGCTCCTGTGAGGTTTGCTTATAAAGGTAGGAACTAACTATACCCTTCACTGCTTCATTTTCCACTTGGTCGTGGTACAATATACGTCAAAATAACTGCACTGTATTTTGGATTATGTTAGGACCTTTAATCATAAAATGATTAACAGAAACAATATAATAACATACTATAGATTTACAGTTTTCTGTGTTTGAGGAATAGTAACAATCACACTATACAGTACCATTTATCTGAATGGGGTTGTTTAAGTGGCAAGCAGTCCATATTCTCTGCAACAAAATCTTCCTTATGTGAAGGCAACATTTTTGTGGAGCTATGTCGATGGCTGACGTATACTAGCATTGTAAGTTGTTTAAACGTTATTGAATCAGCAACAGTATGTAAGTGACAAGAGTTCTAGCATCAAATACAAATCTGTTAAAGGGGTTCTCCAGGATTTACATATTGATGACCTATCTTCAGGAGGGGTCACCAATATGAGATCGGCAGGGGTCCTGGGACACAAGGGTGGATTCACAGTAAAGGACTATCCAGAGGACACAGGCGATCACGGCACAAGGTGAATTAAAACTTCTTTTTCTTGGTCATACAACTAGTATGATCATTCACCTAGGTATGTTTTAACTGCTTTACACCTCATCTGTCTAGCACTGTCAACATTTTGGAGGGGTCAAAACTGCTGACAGACCCTATTTAACCCTTTCACTCCCGGAGGTTTTTTCGGTTATTCGTTTTGCGCTCCCTGCCTTCAAACAGCCATAACGCTTTTATTTTTCTGTTCACATAGCTGTACGAGGGCTTGTTTATTGCGGGACAAGTTGTACTTTCCAACGCCACCATTTAATATTGCATATGGTGTAGTGGGAAGTGGGAAAAAAATTCCAAATCAGGTGAAATTGCAAAAGAAACGCTATTCCGCTACAGTTCTACAGGTTTCTTATTTACAGCGTTCGATGTGCATTAAAACTGACCAGTTACTTTCATTCTACTGGTCAGTACGAATCCGGCAATACCTAATATGTATAGTTTTTCCTGCGTTTTGATAGTGATAAAATAATTAGAAAGTTGCCCTTTTTTTTTTTTTTTTTTCCTCATCTTGACCCCTATAACTTTCTGGTATTTATGTGTACAGAGCTGTATGGGGGCTCATTTTTTGCGGGGCGATCTGAAGTTTTTATTGATACCATTCTGGGGAGTGTATGACCTTTTTGATCACTTTTTTTATGTAATTTTTTTTAGAAAAAAAAAGCGACAAAAAACGGCAAATCGCCATTTGGACGCTTTTTTCCACCACACAATTCGCCGTATTGGAATTTTTTTATATATTAATATTTTAAAAGTACGGGCGTTTTCGGTCACGGTGATACCCATGATGTCTATATTTATTGTTATTTAGGTATTTATTTTTTAATTATACGGAAAGGGGGGTGATTTGAACTTTTATATCTTTTTTATTTTTTATATATTTTTTAACATTTTTTTTTTATTTTTTTTACTATTTAAAAGGTCAAATATGAGCTGATATATTGTGGCTTTTTTTTTCTTTATGAGCAATCAGGGATTTTCTAGACTAGAGTTGAGCAAATGTGCTCGTAACAAGCACTGTACTGCTTGAATCCCCTGCGCTTGAATGGCCGCAGCCATCCGGATCCGTCCTCCTCACCCGAATACAAGTCAGTGGGGACGGATCCGTTTGGTATGACACACTCGTGTCAGGTGAGTACTACAGTCAGGTGAGGACGGATCCGGATGCCTGCGGCCATTCAAGCGCAGGGGATCCAAGCAGTACAGTGCTCGTTACGAGCACATTTGCTCAACTCTAGTGGAAACTACCCAGGAGAGAATACTGCAAACAGTCAATTGCTCTAATGTCATGTTATTGAGTTAAATGTTGTGATTTGTTATGTTTGTGTACTTAACACCTTTTTTAAAATCTGACGTGTCACTTTATGTGGTAATAACTTTGGAACAGTTTTACTTATCCAAGCCATTCTGAGATGGTGAATATGTTTTAAAAATCCTAAATTTACACGAAATTTGGAAAAAACGCAATTTTCTAAATTTGAATATCTTTGCTTTTAAGACAGGCAATGATACCTCAAAATAGTTATTAACTTTCCCCATATGTCTACTTTATGTTGCCATCATTTCACAAATGTTATTTTATTTTTTTAGGATGTCAGAAAGCTTTTAGAAGCAATTTTTCACATTTTTAACAAAATTTTAAAAGTCAATGCAGTTTAGAAATTATTTTTGAGGGGTTTACATAATAGAAAACAGCCATTTCAGAAAATACTCCCCTCAAATTATTCAAATTTGATGTTATAAATGTTGATAACCCTTCCACAGGGATTAGAGCAAAAAAAAAAAATTGTGTCACCATTTTCTGAGAGCCATATTTTTTACATTTTTCTGGTGATGGTCTTGTTAGCTTATTTTTTGAAGGATGAGTTGACATTTTCATTGGTACCATTTTGAGGTTCATACAGTGCTTTGCGAAAGTATTCGGCCCCCTGGAACTTTTCAACCTTTTGCCACATTTCAGGCTTCAAACAAAAAGATATAACATTTTAAATTTTGGTGGAAAATCAACAACAAGTGGGTCACAATTGTGAAGTGGAACGAAATTTATTGGATCATTTAAACTTTTCTTGTAATAATAAAACTGAAAAGTTGGGCGTGCAAAATTATTCGGCCCATTTACTTTCAGTTCAGAAAACTCACTCCAGAAGTTCATTGAGGATCTCTGAATGATCCAATGTTGTCCTAAATGACTGATGAAGATAAATAGAATCCACCTGTGTGTAATCAAGTCTCTATATAAATGCACCTCCTCTGCGATAGTCTCAGGGTTCTGCATCATGAAGACCACGGAACACACCAGGCAGGTCCGTGATACTGTTGTGGAGAAGTTTAAAGCCGGATTTGGATACCAAAAGATTTCCCAAGCTTTAAACATCCCAAGGAGCACTGTGCAAGCGATCATATTGAAATGGAAGGAGTATCACACCACTGCAAATCTACCAAGACCCGGCCGTCCCTCTAAACTTTCATCTCAAACAAGGAGAAGACTGATCAGAGATGCAGCCAAGAGGCCCATGATCACTCTGGATGAACTGCAGAGATCTACAGCTGAGGTGGGAGAGTCTGTCCATAGGACAACAATCAGTCCAACACTTCACAAATCTGGCCTTTATGGAAGAGTGGCAAGAAGAAAGCCATTTCTCAAAGATATCCATAAAAAGTCTCGTTTACAGTTTGCCACAAGCCACCTGGGAGACACACCAAACATGTGGAAGAAGGTGCTCTGGTCAGATGAAACCAAAATCCAACTTTTTGGAAACAATACAAAACAATATGTTTGGCGTAAAAGCAACACAACTCATCACCCTGAACACACCATCCCCACTGTCAAACATGGTGGTGGCAGCATCATGGTTTGGGCCTGCTTTTCATCAGCAGGGACAGGGAAGATTGTTAAAATTGATGAGAAGATGGATGGAGCCAAATACAGGACCATTCTGGATGAAAACCTGTTGGAGTCTGCAAAAGACCTGAGACTAGGACGGAGATTTATCTTCCAACAAGACAATAATCCCAAACATAAAGCAAAATCTACAATGGAATGGTTCAAAAATAAACGTATCCAGGTCTTAGAATGGCCAAGTCAAAGTCCAGACCTGAATCCAATTGAGAATATGTGGAAAGAGCTGAAAACTGCTGTTCACAAACGCTCTCCATCCAACCTCAAAGAGCTCAAGCTGTTTTGCAAGGAAGAATGGGCAAGAATTTCAGTCTCTAGATGTGCAAAACTGATAGAGACATACCCCAAGCGACTTGCAGCTGTAATCGCAGCAAAAGGTGGCGCAACAAAGTATTATTGCAAGGGGGCCAAATAATTTTGCACGCCCCACTTTTCAGTTTTATTATTACAAAAAAAGTTTAAATGATCCAATAAATTTGTTCCACTTCACAATTGTGACCCACTTGTTGTTGATTCTTCACTAAAAATGTAAAATGTTATATCTTTTTGTTTGAAGCCTGAAATGTGGCAAAAGGCTGAAAAGTTCCAGGGGGCCGAATACTTTCGCAAGGCACTGTAAAATTTTGCAACGTGAGGTGACCAAAAAAATGACTGGTCTGCCATAGTTTTTATTTATTTTTATGGTGTTCATCTGACGGGGTAGATCATGTGATATTTTTATAAAGCAGATCATCATGGACGTGTTAAGAACAACTATGTGTATTTTTTTTCAGTTTTACACAATAAAAGCATTTTTGACAAAAAAATCAAGTTTTTGCGATGCCATTTTGCGAGAGCCTTATTTTATTTTTCTGGCAATGGTCTTGTGTGAGGGCTCGTTTTTTACAGGATAAGGTTATGTTTTCATTGGAACCATTTCAGGCTACATACAACTTTTTGATCCCTTGATTTTTAGCGAGCGAGGTGACAAAAAATGGCGTACTTTTTATTAATTTTTCTTATGGTGCTCATAAGGTTAGATCATGTGATATTTGTGATATTTTTATAGAGATAATCGCTACAGACACTGCAATATTTTTACACTTTTGAAAAAAAAATTTTTTTCTTCCAAAACACTTTTTTTAATTTTTATTTTAGCCCCACTAAAGGACTTAAAATTTTGACGGTCTGATCGCTGTTTCAATGCAGTACAATACATGCTGTATCATACTGCATTGAAACTGTCAGTTTCACATTGACAGTTGCCTATGAGACCCAGCCTGGGAGTGGGTCTCATAGGGAATAGTATGTGTCGGGAACTCACATCTCGCTGGGCTGTACATTTATGTGTCAGATTTCCAGGGTGATAGACAAGTCAAGCTGAGGAACAGTGAAGACCTACATGTGCAAGCTTTTCAGAACCAGGCCCAAGTTCAAAAAATTTTTGTCTCTGAAATTTCCACAGCTAGGGAAGCAACTTCACTGCCAGAGTTCTCCAGAGAGAAGGAAGTTAAAAGGTCTAAAACCCCCAACGCAAGGCCATGCATTAGAGTCAGACAGCAAGGCATTGTGCTTGTTTATGGCAGAGAGACCTTACTGTTATGGAATAGAACATTGATAACTCGTCCCCCACACTTTGAGGTTGATTGGCCATCCCAAGGCTTGTTGGAAAGTTAGATCTTGACTCATAGGAGCCATTTCCAATATGAGGGGCTGGGGAGATGGCTCTCTTTGTTGGAAGATACCACTTTGCATATTTGTTTCCCATAGAATAATGCACTGCCATAAAGTCTCCATTTCATGGAGCCGGCATCCTGCCTAAGCCTCTCACAGTGCACAAGTATTAATCAATAAGCCATGTTTATCCAAAAATGGTACCGTTTAAAAATACAACTAGAGATGAGCGAGCAGTGCTCGTTACGAGCACTGTAACGCTCGGGTCCCGGGTGAAATGCCCGCAGGCATTGCGGATCCGTCCTCATCTGCATGTAAGTCAATGAGGACGGATCGTTTGGTATGACACTCATACCAAACGGTTCCGTCCTCACCCGTCTTAAAGTCAGGGAGGACAGAACCGTTTGGTATGAGTGTCATACCAAACGATTCGTCCTCATTGACTTACATGCAGATGAGGACGGATCCGCAATGCCTGCGGGCATTTCACACGGGACCCGAGCGTTACAGTGCTCGTAACGAGCACTGCTCGCTCATCTCTAAATACAACTCATCCTGCAGAAAAAAAGCCCTCATACAGCTCAATGATAAAATAAAGACGTTATGGGTCCATAAATGCAGATACAAAACCTTCCACACGATAGGGGGAATTTATCATTCCATTTGTATTACAAAACTGATGTCACATCACATTTGTGTAAAAATGATGTGACTTTTTGCATTTTGATGATGTCTTTGCCACTGTGAAAAGTGTGTAGAAAAGTGAGTGACGTTAGCTATGAGATATGTTTATTAGAAGCACTTCAGATTTATCAACTGCAAGGCACAAGGATACTTCAGAAGGGACTAACATACAAAAATTGGATTAACATTTCTAGACAAAAGTGTTAGGTGTAAAGATGCCCCAATTTTATCAAAGAACGTTTGATAAATTTGGTGCAAATTAACCCAACGCAGACTCATGATAATGGGAGAGATTTATCAACGCCCCCCCCACACACACACACACCAGAAAACTGATGTAAAAAAAGTCAGATTGCGACTAGCATTTGGCGCAAATGGCATTTTTACATTGGACCCTCCACTTTCAGAAAATCATACCTGGCACATTTTCACCAGGATAGTTTTCTGTCGTAAATGATGCCTGAAATCTATGACAGCTACGAGCTGGTGTAGACATCATTCATTTAGCATGGACTGCTGAAGGATCATGAGCTTAATTTAAAAATCAGACACAACCTCCAGCAGCACAGGGGATATCAAGGCTGACACACAAAACGCTGGTTTTGGTAAGCATCACCTCCGCAACCGATTTGCATTTTTTGCTGATTGGATTCCCATTCAACTTCAATGGGGCCACAAAAGATGTGGACAGCACATCATGTATGTCCGGAAAAAAAATAAAACATGTCCTATTCTTGTCCATTTTTCAGAGAAGGATAGGACAGTTCTATAAAGGGCATGATGTTCTGTTCTGCAAAATGCAGAACACACACAGGAGGCATCCGTGTTTCGACGATCCGAAATCTGTGGACCTCAAAAACAGCACCGGTCGTGTGCATAAGCCCTGGTTGTTTATGGCACTTTTTATTTTCCAAGTACTGAAAAGATGATATGTGGATTCATGGATTCACATATGCAGTAGTATATTTAGGGAAAAAAGTACTTTTCGTGGCATTTTTTCAAGCTTACAAAAAAAAAATACTGCAGCCAAATGTTAGCTGTAAGGCAATAGGGAAATATGAAATGCACAACAAAGTGCATGTTTAGGGCTCATGCACACGGCCGCAATTTGCGGTCCCTAATGCACAGGCAACATCTGTGCGGCGGCCGGGACGTATTGAGACCCATTCAACTTGAATGGGTCTGTGATCCGTCTGCACAGCAGTGCTCCGCAGTGCTTCCGTGGGCTTCCGATCCATGCCTCCGTTCTGCATCTCTGGCATTGCGGACCCATTCAAGTGAATGGGTCCGTGATCCTTGACGCGGGGTGCACATGGCCAGTGCCCATGTATTGCGGACCTGCCGTATGCAGGCTGCAATACGTCCACGGCCGGGTAACGGCCATGTGCATGAGCCCTTAGGCCTCGTCCACATTTCCGTGTCAGTGACACATCCGTGAAAAAAACGTACGTGTTTCATTCGTGAAGCTGTCCGTGAAGGATCCGTGGTTGGTCCATGTGTTCGTTTTTACCATCCGTGTGGCATCCGTATTTCACTGATGTTGCTCAGCTGAAAATTGATTTCCAAAGAAGCTCCTATTAGTCATCAGTGAAAAACGGACGCATCACGGACACAACACGGATGTGTGTCAGTGATTTTCACGGACCCATAGACTTCAATGGGCGTGATTGGTCCGCATCACGGATCAAAGTAGTGCATGTCCCCGTGATTTTTTTACTGACCCCCGGTCAGTAAACAAATACTGAAATGTGAACAGATACATTTAAATCAATGGGTGCGTGTGGTGTCCGTGAAAAATGCGGACAGCACACGTCAGTGAAAAACGGAAATGTGGACGAGGTCTTAAGAGTCATTTTCCTTACTATCTGTATTTGTGGCTTTTTTTTTTTGATACGCTTCCCTGTTAAAAAAAAAAAAAGCATATCTGAAAAAACTTATAACAAAAATCATGTTAAATTTGTGGCATTTGTGGCAAACAAAAAAAAAAAAACAATAACGTGTGCATTAGGGTCCCTTCACACACTGTTTTGTTTGCATGTTTTTTTAAGGCCCAAAATAAACTTAAGAAAACATCTTTGTTGATCAGTATTTTTGTACAGTTTTTTTATGCATTTTTGAAGTGCTTCATGCTCACATAGTGTCTTTTATTACCTGGTGTCCAGCTGAATGGGGAAAAAGCATTGTTAAAAAAAATGCCAACATACACTGCAAATTCAGTTTTTGAAGCAAAAAAAAAAAAAATACAATGGAGGGAAAAATGCCAGACTCTGTGCATGACACTAATGACTCGAAAAAAAAAAATTGTCATTAATATTTTCCATGGATTTCCATGCAAAATCTGGAGCTGGCATTTTTTTGCCCAAAAATGCAGCAAAAAAATGTACCAAAAACCACAAAACACCAAAGCGTCCCAAAAAGCTTTAGTCTCGACTTCCATGTTGAGGTTTTTTGATGAAGTTATTAAAGCCAAAGCCAGGAGTGGGTTCTAGAAGAGGAGAAAACTCATTCTTTCTTATGTTATGTGACCTGCATCTATGATACGTTCCTTTCTTTGGCTTCAAAAACTGCAACAAAAATTCTGAAAGTGGAAATCTGGGATTAAGTATTACGCACACTAAAGGATTTCTCCAAACATCTAAGCAAAGGTATCAGAAGGGTTACAGCTGACGCAGTACTAAACCAGGATGTGATTACTGAAATAATTCACACCTAGGAAGTGTCAAACTGTGACATGTATTAAGATTAAAAAAATGTGTCGCTTGTCTTTTTCTATCTATAGTTCAGATTAAAAGCTTTAGATAGATCTGTGATGACTGAGGTGCTACAGAGTACAGAATATACAATCACTTCTCAAAACGTCATCTACACCATGGGGAAAAATAAAGTACATTGAAATGGTGTCTTACATCACTCTGTCAACTACTACCTATCAATAATTAGGATAAGGCTACATTCAAATTGCAGATCCACAAAACACGGACACCGGAACGGATGAGGACCCATTTAGTCGTGTAAATGAGCCCTAATGCTTTTTTTAACATCCACCTAGCAGTGTTCCAAGTGACGTCACCGGCACTAATGAGCAGACTTTATTTTCACAATCATGAAAATTCAAAAAAAATTACTTGGTTACTAAGTGACAAACAAGCCCAAGCAGCCTGGTTGTTAAAGGGTTAAAGAAGAACTGTAGCGGGAACACAGCTTTCCATAATTTCAACCCTCATGTGCCTATTGCACTTTTGACTTCTTTTACTTATAATTTACTCACTTCCCTACAGGCTGCAAAAAATTGAAGTATGTGGCGCATAAAAATCATGTATTTTCTGTTGTATCGCTAAAGAGTTCCCAATTATGTACCCCTGGTGGTGACCGCAAGAACCATGAATGGAGAGCTTCATGAAACAGGTCTCCATGGTCAAGCTGTTGTAGACAGGTCTAAGATCCCCATGCGCAATACCAAGCATGGGTTGGAGTGTATAACATGCCCTTATTAGAGCCTGGAGCAATGGAAACATGTTCTCTGGAGAGATGAATCACATTTCACTACCAGACTGAGGGAATGAGTGGAAAACGCTACCTATTTTATTTATTTTACCTACTTATGTAACGCTGACATAATTCATTATCATCACCTACTGGAATGCATAACAACATGAAGACAACAATGCTCTCCAAACAGGTCAGAGGCAAAGATGTGGAGAAGTATAGATCAGGGTTGGGTCAAAAATATCCCAAACTTTGGACATCCCACAGAAAGCCATCAATCCATTGTAAAATGGAAAGACTATGGCACAACTACAAACCTGAAACGAGTAGGCTCACCCCCAAGATTTACAAACTGAACTAGAGGGCATTAATCGGAGATTAAGGCTACTTTCACACTAGCGGCAGGGGTGTCCTGCAGGCTATTCCGGCGGTTGAACAGCCTGCCGGATCCGCGCTGCCGCTAGTGCACCTCTGCGGCCAGGAACTATGCTCCGTCCCCATTCACTATAATGGGGGCGGGTGGGAGTTTCGGCTGCCACACGGCAAACATGTCGTAATTTTAGTCCGGCCGCCTCTCGGAATGTTTGCCATGTTGCGGCTGGAAATTCGGCCCGGCCCCATTGTAGTGAATGAGGACGGAGCGTAGTTCCCAGGCTGCACAGGTGCACTAGCGGCAGCGCGGATCCGGCACGCTGTTCACCCACTGGAACAGCCTGCAGGACACCCCTGCCGCCAGTGTGAAAGTAGCCTAACAAAGACATCAACATTGAAGGAAATAGGATACAGGGCAATTCTTGAGGAAAACTTGTTCCAGTCTACCAGCAGGACAGTGACCCAAAACACACTGCTAAGGCTACACTGGAGTGGTTTAAAGGAAAACACTGAAATCTCTTGGAATAGCCTAGTCAGAGCCCAGACCTAGTCCAGACTACCAGACACCAACATAACCCATAGAACTTGAGGAGTTGGAGCACATTTGCCTGGAAGAATGGGCAGAAATCGCAGTGTCTGGATGTGCTAAGCTAATAGAGATATACCCCAAGAGACCTACATCTGTAGGTGCAGTAAAAACTGGTTGCACAAAGTACTGACCTTCAGGAGGTGAATACCTGAACGCAATAAATGTCCTTTGTGTCTTAAAGGGGTTTTCTGGGACTCAGATACTGATGACCTATCCTCACTCCATTGAATTGCTTCTGGTGTTGGCAGCTGCCAGAAATAGCTGTTCTCTAGGGAGTGCAGGCTGTTAAAAACCCTTTAATATCAGAGTAAAAAATATTTTGCATCTTCAAAGTGGTAGACGTGTAAATCAAATGGTACGAAGCCCCACAAAATCCATTAGAATTCCAAGTTGTAATGCAACTAAACAGAAAAAAAATACTTTGCAAGACACTATACGCAAGCACTGTAGGGTAGAGCCGCAGTGACTGATTCCGTATATGTAGGCTCATGCACATGGCCATGTCATGTGCTAACAAAAATGCAACCACCAAAATGTGGACCCTTTCTTCACAATGTACATTCCTATAATTCTGGTAATAAATCCGTATTAAAATGTACTGCTGTGTTTTCCACTCTTCTAATATCTACACGTTTATTCATTTTAAAGATATGTATTCCATTTTTGACTAATTTAAGATTTGGTTTTTCTATAAAGAAACTAATATATCCAAAGATCTAAAGTCATCTGTACATAATTCATTGACTTTATTTAACACCACTCAGTGAAGGATTACCTTGTCTACGGTCTCCCTGCTAAATAGGCTTTCGGCCACTCCACTATATTATATGCCCATCACCAGATCTTAAATCTCCTTCTGCGTCTGTCAACTTACACAACAGGATCAGAGTGCAGATCCACGACGAAAAATTCAATGTTAATTAGAAGGTATGGTGTGCTTAACAGGTCTGCGTGATTTTCATACGCAGCTTGATTTTCAGCACAGTACAGCATCATGAAATCTGGCTCATAGTAGATAAGGTAAGACATACATTTTAATAACAAAAAATACTGCTATATCTTAAAGGGGTATACCAGTCCAATTCAAACAATGCAAATACAGTACTTAAAAAGAAAAGATCTTACGCGACAGTATGAATGGGGCCGTATCTATCCGCAAAATTGCGGGAATAGATGCGGCCCCATTCACCTCTATGGGGCCGGGAGCCACGGCACGGGGCTCTTTTGAAGCATGTCCTATACTTCTCCGTGCGCACAGACAAGTATAGGCATTTTCAATTGGGCCGCCTGGCGTGTGTTCTGAGCGCTGCGGAACACACGCCGGGCGGCCCCCGTATATTTGCAGGTCCGCAGTAATGCGGGCCCGCAAATATACGGTCGTGTGACTGGGGCCTTACACTCATTTTGCCGATAGTCCCGGCTCTGCCTAGGTCCCCACTGTGCTTCACTTGCTGCTTTTCTTTTTGACAAGGCAGGGAATGGATGGGATTGGCAGGTGGGTCCTCATTGCAGTCAGTAATTGGCTGAGCAGCATTCCCAGCCATGTCAAGAACAGGAGCAGGAAGTGCAGAGTAACGGAGACCGGAGCACCATCAGAACACCACTGAGCATTGATTTAATTGTGCTGGAGTACTCCTTTAACACACCATGTACCTGATACTGAGTGTATATTACACTTATGTTATTATCCACGCCCTTTGCTCCTGATATTATATATTGTAATATTTAGTCAAGTACTAAACACAACCAACCTTTCCTTCAGAATTAGCAGACGATACCTTAACAACCTTGTTCCGGTTCAGTTTCCTCTTCACCCAGCTTTCTACTTGGACATTGAACTTCATAAAAGTAACATACGTTAGATAAGCAGAGAGGAGCAAGAGGCTTTCCCACCACTGGATGTAATTGTCCAAGAAAAAGCTTATGAGCATAATCAATCCCAGGATATAAAAAGACACATCTCGAAACAGTGGCCACCAGGTAAGGTTTAACACCTCCTTGGAGAATATAGCACACATGCCAATTACAAAGAGGATATTAAATACTGCTGATCCAACGATGGTTCCAATACCAACATTGCTGTGAGATATAAATACTCCTATTAGTGATGTAAACAGTTCGGGGGCAGATCCGCCAGCAGCCATAAAAGTTGCCCCTGCCACATCATCAGAAATCATCAGTTTTTCAGTAATAACTGTTAATGAGGGAACAAAAAATTCATCACAAACTACAGCTAGTGCTATGAACATATAAATCATCCCAAATATATGGAGCACAACAGCACCCCTCTTTCTGTCTTCTAAAGAAAAAATGTCTTCAGGGTACTCCCCCTTGGAAACAGATTTATTGTTTCCACTTTTATAGTTCATGGAAATAGTGGACCCTGGGGTATCATTCTGGTTTTGCTCTGTAAAGTCCATCAGATTTCGTTGATGCCGTTGCAGTGGAGTATGGCTGTTTGTAGCACTGGTCACGTCATTGCTGTAAAGCTCTGTCTTTAGAAAGGCACCAACTGAAGTAGACAAAGTGCTTATGGCTGTTATACTGAATACAAGACCCAATATTCGAATAAGTCTCAGTTTCTTAGGAATAAATGGATGCTTCTGGGAGTGGCGAGTAAATGCTTTTCCTATGCAGCAGCTATCAATGATGTTGTCAGCTGATTTTTCCTGGACGCCCATTTTTAATCTCAAAAGAAAATGCTAGATATTACGAAAATAGTAAAATCCAATGTACGGACATGCTTTTTCTTTTCCACTGTGTTATTAGCTGTTTAAGAAGTCAGAAAAACTTTTTCTTGCGTAGATTTCCTTTAGTATATTCTTCAATCATGCCTGAAAGCAATAAAATAGATGTAAATATGGGTTATATCAGTTACTTTTTTCAATTGGTTACTCAACAAACTGACTATTACAAAAAGAACAGGTCACATCAGATCAAGCTGTAATCTACCCATAGAAATAAGATCCCCAAACTGAGCAGTCATAATAGCACACCACAAAGGAGAATGTGTTCCCAAAAATATTACAGAAGGTTTCACACATAGGTTTCCAGCAAACAAATCACAATTTTAGCAGAATATTTTTACGGCAAAAAAACGCTGCATCCAGATGCTAGCTGTAAGTCTACGGTAATTTGAGAAATGCAGTAAAAACATGTTTTTTTGTGCCACCTTTCATCAATTGTATTAGATCTTTTTTTTTGGCCATGCTTTTGCAAATCATAGCATGCTCTGCATATATGGGTTGTTGTTTTTTTAAACATTTTGGAGCATTTTTGTGCCATTGACATCTACTGTTTTTTGCCCCTGCTTGAAAAAACATATGCCAGTGTGTGTTGTGTTTTTACACTTTTATTGCCTTTATATACAGATCTACAGAGGACACAAAAACGCCACAAAAACATATATAACATGTAAGCTATTTTATTTTTTCAGACACTTAAAGGGAACCTGTCATCAACTTTGTGCTGCCCATACTAACAACACTATAAAGTACAGACAGGTGAGTTGATTTCAGCGGTCTGTAATTTATAAGTTAAAAGTAAGTGGTTGCCGAGAACCAACATCACAATCATTGCAGACTGGGCCTGGAAGAGTCCCGGCCACCTGAGAAGAGTCATGGTTATTCATGAATTCCTGCTCTCCCTGTCCACCTGCTGATGACTGACAGTCTTCTACCCAGTTTTCTCCCTTTCTCTCTGGTAGAGAACTGCCAATCATCAGCAGGAGATTAGGAATAACCATGACTCTTCTAAGGTAGATATGACTCTTTTCAAGGCCTGTGCTGCAATGATTATGATGCTGGTACTCTGCAAACTCTTACTTTTAGCTCATGAGTGACACACCGCTGAAATCAGCATTTCTGTCATTATTTTATGCTGCCCTCAGTACGGTCAGCATAAAGTTGGTGACAGGTTCCATTTAAAGGACTAAAAAAAATGATGCGTGAACAGAATGCCAACTGGGTACATATTTGCATTGTCTTGCAGTAGGTTCCTTTTACTTTTTTGCCCTGCAAGTGATCTAAACAGAAGATATCAATCACCTGAGGCACACCATATACAGGTACATCTCAATAAATTAGAATATCATGAAAAAGTTAATTTTTTTTCATTAATTCGATTAAAAAGTGACTCAAATATTATATAGATTCATTACACACAGTGATCTATTCCAAGCATTTATTTCGTTTAATGCTAATGATTATGGCTTACAGCTAAGGAAAACCCAAAAGTTAGTATTTCAGAAAATTAGAATATTATAGAAGACCAAATTATTTTTAATACAGAAATGTTGGCCTACTGAAAGTTATGTACAGTACACGCACTCAATACTTGGTCTGGGCTCTTTTTGCATAAATTACTGCATCAAATGCGGCGTGGACACATGGCACTGCAGAGGTGTCATGGAAGCCCAGGTGGCTTTGATAGCAGCCTTCAGCTCGTCTGCATTGTTGGCTCTAGTGTCTCTCATCTTCCTCTTGACAATACCCCATAGATTCTCTATGAGGTTAAGGTCAGACGAGTTTGCTGGCCAATCAAGCACAGTGATACTGTGGTTGTTAAACCAGGTATTGGCACTTTTGGCAGTGTGGACAGGTGCCAAGTCCTGCTGGAAAATAAAAATTCCATCTCCAAAAAGCTTGTCGGCAGAGGGAAGCATGAAGTGCTCTAAAATTTCCTGGTAGACGGCTGCACTGACTTTGGTCTTGATAAAACTCAGTGGACCTACACCAGCAGATGACATGGCTCCCCAAACCATCACTGATTGTGGAAACTTCACACTAGACCTCAAGCAGCTTGGATTGAGTGCCTCTCAACTGTTCCTCCAGACTCTGGGACCTTGATTTCTATATGAAATGCAAAATTTACTTTAATCTGAAAACAGGACTTTGGCCTACCGAGCAATAGTTCAGTCCTTTTCTCCTTAGCCCTGGTAAGACAGGAGTGTGACAGTTGTAGCACATGTCCTGGATATGTCTGTATGTGGTGGCTCTTGAAGCACTGACCCGATCCAAAGTCTACTCCTTGTGAATCTCCTTCAAATTCATGAATCACCTTTTTGTGACAATCCTTTCAAGCATGTGGTTATCCCTGTTGTTTGTGAAGCTTTTTCTACCACATTTCTTTCACTAAATTTTCCATTAATAAGCTTGGATACAACACTCTGTGGAAAGCCAGCTTCTCTAGCAATTACTTTTTGTGGCTTACCTTCATTGTGGAGAGCATCAATGACTGTCTTCTGGACAACTTTCAAGTCAGCAGTCTTACCCATAACTGATCATTTAAGGCGGACCAGTCCCCTCTCCCAACATATGTGCTTTAGTAATTACTTGTATTTCCCATGTAATAACAATTCTGGAACATCTATTCTTATGACTCTATGTTGTGCCATTCCTGTATTATTTCTATTAGAAGTGTATGAATGAATTGCCAGCAGTGTGCAGTATTAGAAATGTATGAATGAATTGCCAGCAGTGTGCAGGAAATGGTAACACCCATCTGTACCATTACTGCAAGCTGCTGGAAATCCATTCATACACTTCTAGTAGAAATAATAAAGGAATGACACAACATAGACCCATAAGAATAGAAGGTCCAGAATTGTTATTACATGCAGGGATGCAAGAATTTACTAAAGCAAACATGTCAGTAAAGGGGAGTGGTCCTCTTTAACCCTTTCTACCCCAAGACAGTTTTCCCCTTTCTGCCCAGGCCTATTTTTGTAAATCTTACATGTGTCACTATGTGTTAATAACTTTGGAATGTTTTCACTTTTCTGACACAGTTTTCTCGTGACACATCATACTTCATGTTAGAGGTAAATTTGGGTCGGTATTTTCTTTCTTAATTTATGAAAAAAATTCAAAATTTGCAATTTGCATAATTTGAATTTCTTTGCTTGTAAGACAGATTGTGATACAGTACCTCATAAAATATTCATTAACATTCACCATATGTCTACTTTATGACGCCATGATTTTTTAAATTTCATTTTATTTTTTAAGACATTAGCAGACTTAGAATTTTAGAAGTAATTTATTAAATTTTCAAGAAAATGTATAAAACTCACTTTTTTCAGGACCATTTCAGTTTTGAAGTCACTTTGAGGGACTTACATAATAGAAAGCACCCATGGATAACCCTTTTAGAAACTCCATTTTAGAAAATGTACCCCTCTAATTATTCAAAATTATTTACAAACTTAGTTAACCCTTTAGATGCTCCACAGGAAAAGCAAAATAGAGGTGAAATTTCAACATTTCACTTTTTTTTGCAGATTTTCCATTTTAATCCATTTTTTCCTGTAACACAGCAAGGGTTAACAGCCAAACAAACCTCAATATTTATTACCCTGATTCAGCAGTTTACAGAAACACCCCATATGTGGTCATAAACTGCTGTATGGTCACAAAGCAGGGCTCAGAAGGAAAGGAGCACCATATGAGTTTTGTAACAGGTTTTTGCTGAATTGATTTTTGGGTATCAAGTTGAATTTGAAGAGACCCTGAGGTACTTCTACAGTGGAAACCCCCAAATAGTGACCCCTTTCTGGAAACTATACCCCCAAGGGGTGCAGTGGGCACTTTGACCCAAAAAGTGTTTCATAGAATTTTGAAACATTGGGCAGTAAAAATGAAAAAATGCCACATTTTTCATGTTCACAAGGGGTAACAGGGGAAAATCACCCCACAAATTGGTACCCAAAGCACCATGTGCATTTGAGGCCTAGTTTGGGGATTTATACAGCACTGGCCGACACTGGCTCTGAAGTTAAATAGAAAAAGAAACCCCAAAGAAGTGACCCTATTTTTGAAACAACATCCCTCACAGAAATTACCAAGAGGTATAGTGAGCATTTTAACCCTACGTGTTTTGCAAAAATTAATTCACAGATGGTGCAAAGTGAAAATTTCCATTTTTCCACAGATATGGCATTTAAGTGTCCAATATGTTGTGCCCAGCCTGTGCTATGTGAGACACACAATACCATTTAAATTGTTAGGCGGGTCCTACTGGGTACTAAAATGAAATAAATGTGTACGTAAACTGCTGTTTGGGTATGCTGCTGGGTTCAGAAGGGAAAAAATACATTTTGGCTTTTGCTGTGCAGATATTGGTAGATTGGTATACGGGCACCATGTTGTTATTAAACAACCTCTGGGGTACTAGTATAGCTTTTTTTCTGACAACCATACGTTTATTTTTCTCAGAATGGAGCTGTGTGAAGGCTCGTTTTTTGTGGGATGCCATCATCATTGGTTCTATTTTGGGGTACATACAACTTTTTGATCACTTTTTATTTTGCATTTTGGGAAAAATGACAGCTTATCTTTTTTTTTTTTTGCAAATATCTTTTTATTATTTTCAATAAAGGCATTACAATCCAAACAATATAGGCTGGAACATTAATTTTGATACATCACAAAGAACATCAGTACCAGGCAAAACAAAGTGCCTATATAGGAGCCAGGCGGAGTAAATACCACCTAGGCCCCAAAGTTCCAATATCATATGAATACAGAAATGTGAGGATGAAATCCACCCTCAATGCATGACAGCTTATCTTTATTCTGCTGGTCAGTACGATTACAGAGATATCAATTGTATACTTTTTTTTTTTACGTTTTAGCACTTTTACACAAAGAATTTTTGTAAATCAAATCATGTTTAGGCCTCATGCACACGAACATATTTTGTTTCCGCATCCGTTCCGTTTTTTTTGCGGATAGGATGCGGATCCATTCATTTCAATGGGTCCGCAAAAAATGCGGACAGCACACCGTGTGCTATCCGTATCCATATGTCCTATTTTTGTCCGTTTTGCGGACAAGTATAGGCATTTTTACAACGGATACGCAAAAAAACGGAAACACGGATGTCATACGGAACGTCATCCGTTTTTTTTGCGGACCGCAAATCACATACGGTCGTGTGCATGTAGCCTTAGGCTGTGTTCACACTTCAGTTATTTGGTCAGTTATTTCTATCAATTAGGCCTCTTTCACACGAACATTGTGTTTTGCGGTCCGCAAATTGCGGAGCCGCAAAAACAACGGAATGCATCCGTGTGCATTCCGTATTTTGCGGAACGGAACAGCTGGCCCCTAATAGAACAGTACTATTCTTGTCCGTAATACAGACAAGAATAGGACATGCTCTATTTTTTTTTGCGGGCTACGGAACAGAGCAACGGATGCGGACAGCACACGGTGTGCTGTCCGCATTTTTTGCGGGCCCATAGAAATGAATGGGTCCGCATTTTTCATGTGAAAAATGCGGATCGGAGCCCGCAAAAACAGCGTTCGTGTGAAAGAGGCCTTATTGTGAGTCAAAACCAGGTGCGGGTCAAAAACACAGAACAGGTGCAAATCTTCCCATTACACCTGATCTCTGTGTAGGTTTCACTACTGGTTTTGGCTCACAATAACTGATGGAAATAACTGACGTGTGAACATGGCCTTATTCAGTTTTTTAGTAGGGACAAGGTAACTAAAAATGGCCAACTGTGTGTTTTAATTTTTTGTTACAGCATTCACTGCTCAGCAAAAATAGTTTCATATTTACAAATATGATACATAATATATTATAGTTCAGACATTGTCAGACGCGGTGTGGACAGGACTTTCTTTTCTGTCCCGCATAACGGAAACCAGACTAGGGCTGAAACGATTACTAGATTGAATCGAGTAACTCAACACAAAAAAATCCTTGATACAAATTTTTTGCATTGAGGATTCGCTTGAGTCATGTGACCACGGAGCGTGAGTGAAGCGCTTGGTATTACGTGGTCACCCGCCGTTGTCGCAGTTTTAGTCCGGCCGCCTCTCGGCATGGTTGCTGTGCTGCGGCCTGAACTCCAACCTGCCCCCATTATAGTAAATGGGGCCGGAGCGTAGTTCCGGCCGCACGCGTGCTCTAGCGGCAGCACGGATTCGCTGGAACAGCCTGCCGGACAATCGTGCCGCTAGTGTGAAAGCAGCCTTAGTAAAGTTAGGTGTGAGAGGAATTTAAGTGAAAAAAAGAGATATTTTCTCTGATAAGATATATTATAACATTTTTTATATTTGCTATGACTATTGATTTCTAAGAGCGGACGCGCAGGCAGTGTTTGGAACTGAGGGCATCGACCTCAAATGTTTTACTGGGCATGCCCCGAGCCCAGTGACAATTTCATCCTCTGCTGTAAGAGAAGAAGCGCAGCTTCAGCTCAGTGACACTGAAGGCAAAGGTGGGCGGGGTTACTTGCTGTAGTAGGCGTCGGCAACGGCGCTGCTGGGGGCGTACAGTATAAGCCAAGGAGAGGTGTGCTTGGGCTCTGCTGGAGGGCGGGCCTGGGCACTTTTGAACGAAAATAACGCCCCTCCGCGCACCTTACTTGGGTCATTTGCATAAGGAATAAAGTGGATTTTTTCAAGATAGAAACCAAGCAGCATGGAAAGAAAACCACATCTGGAAAGGAGGTAGTACACCCTTTAAAGAGGTTGTGTCACGTCAGCAAGTGGCATTTATCATGTAGAGAAAGTTAATACAAGGCACTTACTAATGTAATGGGATTGTCCATATTGCCTCCTTTGCTGGCTTGATTCATTTTTCCATCACATTATATACTGCTCGTTTCCATGGTTACAACCACAATCACAGAAAAAAGTGGTCTCAAATGGTAGAAAATGTTCACAACCCCATATGCTGTAGGCACATCAAACCGGAGGAGCAAATCCTGCACATGTGGTCCGTTGCTAACAGCAATCCCCAGCAAAAATGCATACAATGGAGGATGCCAGCAGCGGACCACATGTACCACAAAGACATCCTACACAAGGTAACAAATTGTGCGGATGTGACAAACTATATAAAACAACAAATCACAGAAAATGGCGCACTACAGCGGTAAATGCAATTGACAATATATGGCTAAACCCTCACACTGATATTAAAATGAGACTTTCGCCAATATATTCTTATATCAAGAACATACCGGAGCCCGAACACCGCGTCAAGGTATCTCAGAGTGGCATGGGACCTTTTTTTTTCTGTTTTTTTTTCCCCGTGATTGTGTTTGGACATTTACACCTGGAGGTGTGGCAACTCCAGGTCTGAATGTGCCATTACCTACATCTTATGGCAACATTCTGGTGCACCTGTGCAGCCTGAGTCTTTGGTAGGTGGGTCTCACAGCCTCCTCCCATTGTATGTGTGATCTCACGCTGGAGGTAACTAGGAGTAGGTTGCTGTGTGTCGGCCTGTATGCTCCTTCCGTAATTACCCATATGGCATATGTAGGTTAGCGTTAGGTCCCGTACCACTCTGAGATACCTTGACGGGGTGCTCGGGCTCCGGTATGTTCTTGATATAAGAATATATTGGCAAAAGTCTCATTTTAATATCAGCGTGAGGGTTTAGCCATATATTGTCAATTGCATTTACCGTTGTAGTGCACCATTTTCCGTGAATTCATGGTTACAACCACCCTACAATTCAGCAGCAGTGGTCGTGCTTGCACACTATAAGAAAGGCACCTGCCTTTCTGGTGACCAGGACCATGGGAGTGCACATAGCCTGATGCTTTTTCCTATAGTGTGCAAGCATGGCCACCACTGCTGGATTGTAGGGTGGTCGTAACCATGGAAACGAGCAGTGTATAATGTGATGGAAAAAGGAATCAAGTCAGCAAAGGAGGCAATATGGACAACCACAATACATTAGTAACTGCCTTGTATTAACTTTCTCTACATTATAAATGCCATTTGCTGACTTGAGACAACTCCTTTAACCGAGAGATTACCCCTGAGAGGAAGAGAGCAGCCATTTTCATATAAGGTAGAGCAATGTGTAAAAGGAACAAAACTTAGCCTGTCATAAAGGGGGGTCGCCACATGGTTGTATTGGGAAGTTAGCAGTGTCCTTATAGAGGTAAACTCAGGGAGGATTACTACCATCATTTTTGCTGCCTATACACAACTGTTGGGAAAGGCAGGCTGTGAGAAACCTCAGAACTGTACCTGATATATGCTTGTACTGCATCGCCCATCATCCTCAGTAAAATGACGGTTCTATGTTATCATTTAACTGGGCCTGGTCACTGTCTGCACCATTCGCCAGCTGACACTCTACCTGTCCTCCTGCCTTGCACCCTGCCAAACATCCACCATAAGGGCATCACAACTGCCACCAAGCAGGAGCCCGAGACAGTCAGGGAGTGAAACAAGGGAAGAAAAGGTGTGTCCTCCATTCACTCCTGCAGTGCCTCAGGGAAAGACAGAGTGAGGACAACCACATGAAGCACTACTATTCCTATACCTGTAGCTACCATTCCCATCCCACTACTCCTATCAGTATTGTTACCACTCCCATCCTCCTCCCAACTCTCTCCCTGCAGGCTGCAGCCAATTCATCTACTGCAAGTAGTTAAAACTGACCATACATACACTCAATACGTTCAGAATCAATCACTTAGCCTGAAAATCTTTTGTTTGTATAGTAAGAAGGCAGCTGCTTTTAAACCATCATTATTTTGATCTGTGGCATATGCTGGTAATCATTGAAAAGAGATATGACAATGACTTGACCTTTATTTTCTGCATAGGTGACTCAAGTGCTGTTCATGTGTCCATTTCAGAGTGGACACATTCTCTGGGCTGTTGTTAAAAGTCTCCTATGGAAAATGAATGTAAGGAAGGTTGGATCTAAAAATTGAAATACGTTAAGTGGGTTTTATCATAGACCAGTGTTTTATGCCAGTCTATGATGTCCCTTCCGAGGCTGGAGAATATGCCTAATTTATGACGAAGTACGTGCTTCACGATAAATTAGGCATATCTTCCAGCACCCCATGCGTCTAAAATAAGTAAGTAAAGTAAAATCAGTGCCAGCTCCAAGAATCTTTCAGTCAGAAAACTGGTGTAAAAGAATATAAATATGCTGGACCCGATGGTCCCGCCTCCTCACTGCCCTCGCCACACCCCTTTGTGGGAAAGTGGTGAGGGCGGCATAGAAAGGCCAGTTGCATTTACATTTACAAGGTTTGCGACTTTTTATTACACCAGGACAATGGCAAGGTGGGGGATCGGTATTGATAAATGTACCTAATTATCTTATTACTATAGTTATATGGTATATTATTATACAATGCATTTTGTTGTCATCTCCTCTTTATTATAAACTGTAATAAGTCATCAATATCAGATTGTTGGGGTTCGACACCCGAGACCCCCACCAAACAGTTATTTGTGGCAGCCACCAGACATGGCTACTGGATGGTGGTCGGGTCTGGTTACCATTCAATTGAAAGGGATCTGAGCTGCAGTCTGCCTACACGACCACTACGCAGTGGACAGAACCTTCTGCTTCCGACTCGCTCCACTGTTGCAGTTCCAGTGCCTGCTGCAAAAAGCTGTTTGCTGGGGCAGGTGTCGGACCCCTAGCAATCCGATATTGATGACCTATCCGAAGGTGGAAAATGTCTTAACCCTTTCAGTACCGGAGGTTTTTTCGGTCATGCATTTTCGTTTTGCGCTCCCTGCCTTCAAACAGCCATAACTCTTTTATTTTTCTGTTCACATAGCTGTATGAGGGCTTGTTTTTTGCGGGACAAGTTGTACTTTCCAACGCCACCATTTAATATTGCATACGGTGTAGTGGGAAGCGGGAAAATAATTCCAAATCAGGTGAAAATGCAAAAGAAACGCTATTCCGCTACAGTTCTACGGGTTTCTTATTTACAGCGTTCGATGTGCATTAAAACTGACCCGTTAGTTTCATTCTACTGGTCAGTACGAATCCGGCAATACCTAATATGTATAGTTTTTCCTGCGTTTTGATGAAAAAATAATTAGAAAGTTGCCCTTTTTTTTTTTCCTTGACATATCTTGACCCCTATAACTTTTTGGTATTTTTGTGTACAGAGCTGTATGGGGGCTCATTTTTTGCGGGACAATCTGAAGATTTTATTGATACCATTCTGGGGTGTGTGTGACTTTTTGATCACTTTTTATTTAATTTTTTTTAGAAAAAAAAAGCGACAAAAAACGGCAAATCGCCATTTGGACGCTTTTTTCCGCCACACAATTCGCCGTATTGGATTTTTTTTTTAATATTTTAAAAGTACGGGCGTTTTCGGTCACGGTGATACCCATGATGTCTATATTTAGTGTTATTTAGGTATTTATTTTTTACTTATACGGAAAGGGGGGTGATTTGAACTTTTATATCTTTTTTATTTTTTATATATTTTTTAAAAAAAAATTTTTATTTTTTTTTTACTATTTGAAAGCTCTAATATGAACTTATATATTGTGGCTTTTTTTTTTTTCTTTATGAGCAATCATGGATTTTCTAGACTCAGATAAATCGATGAATTGCTCATCTCTTATCCTGGCCTGCCATCTAGTGGCCAGAATAAGAATTGCACTTTGAAAACTGTAATCCTCACCAGCGAGGATTACAGTTTTCATACGGTGTACAGACACCCCGATTGGCCACACGGGGTGTTTGTACACCACCCGGAAGCGAACGCTTCCGGGTTTAGACGCAACTAGATGCCGTGATCACGTGTGATCACGGCATCTAATCGCCCAGGAAGACGCCGCCGATGTAGTAAGTAGCGGCAAGTCTCTGCTGTTAGAAACAGCAGAGACTTGCCGGCCATGACGCCCGCCGCACCCGCGAGCGGGCGCCATGTGCCCGCATCGCCCCAGCGCCGTACATGTACGGCGCTGGTACTGTAAGGGTTAAAGACCTGGCCTGGTCGGGCCTGAAAGGGGTTTTCCTTCATTACTATGGCTTTTAACAGATGTGCTTACGTTGTTGCTTACCTCACATACATCTTCCCCTTGTTTTTTTTTTTCAGTTTTGATTCTCCTGCCCCATTTTCACCATGTGAACAAATCATTCTTGTTAGTTTCCATCCTGTATGTAGTATTTCCAGTTGCTGTATCCAATCAAACCCATGATGTACTTCTCCTTTCTACTCCACAGCTCCAGCACTACCCCTAACAACACCCAGCTAGTTTATAGCTCCTCCCACCAGCTAGTTACATAGACACTTCTGTCACTACCCTAACAACACCCATCTAGTTTATAGCTCCTTCCACCAGCTAGTTACATAGACACTTCTGTCACTACCCTAACAACACCCAGCTAGTTTATAGCTCCTCCCACCAGCTAGTTACAAAGACACTTCTGTCACTACCCTAACAACACCAAGCTAGTTTATAGCTCCTCCCACCAGCTAGTTACATAGACACTTCTGTCACTACCCTAACAACACCCAGCTAGTTTATAGCTCCTCCCACCAGCTAGTTACATAGACACTTCTGTCACTACCCTAACAACACCCAGCTAGTTTATAGCTCCTCCCACCAGCTGGTTACATAGACACTCCTCTATCCCTGCCCCTAACACCCAGCTAGTTTATAGCTCCTCCCACCAGCTAATTACATAGACACTCCCCTAGCACTGCCCCTAACAACATCCAGCTAGTTTATAGCTCCTCCCACCAGCTAGTTACATAGACACTCCCCTATCACTGCCCCTAACACCCAGCTAGTTACATAGACACTCCCCTAGCACTGCCCCTAACAACATCCAGCTAGTTTATAGCTCCTCCCACCAGCTGGTTACATAGACACTTCTGTCACTACCCTAACAACACCCAGCTAGTTTATAGCTCCTCCCACCAGCTAGTTACATAGACACTTCTGTCACTACCCTAACAACACCCAGCTAGTTTATAGCTCCTCTCACCAGCTAGTTACATAGACACTCCTCTATCCCTGCCCCTAACACCCAGCTAGTTTATAGCTTCTCCCACCAGCTAGTTACATAGACACTCCCCTATCACTGCCCCTAACGCCCAGATAGTTTATAGCTCCTCCCACCAGCTAGTTACATAGACACTCCCCTATCACTGCCCTTGTATGGACATAACATAAGGAAATAAGAAAAAGCTGCATGGTCATGTGACCACAGCCCAGAACTGAATATATAGGTAATGAAGATAAAAGTAATAAATTCCAAAATTACAGCTACCTTCATAAATTATTATTTTAAAGGCTATGGATGCAAGCATTTTTTTTACCTTTTTTCATCGCTTTTGAAAAGCCATAATGTTTTTCTTTTTCAATGATGTAGCTGTATGGACACTTGTTTTTTGTAGATGAATTGTATTTTTCAATAGCACCAATTTGAGATGCATGTAACTTATACCTTATTGATTAACCTTTATTAACTCTTTCTGGGGAAAATAAAAAATACAGTAATTTTGTGTTCTTTTTTTGTGTGGAATTGGCACACTCATATATCTCATACATGTCACTGGTATATTGGTGTAAATATTCCAATGCGCTATAGACACCCTGAACTTGTGCCTATCCCTTTTATAAAACAGTAAAATAAATATAGGTACATTACACAAATCAATTATAGGCAACTTAGAACAGGTTAAAATAAAGTAAATTAAAAAAAGTTAGTTACCCTTTACATTTTTCTGGTTTTATATATTTTTAATCACATATTTTGCTTTTTGTCTTTGATCTTTTTTCAGTGAAACAAAAATCTTTCAATGTACTTTCCCTTTCTGATCCTCCTTCATTTCTCCACTGCCGCTCTGGTGTTTACATTGTTGGGGGTCACACGTCACATAACCACAGCTGGCAATCACTGCTTCTCATCGATATGTCATCCATAACTACTGTACATCATTGTGACTGGGAGTAACCCTACTGATGAATGCAAACACTGGAACCAGCTAGAAGGCAGCAGTGGGGAATGTATACTCAGCTACCTTCCATTCACAATCAGGAGAATACAGGCACCCTCTATGGCACCTATACTGGTGACAACAAAAAGGCTGCAATACCAATTGCCTCAATACTGTGACATCACAATGAACATTTTCCCACTATTGTGACATAATTCTGAGGAATATTCCTGTACTGTGACATGACTCTGAGCATTATCCCACTATTGTGACATCATTCTGAGCATTATTCCTGTACTGTGGCATGACTGTGAGCATTAACCCCATATTGTGATAGCACTGAGTGCATTATTTCTATACTGTAACATCACTGTGAGCATTATTCCATTACTGTGACATAACTGTGTTATTTATCCCTGTACTGTGACAAGACTGAGCATTAGTACACTATTGTGACATCACTGTGTGCATTGTCCCTATACTGTGACATCACTGTGAATATTATCCCATTATTGTGCCACATTCCTGCACTGTGGCATGACTGTGAGCATTAACCCCATATTGTAACATCACAGTTATTTACCTCTGTACTGTGACATCAATGTGAGCATTATTTCACTATTGTGACATCACTGTGTACATTGTACCCACACTGTGGCATCACTGTGAACATTATCCCACTATTGTAACATAATTCTGAGCATTATTCCTGTACTGTGGCATCACTGTGAGTATTATTCCACTATTGTGATATCATTGTGCTATTTATGCCTGTAGTGTGACATTGGTCCACTATTGGGACATTGCTGTGTGCATTGCCCCTATACTGTGCAATCACCGTAAACATTATCCCACTACTGTGACATCACCGTGAGAATTAACCCTATATTGTGACATCACTGTGTGCATTATCTCTGTGCACTAGGGAAACCAAAATAATCATTAAACTTTCTATATTCTGAAATTGGAGTGGGGCTTCATTCCAGGTTTTACTCTGCGGCCCCTGCCACTGCACATGGGTACAGAGCGTTACTTGAACATTACCACAATATGACAGCACTCTGGGAAAGCCCCTTTTACTTTGGATAACAGTGTCTATCCAATTCATTATCATGACTTCCATTTACAAGCTTAGCTGTTTGTTTTTTTTATCAATCAGCATAGAAAACTCCTATATTGCTGGGTCATTTGTCTGACTGCAGGGCTATTCTTGACATCAAATCTAACGGATCTGCCAAAAGAGGCTCAGAAAGGAACCGTTACTAGAGGCGATGACCATGCGTTTTGCATCTGCGCTATTATTTCACTTATGAGGACAATAAAACGAAAATAATGGCAGCACCAGAACCATCCCAGGACTACCATCAAGGTCGATTGACGGACCTATAATGAAATCTGTCAGGTTTCTGTCATGATTTTAGTCATTTTACCTGGGACAGAACCTCCAATGCAGATGTGAACACAGACTAAGACTGGTACAACCTGATGCCATTAGGCTGAACCCAAAAGAAATACTGTATACATCATCACTACTATTATTAAAGAATATACTACAAATGACTGTGACTGTGTTGATCACCCATAAGGTATTAACCATTGCTTAGTAACATACACACAGTAGGAGACCCGTAGCAATAAATCATTTATATAGTCTTATTTAGTTAATATTTAGTTAATATATTAATAATTGCAAATATACTTCAATCCAGATAAGGGTGGTATGGACAGTCAGTGCTGCAGCCGCTCTATCTCACTGGAGAAGCACATAGGTGGTAAGACTAGATGAACGGGCTATATATATATCTAATATATAAAGCTGAGTGTATTTGTGTGTGTGTGTGTCCGCTAAAGGAATCTGCACCGTCGCAGCTACAATCATGAAAGGTGTCCGGGAAGGTTTTAGAACGGGTCTCAGCTCTCTAGCACGTACCGTTCCTGAGATATTTTAAAAATAAAATGCATTAGCCAATAGAAGCCTGGTCACATGACCCTTATCAGCCAATAGAAGCTCACAGGCAGTTAGTCTCCACACACACACTGTTTCATACCAGGTTTCCATAACAACCCAGCCATTTTCCTTCACTGCTGTAGGTCTGCTTTAAAGGGGCAGAGCGCTGTGGATGGCACATGTTTTAGACTAAGTCATCAGCAATCATTACCAAATATAATGTAAATTTCACATATTTACCGGTCAGTAGTAACGAAAGATGTTTTCTTCCACTGCTACCCACTATGTTTCCTCATAAATTACCATGGCATCGACCTGTAATTCAGGTCACCCTCAAAAGAAGGATTTAAACGCCCCGCCCCCAGGTCCCACTAAGCCATGCACACGACTCTGTCAAGCCACGCCCCCTTCCACTCTGCAGCCAACAGGGATTGAAAAAATGAAGGTCAATTTCTGTCAGCTGTAGGGGTGGGAGGGAGGATGACTTTCTCCCTGCAGCTCATGCTCACACTGCACAGTGCTGATGTCTGAGAGTGAGCTGTTCAAAAGGACATCCCTGTTTCCATCCAGGCCCTGCGCATGACAGAGGACAGGGAGTCTGAAAGCCAGACTGTCCAGCCTAAAAGAAGACCTCTGGCCACCCTAGGGGCAGGCTGATGTTAGGGTGGCCAGATGTCCGGCTTTAGGCTGGACAGTCCGGCTGTCTGGCTCCCTGTCCCCCGTCTGGCACAGTGCCTGGACGGATACAGGGATGTCCACCCTTTCAGTAGCTCACACTCAGACAGCTTCTTCCTGGAGCCAGGGGCGTGGCCTCATGTTTAGAGGTGTGGCTTCGTGGGGACCGGGGCGTGGCTTCACGTTTGGGGGCATGGCCGGTGAGGTCCAGCTTTCTATGTCAGGCCACGCCGCATCTGACTGGGATTGAAAAAATGAAGATAAAAATCAACTTGTCAGCTGCAGGGGTGGGAGGGAGTGTGAATTTCTTCCTGCAGCTCATGCTCAGACTGCACAGTGCTGCTGTCTGAGAGTGAGCTGTTCAAAAGGACATCCGTGTGTCCATCCAGGCCCTGTGCATGACAGAGGACAGGTAGTCTGATAGCCGGACTGTCCAGCCCCCCCCCAACGTGAAGTCGTGCCACCGGTCCCCATGAAGCCACACCCCTAAACACGAGGCTACGCTCCCTGGTTCCATGAAGACACAGAGGAGAAGCTGTCTAAGCGTGAGCTACTGAAAGGGTGGACATCCCTGTGTCTGTCCAGGCCCTGCGACAGACGGTGGACAGGGAGTCTGAAAGCCAGACTGTCCAGCCTAAAACTGGACCTCTGGCCACCCTAGGGGCAGGCTGATGTTAGGTTGGCCAGATGTCCGGCTTTAGGCTGGACAGTCCAGTTTTCTGGCTCCCTGTTCTCCGTCCGGCGCAGTGCCTGGATGGACGTAGGGATGTCCACCCTTTCAGTAGCTCACACTCAGACAGCTTCTCCTCCATGTCTTCACGGAGCCAGGGGCATGGCCTCATGTTTAGTGGTGTGGCTTCATGGGGACCGGGGGCGCTGCTTCATGTTTGGGGGAATGGCCGGTGAGGTCCAGCTTTCTATGTTGAAGACAGTGGCCACCCTAGCTGCTGTGGAGGTCACAGTTAAAGGGGAGGGCGCTGTGGATGTTTCTGTTAAGCGGAGGGCTGCTGTAGAGGTCACTGTTAAAGGGGCGGGCACTGTAGAGGTCACTCTCGATATCTTTTAACGACACACATATAAACATTAAATGAAATAAATTAAAAATACCCGGGCGAAGCCGGGTCCTTCAGCTAGTATATATATATATATTTATTTATTTATATATATGGACAGTCAGTGCTACAGCCGCTCTATCTCACTGGAGAAGCACATAGGTGGTAAGACTAGATGGACGGACAGTATGTATATATATATATATATATATATATACTGTCCGTCCATCTAGACTTACCACCTATGTGCTATATATATATATATATATGTGGTCAGTGCTACAGCCGCTCTATCTCACTGGAGAAGCACATAGGGGGGTAGACAAGATGGACGGACAGTATATATACATATATATGGACAGTCGGCGCTGCAGCCGCTCTATCTCACGTGGATCGCAGGGCACGGAATCAGTAAGCTACTTATTGACTGCAATCTGTTTAATCTTCATCTGTTTAACTTTTAGCTTTCACAAAGCTTCTCACCCGTGAGGGGACATTTTCACTCCATCCACACACTCCCTTCTCAAGACGCTAACTGAATTCTAGAAAAACTGCTTATTTCAGGACTAAAAAATGGGAATCCTCTGTAATGTAGCGACAATGTGTGATTCACATCCCCCAATGAAAGTCTCAAGGGTAAAAATATTTAGAGGTAAGGGATTAAACGATTATTAATTCACTTCAGGTCAGCCGTGCACTGGACATCCAGGACAGGCAAATCCTGAGAATCAAAGTTCACATGTAAAAGCAGACAGGATGAGAACATACCGCCAAACATACGCAGATGGCAGATCATATCACTGACATGTTTAACACCCTGCCTGAAATCCAAAAGGCAGGATGAAGTTTATTAGAAAAATGTCATAGATGCAATTTAGTACAATAGATAGATATGAGATAGACAGAGATAGACAGATAAATAGATAGATAGATAGATAGATAGATAGATAGATAGATAGATATGAGATAGATATATAGATAGATAGATAGATAGATATGAGATAGATAGATAGATAGATAGATAGATAGATAGATAGATATGAGATAGATATGAGATAGATAGATAGATAGATAGATAAATAGATAGATAGATAGATAGATAGATATGATAGATAGATAGATAGATAGATAGATAAGATAATAGAATAGATAATGAGATAGATAGATAGATAGATAGATAGATAGATAGATAGATATGAGATAGATAGATAGATAGATAACAAATGCAAGGTTGTGGACCGCACGGTCAGTAAAAGGTAAGTAAAGTCGGCGCCAGCGGCTGTGGACCCGGTCCAAAATCCAAAATAGTGTAGAATAACTCCACGGCACATGATGATAGTGAATTGAACGTGCAATTGGGTGAATAAACACATTCAATTCACTATCATCGAGTGCCGTGGAGTTATTCGATAGATAGATAGATAGATAGATAGATAGATAGATAGATAGATAGATAGATAGATAGATATGAGAGATAGATAGATAATAGATAGATATGATAGATAGATAGATAGATAGATAGATAGATAGATAGATAGATAGATATGAGAGATAGATAGATAATGGATAGATATGACAGATAAATGATAGATAGATAGATAGATAGATAGATAGATAGATAGATAGATAGGAGAAAGATATGAGAAAGATAGATAGATAGATAGATAGATAGATAGATAGATAGATAGATAGATAGATAATAGATATGAGAGATAGATAGATAGATAGATAGATATGAGATAGATAGATAGATAGATAGATAGATAGATATGAGATAGAGAGATAGATAGATAGATAGATAATAGATAATATTAGAGAGATAATAGATACATAAGAGATAAATAGATAATATTAGAGAGAGATGGATAACACATTGATAGTAAGATATAGACAATATGATATATAAACAGCTAAACAGATAATGAGACACACAGACAGATGATACAGTTATTATGCTGGATGGGTAAGAAGTTGGGGGAATATGCTGTCTATGCTGATTCTGAGTTTGGCTGTGTCCCTACAAAGTGCAGTCATTGTTATTAATCACAGGACCAGCGCTTCTATCAGAGAGAGGACAATGGACACCACACAGCACTCACCAGTGGCGATGCCAGCCCTAAAGTGACAGCAGAGAGACGAGCCAGGAGCGGAGGCTGCTCATCTTCTCCTCCGGGGTAGAGCCGCCAGCTGCCTAGAGCACAGACATGAGAGCAGCATCAGCATCAGCATCAGCAGCACATACATAGGGAATGTCACAGGCTACCTCCCTCTGCCACACCCTCTGCATGTCCAGCTCAGAGCCCGACTATGGAACACCACCCACACCTCCCTCCTGTACCTCACACTGTCATCCCAGTGTGCACACGGCCAAACTCTGCCTGCGCATCCTCCCGCGGCTTCTCTACCTGCTACAGGCGCGGTACTGCTCACCGCCCTGCCTGCGAGGCAGCGGGATATATAAATAGATAAGGTAGGTAGGTGGAACTGGAAGTGTGTCTGTCTGTTACTAGACGTCCAGTCAACCACCTGCCTGCGCGTCCGTCCTTTCCTGACAGAGGTTATCAGTCCCTGAACAGCTCTGTCATCACCGGTCTGTTGGTACCCTCATTTCCCGCCCATTCCCAAAGTGACGTCATGGCAGGGGACTGCGCTCACTTGTACCTTGTCACCCGCCGTTAGGTAGCAGGCAGGACTTACCTCAGGGTGTACTGTGTCCTTTCCAGCCTCCTCTCTCTGAGGTCACATTGAGCTCAGCATGTAGTCTGTTCGCTGCCTGTGACTGAGCAGCTCCTGGTCTCTCCAGCCAGTGCCACTCTTCCAGCATATCACCTTCAGCTCCTTTGAAGGAAATGATAATGGCGCGGTTGCCATAGCTACAAAAGCGGCATATTTGAATCTAATTCAGAAGGAGGGTGTGACCTGGCTCCAGTCTCCAAGCGATTTCTTTATTATTCCTTATCATTACGGTGCTAGGAAGCTAAAGGCTAGCTAATAATTAGGCTAAAATATTTATTTGATACCACCTACAGACAAAGCAGCACTCTTTTAACGGTTGCAGCAAGTTCTCTGCTATCCACAGGCTAGCAGATAACATAGATTGGTGGGGATCCTATTGTTGGGGCCACTGGAGCATGCAACTCCATTTATCTCTATGGGTTCCATAACAGGACTCCGCTATTTCCGGAACGCCCATAAAGATGAATGAAGCAGAAGTGCTCATGCTCGACCTGCCGCTCCGTTAATTTGGGGGGGTCCCAGTTCTTGTGATCAATAGGACCCCCACCGATCTAATAGTTAACCCCTAATTTGTTTTAACCATTTCAGCACACAGACTGATTTTATTTTTTCAATTTAATTTTTCTTCCTTGCCTTCCAAGAGACATTTTTTTTGTTTTCTGTTCACATAGCCACACAAAGGCTTGTTTTTTGCATGACAAATACTTTTTAGGGCTCGTTCACATCAGCGTTATGCTTTCCGTTTGTGTTTTCCGTTATAACATGGTTATAACGGAAAATAACGGAAACCATAAGACGGAAGTCAAAACGGAAGCCTTTAGAGGCATTCCGTTTTAATCCGTCATAATAGAAGCCTATGAGAATCATAACGGATCCATTTGGTTCCCGTTATGCAAAACGGAAAACAAAGTCCTGTCGACAGAACTTTGTTTTCCGTTCAGCATAACAGAACTCAGACGGATCCGTTATGATTCTCATAGGCTTCTATTATGACGGATTAAAACGGAAGCCTCTAAAGGCTTCCGTTTTGACTTCCGTCTTATGGTTTCCGTTATTTTCCGTTATAACCATGTTATAACGGAAAACACAAACGGAAAGCATAACGCTGATGTGAACCCACCCTTAGTGGCATTATTTTATTTTTTCTTATATTGTATTGGAAAACAGGGAAAACATTCTCTGTGGGGTGAAATTACAAAAAAATGACAATTCCACTAAGGTTTTTTGGATTTTGTTTTTGCAACATTCGCTGTGCTCTAAAAATGACATTACGACCTTATTCTACAGGTCAGTCCAATTTTGGCGATACCAAATTTATATAGTGTTCATTTAGTTTTTCTACTTCCTATGTTTCATCACCATTTTCTGACAGCCATAACGTTTTATATTTCCATCTACAGAGCTGTATGAGAGCCTAGGTAAAATGCAGTTATTATTGTTACCATTTTGGGGTACGTATGACCTTTTGATCATTTTTGGTAAATTTATTGCAGGGATAATGTGACCAAATAATGACGAATCATTTTTTCTATAAACAGCGTTCACTGCGCAGGAAAGATATTTTTATATTTTAATAGTTAAGGCATTTAGAGACATGGCAAAACCCATTATATTTATGTTTTATTGTTTATTTTTATAAGAAAGAAAATTATTAGAATGTTTATATTTTTTAAATATAACATTTTTTTTCACTTGTTTTAAGTCCTCCTAGGGAATTTGAACATGTGATCGTCTGATCGCTTCTCCCATATACTGCAATGATTTACTATTGCAGTCTATGAGAGACTCACTATGTTCCTGTGGAGCACTGCTACAGGCAAGGCTTTATAGGAACATTGCTAGGGTAAGCATGGTAGCCTCAAGCATGCTCAACCAAATGGCTTCCTTGACAGGCCCTGGGAACGCAGTGCTCCTGAAAAAGCTGCCTGAGATGCAGAGGTCACAATTGACTGAGGCATCTGAGTGTTTATTAAGTGCTGCCTCATGGCCTGCGCTGCGTCGCAGTACTAAGTATGTATGTATTGACGATTTGATTGTAATAAAGACGTTTTCAATCAAAAAATCTGAGTGTTTAAATGACCAGGATTGGCATGATTGCTGGGTGCCAGCTGTTGTGTACAGCTAGCACCAGGCACTTATGGCATCTGTAGTGTACAGCTAGCACCCAGCGCTTATGACATCTGTAGTGTACAGCTAGCACCCAGTGCTTATGACATCTGTAGTGTACAGCTAGCACCCAGCGCTTATGACATCTGTAGTGTACAGCAAGCACCCAGCGCTTATGACATCTGTAGTGTACAGCTAGCACCAGGCGCTTATGACATCTGTAGTGTACAGCTAGCACCCAGCGCTTATGACATCTGTAGTGTACAGCTAGCACCCAGCGCTTATGACATCTGTAGCGTACAGCTAGCACCCAGCGCTTATGACATCTGTAGTGTACAGCTAGCACCAGGCAGCTTATGACATCTGTAGTGTACAGCTAGCACCCAGCGCTTATGACATCTGTAGTGTACAGCTAGCACCCAGCGCTTATGACATCTGTAGTGTACAGCTAGCACCCAGCGCTTTATGACATCTGTAGTGTACAGCTAGCACCCAGCGCTTATGACATCTGTAGTGTACAGCTAGCACAGGCAGCGCTTATGACATCTGTAGTGTACAGCTAGCACCCAGCGCTTATGACATCTGTAGTGTACAGCTAGCACCAGCAGCTGCTTATGACATCTGTAGTGTACAGCTAGCACCCAGCGCTTATGACATCTGTAGTGTACAGCTAGCACCCAGCGCTTATGACATCTGTAGTGTACAGTACAGCTACAGCAGCCCAGCGCTTATGACATCTGTAGTGTACAGCTAGCACCAGGCGCTTATGACATCTGTAGTGTACACAGCAAGCACCCAGCGCTTATGACATCTGTAGTGTACAGCTAGCACCAGCGCTTATGACATCTGTAGTGTACAGCTAGCACCCAGCGCTTATGACATCTGTACAGTGCGTACAGCTAGCACCCAGCGCTTATGACATCTGTAGTGTACAGCTAGCACCAGCGCTTATGACATCTGTAGTGTACGTAGCACAGCTTAGACATCTGTGTGCTACCAGCGCTTATGACATCTGTAGTGTACAGCTAGCACCCAGCGCTTATGACATCTGTAGTGTACAGCTAGCACCCAGCGCTTATGACATCTGTAGTGTACAGCTAGCACCCAGCGCTTATGACATCTGTAGTGTACAGCTAGCACCAGCGCTTATGACATCTGTTGTACAGCTAGCACCCAGCTTATGACATCTAGTAGCGTACAGCGCTTATGACATCTGTAGCGTACAGCTAGCACCCAGCGCTTATGACATCTGTAGTGTACAGCTAGCACCCAGCGCTTATGACATCTGTAGCGTACAGCTAGCACCAGGCTTATGACATCTGTAGTTACAGCTAGCACCCAGCGCTTATGACATCTGTAGCGTACAGCTAGCACCCAGCGCTTATGACATCTGTAGCGTACAGCTAGCACCCAGCGCTTATGACATTCTGTACAGCTGTACAGCGCTTATGAATCTGTAGTGTACCCAGCGCTAGCACCCAGCGCTTATGACATCTAGCACCCAGCGTATGTACGTACAGCTAGCACACCAGCGCTTATGACATCTGTAGCGTACAGCTAGCACCAGCGCTTATGACATCTGTAGTGTACAGCTAGCACCCAGCGCTTATGACATCTGTAGTGTACAGCTAGCACCCAGCGCTATGGTAGTGTACGCTAGCACCCAGCGTTATGACATCTGTAGCGTACAGCTAGCCCAGGCGCTTATGACATCTGTAAGTGTACAGCTAGCACCAGCGCTTATGACATCTGTAGCGTACAGCTAGCACCAGCGCTTATGACATCTGTGTGTACAGCTAGCACCCAGCGCTTATGACATCTGTAGCGTACAGCTAGCACCCAGCGCTTATGACATCTGTAGCGTACAGCTAGCACCCAGCGCTTATGACATCTGTAGTGTACAGCTAGCACCAGCGCTTATGACATCTGTATGTGTACGGCAGCTAGCACCCAGCGCTTATGACATCTGTAGTGTACAGCTAGCACCCAGCGCTTATGACATCTGTAGTGTACAGCGTACAGCTAGCACCCAGCGCTTATGACATCTGTAGTGTACAGCTAGCACCCAGCGCTTATGACATCTGTAGCGTACAGCTAGCACCCAGGCGCTTATGACATCTGTAGCGTACAGCTAGCACCCAGCGCTTATGACATCTGTAGTACGTAGCACCCAGCTAGCACTAGCAGGCGCTTATGACATCTGTAGTGTACAGCTAGCACCAGCGCTTATGACATCTGTAGTGTACAGCTAGCACCCAGCGCTTATGACATCTGTAGCGTACAGCTAGCACCTTATGACATCTGTAGTACAGCTACACCCAGCGCTTATGACATCTGTAGCGTACAGCTAGCACCCAGCGCTTATGACATCGTACAGCTAGCACCAGCGCTTATGACATCTGTAGCGTACAGCTAGCACCCAGCGCTTATGACATCTGTAGCGTACAGCTAGCAGCCACGCTTACATTGTGTGTACAGCTAGCTAGCACCCAGCGCTTATGACATCTGTAGCGTACAGCTAGCACCCAGCGCTTATGACATCTGTAGCGTACAGCTAGCACCAGGCTTATGCTTTGACATCGTATCTGTAGCGACAGCTAGCACCCAGCGCTTTGACATCTGTAGCTACAGCTACAGCTTATGACATCTGTAGTTACAGCTAGCACCCAGCGCTTATGACATCTGTAGCGTACAGCTAGCACCCAGCGCTTATGACATCTGTAGCGTACAGCTAGCTTATGACATCTGTAGCGCTTATGACATCTGTAGTGTACAGCTAGCACCAGCGCTTATGACATACAGCTGTAGACATCTGTAGTGTACAGCTAGCACCAGCGCTATGACATCTGTAGCGTACAGCTAGCACCCGGCGCTTATGACATCTGTAGCCACAGCGCACAGGCGCTTATGACATCTGTAGCTTATGCTAGCACCTAGCACCCAGCGCTTATGACATCTGTAGTGTACAGCTACCCAGCGCTTATGACATCTGTAGTGTACAGCTAGCACCCAGCGCTTATGACATCTGTAGCGCTACAGCTAGCACCCAGCGCTTATGACATCTGTAGTGTACAGCTAGCACCCAGCGCTTATGACATCTGTAGTGTACAGCTAGCACCCAGCGCTTATGACATCTGTAGTGTACAGCTAGCACCAGCGCTAGACATCTGTGTGTACAGCTAGCACCAGCGCTTATGACATCTGTAGTACAGTACAGCTAGCACCCAGCGCTTATACAGCTGCTAGTCTGCTAGCACAGCTAGCACCCAGCGCTTATGACATCTGTGTACAGCTAGCACAGCGCTTATGACATCTGTAGTGTACAGCTAGCACCCAGCGCTTATGACATCTGTAGCAGCTACAGCTAGCAGCACCCAGCGCTTATGACATCTGTAGCGCTACCACAGCTAGCACCCAGCGCTTATGACATCTGTAGCGTACAGCTAGCACCCAGCGCTTATGACATCTGTAGCGTACAGCTAGCACCCAGCGCTTATGACATCTGTAGCGTACAGCTAGCACCCAGCGCTTATGACATCTGTAGCGTACAGCTAGCACCAGCGCATCTGTGCTAGCGTGTAGCTAGCAGCGCTTATGACATCTGTAGCGTACAGCTAGCACCCAGCGCTTATGACATCTGTAGCGTACAGCTAGCACCCAGCGCTTATGACATCTGTAGCGTACAGCTAGCACACGCTTATGACATCTGTAGCGTACAGCTAGCACCCGCTTATGACATCTGTAGCGTACAGCTAGCACCCAGCTGCTTATGACATCTGTAGTGTACAGCTAGCACCAGCTTATGCTTTATGACATACAGCTGCTTATAGTGTACAGCTAGCACCCAGCGCTTATGACATCTGTAGCGTACAGCTAGCACCCAGCGCTTATGACATATGTACAGCTGTAAGTAGACAGCTCTGTATGTACAGCTAGCACCCAGCGCTTATGACATCTGTAGCGTACAGCTAGCACCAGCGCTTATGACATCTGTAGTGTACAGCTAGCACCCAGCGCTTATGACATCTGTAGTGTACAGCTAGCACCGGCGCTTATGACATCTGTAGCGTACAGCTAAGCACCCAGCGCTTATGACATCTGTAGCGTACAGCTAGCACCCAGCGCTTATGACATCTGTAGTGTAGTATGTACAGCTAGCACCCAGCGCTTATGACATCTGTAGCGTACAGCTAGCACCCAGCTGCTTATGACATCTGTAGCGTACAGCTAGCACCAGCGCTTATGACATCTGTAGCGTACAGCTAGCACCCAGCGCTTATGACATCTGTAGTGTACAGCTAGCACCCAGCGCTTATGACATCTGTAGCGTACAGCTAGCACCCAGCGCTTATGACATCTGAGCTGTACAGCTAGCACGCAGCGTTATGACATGTGTGTACAGCTAGCACCCAGCGCTTATGACATCTGTAGCGTACAGCTAGCACAGTGCTTATGACATCTGTAGTAGCGTACAGCTAGCACCCAGCTGTAGTGTACAGCTAGCTTATGACATCTGTAGCGTACAGCTAGCACTAGCCAGCAGCTTTATGACATCTGTAGCGTACAGCTAGCACCCAGCGCTTATGACATCTGTACAGCTAGCACCCAGCGCATCTGTAGCGTACAGCTAGCACCAGCGCTTATGACATCTGTAGCGTACAGCTAGCACCAGCGCTTATGACATCTGTAGTACAGTACAGCTAGCACCCAGCGCTTATGACATCTGTAGTCGTACAGCTAGCACCCAGCGCTTATGACATCTGTAGCGTACACCAGCTAGCACCCAGGCGCTTATGACATCTGTAGCGTACAGCTAGCACCCAGCGCTTATGACATCTGTAGCGTACAGCTAGCACCCAGCGCTTATGACATCTGTAGTGTACAGCTAGCACCCAGCGTTACAGCTGACGTACAGTGCTTATGACATCTGGTAGCGTACACAGCTAGCACCCAGCGCTTATGACATCTGTAGGTACAGCTAGCACCCAGCGCTTATGACATCTGTAGCGTACAGCTAGCACCCAGCGCTTATGACATCTGTAGCGTACAGCTAGCACCCGCTAGCTGTAGCGCTTTATGACATCTGTAGTGTACAGCTAGCACCCAGCGCTTATGAATCAGCTACAGCTAGCACCCAGCTTATGACATCTGTAGCGTACAGCTAGCACCCAGCGCTTGTAGCGTATGACATCTGTAGCGTACAGCTAGCACAGCGCTTATGACATCTGTTGTACAGCTAGCCCAGCGCTTATGACATCTGTAGTGTACAGCGTATCTGTAGCGGCTAGCACCCAGCCTTATGACATCTTAGTGGCTAGTAGCGCTTATGACATCTGTAGTGTACAGCTAGCACCCAGCGCTTATGACATCTGTTAGTGTACAGCTAGCACCAGCAGCTTATGACATCTGTTAGTGTACAGCTAGCACCCAGCGCTTATGACATCTGTATCAGCTGCACCAGCGTAGACATCTGTAGTGTACAGCTAGCACCCAGCGCTTATGACATCTGTAGTGTACAGCTAGCACCCAGCGCTTATGACATCTGTAGTGTACAGCTAGCACCCAGCGCTTATGACATCTGTAGTGTACAGCTAGCACCCAGCGCTTATGACATCTGTAGTACGTACAGCTAGCACCCAGGCGCTTATGACATCTGTAGCGTACAGCTAGCACCCAGCGCTTAGACATTGTACAGCTAGCACCCAGCGCTTATGACATCTGTAGCGTACAGCTAACCCAGCGCAGCTAGCACGCTAGCACCAGCGCTTATGACATCTGTGTGTACAGCTAGCACCCAGAGCTTATGACATCTGTAGTTACAGCTAGCACCCAGCGCTTATGACATCTGTAGCAATCTGTAGCGACAGCGCTTAGCTAGCACCAGCGCTTATGACATCTGTAGTGTACAGCTAGCACCAGGGCTTATGACATCTGTATCTGTACAGCTAGCACCCAGCCCAGCGTTATGACATCTGTAGTACGTACAGCTAGCCCAGGAGCTTATTGACATCATGTAGCGTTACAGCGTAGCACCCAGCGTTATGACATCTGTAGCGTACAGCTAGCACCAGCGACATCTGTACAGCTGACATCTGTAGTGTACAGCTAGCACCCATGACATCGCTTATGACATCTAGCGTACAGCTGTACTCAGCTAGCACCCAGCGCTTATGACATCTGTAGCGTACAGCACCCAGCACACCTGCCAGCGCTTATGACATCTGTAGTGTACAGCTAGCACCCGCCTTATGACATCTGTATGAGCAGTACAGCTAGCCACCCAGCGCTTATGACATCTGTAGTGTACAGCTAGCAC